>VXBZ01005864.1:142958-371487 GCA_013399135.1 Heliornis fulica | reverse complement strand
CCCTCTATCTGGCCGCAACAATTTATATTAGCTTAAATAAGAATCAAGCAACTTATCATTTCAGAAAACATCCATAAGCACCCTCTGGCATTTGGGATGCTGAAGAGCCACCCATTTCCAGACTGAGGAGATGCTTTTACTGCTACCTCAGGGGAGAAAGTCAGGCCAGGCTAAGAACTGGCATGCAATTTTAGGGCTGTCATTAAAGTTTCTTGAGGGTGCAGCAATACAACCTGCTGAGCTCAGTGGCTTTGTAAGTATTATTTCAGGACAAGGGAAAAGGGCTATTAACTCATCCTAGATAAAAAGGATCAATCATCTGGAGGGGCTTTACTGTGGCTATGAAAAACAAGACACACAAAACACCTCCTTTCCCCTGCAAATTTTGCTTCTGATAGCTCAGGTAGGATTATCACACAGTCTTCCCTTTCCCAGGTGAGTTTTTTGATGCAATCCCACCAAACTGATAATAAGAACAGCCTATATTCAGATTTCTAGAGATACTTGCCTGAATGAGCAGAGTTTTGTTTTTCAGCAGCAAGAACAAGGCAAAGTAACAGTCTCAGCTTGCCAGGGCACCCAGGGAAAAGACAGTTACAACAGCAGACAGTCTGTGCCACGTGCTTATGTGAAGAAGAGACAGTGACACCAAGGGAAGAATACCCAAGCAAGAAGATGAGCAGCCTATGGTGGAAGTGATAAGTTCATAGACCCTTGAGAGGAATGAAACTAGAGTCTGAGGGGCTAGGAAGAAGTAGATTTTCGATTACTATGGAGTATTTCCTGGTCCAAGCTCTCTGCCAACACCTACAACATTACTTTTATATTTCCTCTCCATACAATCCACCAGGCACATTACTCCATGTTCTCGTTATCAAAATACAGAAGTCCTAGCTAAGGTTCAACAAAGATCAGATTTATAAAGGTATTTAAGACCATGAAAATGCAGATGAGAACCTGCACAACTAGATCCTACCTTTTCAGATATGGTACACAGCTGCTTTGTACCTTATATCAACTGGCAACAGAGAATGGTTACTGAAAACCCCATAAAAGTCTTTTCAGATTTCTATTTCCTTGTATTGTTTCACTGCTGTAAATATCAAATGGTAGTTATGCTAAAAAAGTATCCACTGTTGTTAAGTTTCATTTTATTTTTCATCTTTATGCATTCTACTGAATATACCAAATCCAAAAATCTTTAAGGTCTTTATGCCTGTTCTTTCAGATTGGGAGTTTGAGAGCATGCAGCTGAAGTGTTGCAGGAAAGCATGATTATTTCTTTAGTGTATAGTTCCTGATGGTTTAGATGCTCTAGATAGTGTCCTTAGAGAATGCAGTATTGAAATGAAAATAGATCCATCTCATGGAGTTGTACATACTACAATTTCAATTAACTTAGTGTGCAGGTAATGGAAAACAGATTGTAATTACCTTCAATTCTGCCTTGGAAGTATATGTTCAAATTACCAAAGAAATTATCAATAACTATAAACTTGCAGAATAACATGAAAGGTTAAATCTGATCCCAAATCATCCTGCTTACTTTATGTTAAGTTTAATTAGAAAATAAAGTATTGAATGTATTCTGTCAACACGTACCATTGTCTGCATTTTGACAGTAGAGTATGGGTCTATTTGGTTCAATTACTACTCACTACTCATATATATGTATACACTTCTTTAACTTAATAAAAAAGACCCCTAAATCAATTTTTCTTCTAAGAACCAATAAAGCCAAGCCCAGGAAAAAGGATCTTGCATTGTGAAAGAAAACACAAAAAGGGATGAAAAAGATTTATCATGAGATCCATCACACCAAAAAATTGCCAGAAATATTTTCAAGCTCTTTAGTAAAGTGTTGACTACAAGCTGCTTTTGACATGCTGTTTTTTGCCAAGTAACTGCAGACTATCAAGACACTATAACTGGCTCTAAAGGCTTTTCATGTTTGTTTGCTTATTCTCTGACAATGATGGGCAAGAAAATTCAAGAGCATCACGTACTCTATTATGTGAGACTTAAATAGCAAGGTAGAATCTTTGAAGGTGTTTAACATCTTTGACTCACATTCAGTCACAAACAAATTACATTAACTGATCTTTGCCATAATTGTATGCTAAAGTTTATAGAAGACTTAATTGCTAGTAGGATTGACATTTATTTTCCGGAAAGACTCTTTATTCACAAAGAAGTTTTAATTATTAAGCTAGCGTTTGAAGGTGCAAGAGGAATGGGCCCACCAATTTTAGTGGTAGTAGTGGTGTTCATTTGATTTGAAAATGAAAGGCTTCCTGAAAAATTAACTAATAGATTGGTAAAACAAAGCCTAAAGCCCTCTAGCCCTCAGACAGACTCATTCCATGGATTAGAGTACTTGGAGCCTCATAAGGGCAACTGCAATTTGGATTAGTCTACCCAAGGAAAAGGCAGGAGAGGTTCCTTCTTGTGCACACCATTCTTACAGTCCAAATACCTCTATTTCAAACTGGATAGAAAAGGAAAATTCATGTTCTCAAATTCCAAAACAAAATTGGCCCTCAAGGCAAACACAGCCAATCTCTCAATACAAGAGCTAGCCAAGTTACCCCTTGCTTTACAGACCAAGACAGTAACCACTCAACTAAATTTACCTCCGCAAGCATTTAACTTCAAGAAACTCTAAGGGAGAGGCAAATCAAACTAAAACATCACATGCCCTAACTCTGCTTACTTCACCCTGGTTATTCCTACAAACTGATGTATCTCTAGCCACTTGTCTGACAATGAGAAAAGCAGTTGTTATGGAAATTGGTAATATGTTTATTTTGGGCTGATTTTTCCATTAGTGTGACCTTGGAAATCAAAAAAGCTGCATCACCTACAAGGCTGCCAGCATGCCCTTCAAACCAAGGGTATCTATAGAAGGTGCTACAGAGCTTGTTTTGACTAAACAGAACAAGGTACACAGGTCTAGATATTTCTTCCCTATTAAAAAAAAACCACAAAACCTCAAAAATACTGTGCAGTCTTGAATTCTGGTGATAGTATTTCTTTAAACACTGAAAAAAAATGTTATGGAAAAACAATGTGGAATACAAGAGTCCTCATGTCTCTGTACGTCAATAGGTGAAGACTGTTGGGCTGTGATCTGCACATGCCAGTATAAATGGTGTGTATCCACTCATCTAGAAAAGGAAAACTGGGAGACACAGATGTAGCATAAACCTCAAAACTAGAGAAAAAAGTTTCTTAAAACTACTTAATCTTTGAAAAAGCTTGTCAATGAATATAGCAAATTCATCACTACTTGATGGCTTTAAATAGAGTGCATTTCCAGAAGATGTGCTCCATTTCAACTACAAAATATCAAACTCTACAGGATTCACTTACATAATGTGGAAACTAATTCCCTCCTCGGTAGAAGTTCCCAGATAAAATTTTGTGGCCTCCTGTTAGGCAAACAGCCATTGCAATCTTACCTCCTCCTCCACCCCCTCTAAAATTTAAGCAGGGTATATTTCATGAGCAATAAAGAAGGGTGGAAGGAAATTACTGATATTTATATTGAAGGCAAACTTAAAGCTCCTGTCAGACAACATACAAATCCAAAATCCCAAATGTATTTTCTTCTTAATTCTTAAGAAATGTGCAAGCACTTAGTTTTTGTTTTAAGCAAATGATCATCCTTCCCTGTTTTACAGAAGAATACAGAAAATTTAACCTTAGTAGTAATTCATTTAATAAAACTCGCTGTTATTGAGGTAAATGTGCACTGGTATATTTTTAGCAGTCCTTTATTACAGTCAGCAAATAAATTCATTTTCCTCTGACGTTCTTAGTTCTTTTTCTGGAGCACTGGACTTGGGACATGTTAGGTAATTCCACAAGTCTTCTTGAGACTTTAAAGCAAGTTAACACATTGTATTGGGCTGTAACTTTTCAAATTTAGCTATGAGAACAGCTGCCAGGAAAATCAGCTCAAACATGGGTTGTTCTGGCCTGAATCTCAGATGTGAGGACACCCCAGCTCATGTGAGTATTCTGCCCAAACAAGATGGGCTCTACAAAGTAAATCACACAAGAAGGGAGTTTTGACAAGACGCCTGTCAAATGAATTCCCACCCTCACAACTATCTCAATGGACCACTAACGTAAAATAATCCTCTCAGTAATGAAGGTATATAGTGCTATAGCAGCACAAGAGTGCACAGTGCAGCAAGGAATCCTATATGCAACTAAGAAAACACTAGGTATGAAACACCCACGCCGCTCTTTGCCAACACTATAGTTCCGATGTGCTTACTCCCACCCACTAACAATGTTGTGGCATTTGCTCAGCACTGTCCCGGAGGGTGAAGCGCGGTCTCTGAAATTGGTGATATTCCTGACTGTGTCTCCTTTGTTCTTCTGAAGCTTGTCATTTAAATTTCAATTCAGCCAGGCAACGCTTTGTTTGAGATTTGACGAGAATGCAGGAAAATGCAGCATGATTTATGTATATTAAGCTTGCAGGTCTGAAGCAGTGCCCTGAAATTAGAGACTCTTGTCAGCGATAATCACCATAACCATTCCTTTCGCATTGTATATTCACAAGATTATTTCTATGACATTACTTTTTGGAGGGTTAACATGAAAACATGGAAATCTAATCTCACTAAAGATCTGAAGGTAGTCAAGGACATGAACTTTGCAACTACACCTTTGAAAAGCTGCTATTAATAATTTTGTTCATATAATTGTTCATAGCAATTTGAATCAAATCCATAGGATATTAATTTACATCTACTTAAAACCAGGATACAAAACACATGGGAAGATACTGGTTTTAAAGTGTTTATTAAGATATGACAACTTTTGCTTTATAAAAACAGCAGACTCTCTGGGCAACTAAAATTCTGAAAATGAAAGTAACTCCTTCCCTACTACTGATGCACAGTCACAATTCATGTAAGATCACAACATTTCTGCAACACACCAAGAAGTGGTTTTATTTACAGATCCACAGCTAAGTACCAAAACATCTTTCCATTAATCAGCTCCCTAGATTTCCAGCAAGATGATTCCCAGTGGTCAGGCTGGCTCTAGCAACAAGCAGCTTCTCCTTCCAGCCATAGAAAACATTTTCATTCCTACACGGCAAACAATCCTCCCATATCACCACATACTTTAGCAACTGCTAAATACATCAGTGCCCCAAAACCCCATCCCCTTATTAATGCTCATGGCAGCACTGCAATGGCAATTATGTTGTCTGTACAAATCTTTTCCCTCTTTCTTCCTGCTCCTCATAGCCCAACCATTCCTGAAGCTGAAGAAACAGCATAAGGTACCAAGTATATCCTGAGATTAAGCAAAAAAACCTCGCAAATTAAAGGCAATTCAGCTCCACTACACATTGCTTACCAGGTTAGAAATTCTGCCTTATAGAGAAATTATTTTTGTTTGCAAAATGATGTTTGTCAGTAAAACCACTTATCTGTGTCCAACCTAAAGCATGCTTTGAAGAAGGATGTTTTTCTAGAAAAGATGCCTCAGATGACATACAAGAGTCACTGAATCAAAACCAGAATGCATATCCTGTCTAACAAGGGATAAGCAAGAAAACCAAAGATTTCAGGGGAAAAAAAAATTTGAGCATTGAATATGGATAAAGAATTTGAGATAATTGGAAGCAGTTGTTTTCACAGACTATAGCTTTACTCTTTTTCATTACATAAAAACTAGATTATGCATTTAAAATGCAGCATGTCAACTACTGTAGCATTAACAGATATTTGAACATTCATAATTCGTATGTTCATCACCTAATCTAAAAATGGGTGAATATTTCAGAAAAATCATGCGTCAGTCCCAACAGTATACTTACTTTGCTTCCCTCCCTTTGTCATTTGTTGTTTTTTTCTTTTTAGGCAGCAATGAATAGAATCAATATGCTAAGAAAATAAGAATGCTGTGAAATTTAAAGAAATCTGCTAACTTTCTAAGCAGCTGTTTAAAACAGTATCACTTCAACAGTGAGCTTTCAAGTTCCCTTTTGTTCTCTCAGGCCAGACAATTCCACAAAAACAAAAAAAAAGTCAAAATAAGACACTTTATAGATTAACAAGTTTTCTTCTTTCAAAGCTTAATGTACAATATAGAAATAAAGTTTCACACAAGGATATTTAGCTAAACCAGTTACTGAAACCAGCACTCAGCCATGACAGAACTTGAAGTTTTCTAATTCTCAGGCTTCAAGCAGCATCGAATTAAGCAGTAGGTCAGCTCAACAAGACGGCACACGGCTGCCACCTTGTGAAAAAAACAACTGTTCAGACCTGCATTAACAGGAGAAAAAACAACTGTCTGTCCCCGGAGACTATTCAATAGTTTTTCCTGCTGTATTTTTCCTGCTATATTTTTAACAAAAGTAACCCATCTACTTCATCTACTCACAAGAAAAGTTGCAGACAAATACATATATATATATTATCTTTTTAAATAATATATATATAATATATATATATATATATTTCAGCCTGCACATACTGCTTATGGTGTAAAATTTGTGCCTTTTCTGAAGATGAGCCCGTGTTGGCAATGAACGTTAAGAGGAAAGAAATATAGAATGCTCACAAATAACAGAAAATACAGGATTAGCAAACAAACTTCCTATCTTCCCAAATAACAACCTGTTTTAGCTTAAAGAAAACCCCAATACTTCTTTTTTGTTTTGTTCTACCTCAAAACAATTCAGACATGCTGTGGCTGTTCAGCTCTCTATTTATATTACTCTGACAGGTATGAAAAATCATCATATTCCTTCTGAGAAAACCCAACCTGAGCCTGTATCTTTAAACAGCAATTATAAAAATGTTAGTTATGCTGGTTTTGTTTTCATCTTAAGACATTTCAACAAATTAGTGTGACTTTTTTCTCTAACTGGATAGCTGATAATTAACATTTACAATGTATTACCAGTTTAATGCTGTCGTAAGTAATTTCACTGCCAAATAGCACCCACTAAGGAATTAACCTAAAATAAGCAATTATGATTCTACTGAAACTAGGAGACCTTGGCAACACAAACTGGGGTAACCACAGCCTTTCTGCATGTCTTTTAAGACTAACTGCTAGTAACTACAGACAACTACACTGGAAATATTTCAGGAGCAAAATACTAAAATTGACTTTCCAAAAGATACTTTCTCCAAGATTATAAAGTATCTTTAACTGATTCTTACATCTAAACAATGCTACGGCTATGCTGATGGAGTTTGGAGACCTTTCTTTACGACTAATTACGATATAATTACAATCATCTTGATTTCAGAGACTGACTCGGACTAACATTACCTGCAAACCCACACTGGTTCATCAGAAAAAGTGAAACATAGCTTTATTCGAAAAATAAATTCATGGACTTTCTTCTTTAAACTTTTATCAACTCAGCCTGCTTTTAAATTACCAAAATACACTGTATTCTTTAAGTACTCAACGATTACTCTTAAAATATATACGTATAGTGATAAATCTCAGTATACAATATTATACCATCTTATAGCATTGTTTGAAAAACACCCAATGGTTTAGACACATCTTGACATGTAATGTTTCTAGTGTCTTGTGATATGGAGCTCACTAGAAGGTACTGTAGCCTGATGTTGGGGGACATTTTGCATTTACTTTTCTTTACAAAAGAAATGCATTAAAACTATATATATTTTAACTTGGCTCTTTTCAGCTGAAACTTGTCTGCTAGCTCTGTTATCAGTAACTAGAAGTATAAAAAGTATCCTAACCGTTTTGACAATCAAAGGCACATACCATTATCAATAGTGGACCAAAACTGCCTGACTTTGTAAAGCACAGGAATCGTTGCATCTTGTCAAGCGAAGGAACATGCGCTCCTCTACATAAAGCCAGAAAAACAAAAACCAAAACAGAGGTCTACAAGCAATTCAGAATTCTAGCCAACCCTTCCCTCTTTACCAGTTCAATTCACTCCATACTAGAACTCAAGGACATAAATGAAGCTGTACTAAAACACCCATAGGGTCTTTACCTTGTCTATGGTTTTTACTGGCATGGTATAAACAAACAAACAAACAAAAAAAACCAAATCAGAAACATAAGGCATATAAGACTTTCCTTTCCACAGTGTGTCATACTAAAATCAAAAGACAACTTTGAGGCCACGCTGGATTCTTGTCAAGACTTCTTATTCTTGAAAAGCAAACCATTTTGGTTTTCTCCTGCCCATTCAACTTCATATGAGCAAACAGCATGTGAAGGAAAATGACTTTCCCTACTATACACACGTTATCAGCAAATCACCATAGAGGCAACAGGCCAAGAAGCAAGCAGGGACCTAGAAGATGTCTGTAATTCAATACAAATAAACCTATTCACTGAATAGGCTTTTAGGTTTCCTTAAAAGAAGCAGATTTGCAAAAATATTGGACAGGAGAACCGAAGCTAACCACACTCTTCATCATGTTCGTACAGGGAAGGGATCAGAGCCAGGACATTGATACGCATATAGTAAAAGAAAAAAAAACCCAACCCAAAATCAGTATTGATATGAGTAACAACTCCACAGTGCTGACCTTTTGAGAAACAACTCCATTTCAGAGGGACTGGAGAGGCAATGGTATGGTATGTTTGCATAAATTTGGCTGCAGAATTTTCATTATAGCATAAGAACTTAAGGATGAGACACAGTATATGAAGTTTTGGGGACACCCCCTATAATTTAGTTATATTTATAAAACTACTAAACAGTTAACTGCCATCAATGAAACATTTTTGGGTCTAATTAAAGTCATTTAATGACAGGAAACATTACAATCTTATTTTGATGATAATGATCTATATGTTTTTCTTCAAAAAATAGACACACACATTGTATTTTACCTTTGTAAAACAAAATACATACTCCCTAGATCCATTAGATTTGTGTGTGTATATATATATACATATATATATACGAAGAACATTTAAAAGAACAATTCAGTAATGCTACTGGTATTTCTTTAAGATTACACAATCTTAGAAACACTCAGCTCAACCTGGGAGTGCACTCATATTCTACTTCAATACAAAACCATGAACACAGAACCTCAGGACATAAAAGCTTGATCACTTAAAAGGGCATTCATTCCACTGTGTAATGACACATTTCAGTGTGACATGCACAAATTACTCCCTTTCTAATAGGTCACATTATCAACTGCAATTTATCTTTTGTTGTACAATAACATTTATTCCCCCAAAGAAGGTTCATGCACATAGTCTCCACTATATTTTCTAAATATCAGTTTGGAATAAAATTTTAAAAATGCCCTAATGATTTAAGAACCTACACTCTGTTTGCAAAACTAATGTAAGCATTTACGGCAAAAAAGTCATGAAAATTCAATAGGATGTAGAAGGTTTTGAAAACATTACACTTGAGCAGTGGTACATACGTTGCCTGCTAGCAAAGCTACGGGGAAGTGGCCTGATCCAAGGAGCAGATACGCATCTAGAGCTAACAAAAAGATTAAACACTTAAATATTTTGTTTTAAAGAGAAACCACTGAAACACAGGCTGGTACAACCTTCAAGGGCATATTATATAATATTTTTATTATAATAAAAATTATTGTAAACATCTTCCTTATTTCACATTAATTACAAAAAGATGTCCTCATATTTCCTCTTGTACTGAATTTGTTACTTCCAGGAACTCACAAATTCAATATATAGAATATCTTCACACTACAAAAAAATCAGATCTCACATGCAGTTCCAAGAAATAAGCAAGCAGCTTGCTTCCCCCATTTCAACTGGGGAAAAAAATCCTTACTTGATGCAAAACATACTGCTTTATTCCAGAGTCTACAGTCCTGAAACAGAACTGAATTTTCCCACAGGTATCAAAGTATTAAAAAAAAAAAAAAAAAAAGACAAAGTCACCACATAAACCTCTGGATTTCCTCACTATTTGGCCATTGGAATGTTCTACTTAGAAAAAGATAAAAAGTTACTACATTTACAACAATATAAAAAGTGAGCTCCAGAAGTTGTCTATATAGAGATGAAAATGGAATATTAAGCCTATATATTAAGAATGGCAAAATAAAGTAACGAAATTCTAGCAATTTCTGAGGAACTGTGACTGCTAATAAACATACAAAATACATTAAAACCCAGAATATTGATTTTGGTTTCAGTGTATCTGCAAAAGTCCAGCCAGCAAATATATAGACTGGAACTAATGCATATTTGACAAGCTCATGTCTTTGGAAGACTTTTCTCCACACATAGAATGTATAATGTCTGTTATCCGCTAGTAAATACTTATGAACATAGGTAAATTTCCAGATCAGGAACAAAGAGGCGATGGCGATTAAGCTGTACAGCACAGGGTGCTTTCGTAATGACAGAAGGAATCTCCTGATTTTAGCAGGTGTCAATAAATGAGGAAAGGAAAAAAAGACAGTAAAGGACAGAAAATAGAATAGCTGAGGAAAGTGCAAACAGGCTTCATGGCTACTTCTGTCACCAACAACTATTCCTCCATTGATGAAGACAAATGCAAAGAACAAAGTTACAAGTATGATGTATGGCCAAGTTAAAGCAGTAAGCATAACCAAGTTTTTAGGTGACGTGAGATATTTAATAAGAAACTGCAATATTCTGATTGAATCTGAAAATGATCCTTTCCTGGAAGAAACTTTTTCATCTTTCTTTTTCTGTAACTCTGTCTTCCAGGCTTCATTTAGCTTCTCTGCAACAACATTTCCAGCACAAAAAACTGTCCACACAATATTTGTCTGACGAAACATGAAGCCACAAAATCCAAGGAGAGATGAAGTTTTATGATTACCATAAAGGCACATTAAATAGGCAAAGAGAGTAAAAAATACTGATCCTGGGTCCGTATAATAAAGGAATGTAAAAAAATAAAGGGTGGGAAACATTGCAAGAGTTAATGTAGACAACATTCTCTGGAAACCAGACACAGCCTAGAGAAGAAGCAGAAAGATGTGGTTAGCAATGTCCAACAAAAATAGTGTTTGGGGTTTTTTTTAAAGCAAAACAGAGTATCATTCTTGAGAATTCCATTAACACAATGTAACATCTCTAATGGTTCCTTTACTGCATTAGCATGCATGCTATATTTTCATTAACCTTCTGCTACGTTAATACAGAATGTCAGACTATGTAAAGTTAAAAGACAAATTAAAGTACTGAACATTATCTCAGGTGAGTTAAAAAAATATCAGGTATGGCTGGAAAAAATACGTCAGGTATTCATAAATTTTTGATGTTAAAATTGTGGGAGTATAACTCCTTCCATAGCTAGGATAAAAAGGTTACTCTAATGAGCAAATGAAGAGGACAAAAAAGAAAAAAGAAAAAAAACAACAATGGTCTATGCCCCTGAAATCTCATCATCACATTGTATTTATTTGTGAGACAGCAGAACACATCATTCTATGCTTTTACTATCGCCTCTTTTGAAGCCAGTCCGCCGAGCAGCTAGTTCCAAGTTTCTAAGCTTCGGTGCAGCTTTTATTGTTTATCTTCATTATAATTCATAAGCTAGAAACTCTGAAGAAGGTAGGGGACCATGCACTTAAAATCTCTTCCCAATTATCCCACTCCCTAAGTGCAGCATCGCAATTCCCAACATTAAAAACTGTTGCAGGATATTTCTCAACAATGTAGCTGGTGGGTGAAACAGCCAGTCCCCCACCTTACAGAAAAGAGGAATAGAGAAAGTGGCTGAGTTCAAAGAAGTGCCAACAATACATTTTCTTATGCTTAAACTACTGTCATTAAACATTTTGTTTTCTTACATTTATATTTCTACCTCCAAGCTTAACATTAAAAACGTTCCAGAAGTGGAAACAATTTACTGAATTTGAGTCAGTTCTGTACAGTCTTATCATGTGCTTGAACATGAAGACTGTCCTGTAAGAAAATGCATTAGAAGAAATTTTCTTTATAGCAAAAGAATCCTTCAGTTACAGTGAAACAGGAAAAAATGTTCTTACAGTTAAAAGTGAAACTAAAGAACTTCATTAAAGATTCATTAAATATTTTGAATGGGCCATTAATCACTGGAACAATTTACTTACTGCAGTGGTGGGTGCTCCACCACTTTAAACATACAACAGTCAAGTTGAACTGTTATGGTCTGGATGGTTTACAGGTCACACTTCATCCAAAGGTGAGTGTAACAACCAGAGTACTGCACAGTCAATTTGTCTTGTTTAACATCTTGATGACTTGAAGGCAGTGAGTGTATAGTCTCATTAAGTCTGCAGATGACACTAAACTGGGGGGACCATGCAGTATGCAAAAGAGTTGCCATTCAAAGTGACCTAGACAGGCTGGGGGAATGAGGCAACAGAAATATTATGGAACCCAGCAGGAACAAATGCAAACAGCTGCACCTGGAAATAAAATTAAAAAAAACAAACAAACAAAAAAACACCAATAACAGTTGGGCACTCAGATGCAGGAATAGCTGAGGAGCTGCTGCTCTGTGGCAGTGACCTAAGCAGATAGCGAGGTGAACTGAGCTGGCAGCATACCCTGGCATCAAAGAACTGCAACAGCCTCCTGGGCTGTGTTAACAAGAGCACAGCAGCAGAACAAGGGAAATTATTATCCACTTCTCTCTATTTGTTAGGCTGCATCTAGAATACCACATCCAGTTTTGTGCCTTGTGCTACTAAAAAGGCACCAGTAAACAGTAAACTGGCAGAGGGACACCAAGAGAGTTCAGGGCTGAAGTACCTGCTCTTAGAGTAGAGGTGGAAGGACCTGGCCTTATCCAGCCTGGTAAATAGATAGCTTGGGGGAATCAAACAGCTGCCTACCTATACCTGAAGATGTCAACAGGTAAAGGGAGCCAGTCTCCTCAAAGTGGTACAGAGTGGGAAGACAAGAAGCAAGAGTCATAAATTGAGAGGTTCTGACTGGATGTAAGAAACATTTTCATTGTAAGACCAGGCAAGCATGCAGCAAGTTGCCTTCCAAGGTTGTGCAGTCTCTCTGCATCCTTGGAGAGTTTTCCAGGTCAGATCTCAGGGCTGGACTGCTTTGAGATGGAAAGTCCCTTCCAATCTGAATAATTTTCCAACTCTAACTAGAATTATTCTCCAGTTCTAAATATTGACATCAAACCTGATTATCTTTCTGAAGAACACATTTCAGCTTAAACACAGCTTACAGAGCTTCCCTCAGGATTCACTGCTTTGGTTTGTGCAGCGTTAAGCAGTTTCAACTAGATGAGCATTCAGACTTTGGATTGTAAGTCTATATGCGTTCTAAGTTTAATCTTTTATTTCAATGGGACTGCTCTTAGCTATGCACAATTTCTCTGAGGATTACACAGAGACAGGAAAAAATATAAAAAAAAAAAAATGGCCAAACTTGTGGTAGTATTAGCAGTTACAGAAAACTGAGAACAGCTCACATATGTAGTGCAGCAAATATACACAGAGCCATCAAAACTGCTTGCAGGAGCACAGACAATTATTCTACTTTGACCATACCTTATTCCTCTGATGGATCTTGAACAGAAGCAAATACAGTAAATAGAAGTTCCCAGCACTGAAAAGGAGGTTAATAAACCTGAGCATCCCCGCAGAGCACACCACGCTCCCCGTCCACCCGAAGAGCCACGCCGCAGGCTTCACTACTCCCACCGAGACCAGGTACAAGCCCGGCGGCGTGGTGATCATGGGGTCCCACTGGAAAGTGGAGAGGGAGAGAAAGAGAGAGGGTTTACGGAGCTGCAACTACACAAAAAAGGGACGAGAGAAGCACGACGACACTACATACTACCAGCACCCACGCCGTGCCAAACCCGGCCAATTTCTGGCATTGGCAGACAGGCATTTTCATAACGTTTCGTATCCTGCCTGGTGCACCAAGCAGCAGAAAGCAGAACCCAGCCCTCCGGACAGCGGTGACCGGAAACTGTTCCCTTCTCGAAGCGCCCACGGTTCGTAGAGATCCATCAGGAGCCCGGGAGGCTCCCGCTCAGCACCTGGAGGAAGCGGCCACGGCAGTAGGCCTGCGCCTGGGGGACGTGGAAGGCCTCGTCCATGTAGGGCCCGCGCTGGCGGTGGTTGATCGCTGCGAAGAGCAGGCACGACAGCAGGAAAGCACCGCTCACCGCAGCGGGGAAGCCGTAGGCCTCGGCCCGCGCCATGCCGCCGCTGCGCTGGCCGGGAAGGGGCCGCCCTTCCGGGGCGGGCTGGCAGCGGGGAGGAGGGACCGGGAGTTGCGGGCCGGGTGGAGGTGAGGGACTGCGGCTGCCGGGGTCGGACCGTGGTGGAGGAGCCAGGCGCAGGCGGAGATTTCCGTTGGCGCGGCCGCTGCCGAGCGGGACGGGGCGAGGGAAGCGGCGGGAGCGCGGTCTGGCGCCGGCCAGGCGGGGCAGGTTTCCCCGCGGGAGCGTTGGGCGCTGTGTAAGTAAAATTGGGTCCTGTCCACCAAAGGCAAGAGCAGGCGCGGCGTTGTGTGGTAAACACTGCGAGGCCGGCGGTTGCTGAGCGCTCCCGGGGCCGGGGATGGATCTAACGCATCAGCTGGAGCTGTTCCCCGCCTGCAGCGTGACCCTCCTCCTCTTCAACCACGTGAAAAATGCCGCCGCCCTAAGGAAAAAGGCCATGGAAGGATCCGTGGAAGGAGCGCTAATAAACCCCGCAATGGTGAGTGAATGCTGGTGTTGTGCTGCTTGTGCTGTGCCACGGTTTGAAAAGCGGCATGGAAATCCGTCTCTGTGGGAACTCCCCGAGTGTGTGACCAGTGCTTGTAACCCCGGTCACACGAGTTCCTGTATACTTCATTTTCTCTGCGCAGACTCCCTTCTTTTGATTTCATTGCATAGAATCACATGGGTTGGAAGAGACCTTTAAAATCATTAAGTCCAACCACAGCCTAACCCTGCCTAGTCCTCCTCTACATCATGTCCTGCAGCACCTCATCTATTCACCTTTTAAATTCCTCCAGGGATGGTGACCCCACCAGCTCCCTTGAACAACCCATTCCTATCCCTAACAACTCTTTGAGTAAAGACATTTTTCCTGATGTCTGACCTAAATCTCCCCTGGTCCAGTTTGTAACCATTTCCTCTCATCCTATTGCTCGTTACCTGAGAGAAGAGACCAAACCCTACCTCTCTACAACCCTACTTACAGGTACTTGCAGAGAGGGATAAGGTCTCCCCTCAGCCTCCTTTTCTCCAGACTAAACAGCCCCAGCTTCCTCAGCTGCTTCTCATAGGACTTGTGCTCCAGACCCTTCACCAGCTTCATCTGATTGAGTGTCATCTTTCTTTTGTCAAGTATTAACCCACACAGGAAATAATCATATGTAATTTGGAAGAGCAAGAATTGCTAAAATAGAGAGGGGAATACTGTTTTGCTCACTTTTTCATTTGCAGGCTATCAAAATTAAGTGGTCAGTTGTGGATTTTTTTAGTTCAAAATAGCATGTTAAATTTCTGTTTAACTTATTGTGTTGTGTTTTACAGATTGTAGATCCTTTTCAAGTTCTTGTGGCAGCCAACAAAGCAGTTCATCTACAGAAGATAGGTAAAATGAAGACCAGAACCCTGTATGCAGAAATTATTTTCAGTCTTTCACCAAACAACAATGTAAGTTTTACTGAACAAATGTTTCTTTTTCTAGAGACGCCAAGATCCATGCAGCTACACTAAATATATGTATTTCCTTCACTTGTTACCTGGCTATAATAGATGTTACTGGCTTTTTTTTTAATAATGATAATATGCTGTTACCTCTTGCAGCTTGTCAGAATTCTATTCATTTAAGGCATGTGTCAATTTATACTCTTGGTTTATTTGATTCGGTAACTGAAAAGGTTGTTTATATGTAGTGAGAAAGAGACTTGTAACATTTTGGTATTTTTCATCTTTTCTTAGATTACAGATGCATTTAAAAAGTTTGGCATTTCAGACAGTGACACGGCAGTACTCATTGTTCTGGTTGTAGACAGTGAAAAAACTGTAAATGTGGAAGACATAGCATCTCAGGTGGAAGGCCAGCAGGTTTCTCTAGATGAACTATCTCAGCTAACAGACATTGCCAAAGTTAAAAAGGTATGTAGCCAAAAGAGATGACTGGCATAGAGAAAAGGGGTAGTGTATCTAGTTGACCAACTAAATATCAAGACATCATTAATTTCTGTGTTTCTGTAGCACAACCTTTATTATTTCCTTTTTTTTTTACTTGAAAAAAATCCTAGTTGTCGTACCCTGACATTGCAAATTTTAATTCTTCAAATTCTTAGCATGAACATAAAAATAAATTCCAGATAGCTGCCTACCATTCAAGCACTTTTGCTTCCTGTTTTCTCAGGAAAATATCCATTTAATTAAAAATAAACTTTAAGTCCTGAACAGTTTCATAATCTTTAGCACATAAATAGTCCCAGCATGGGCGGCTAAAATAAAAATGTGTTGATTAGCTGCTAGGAGTTGTGTTAGGGCATGTGTGCTCTTAACAGATTGCCATATGCTAGATAGGTATCTTGAAGCATATGTGTTTCACTTCATAAAACTCAAGTAACTTACATAATCTCAATTGTGTCCTTCAAAGTAATGATGGGAGACATGAATATAGTTGGAAGAATCACAGCATATAATTTGTGGAATTAAAATTACTGCTCTCATTCAGTTTCTTAGCTTCCCTTCATGTCTTGCCTGCTTCCACAGTCCCAATTTTGTCTTGCAATCATAACAAGAATTTCCAATGTAAAAGTGGAGGAGAGGGGGAAGTCTGTTCTTGTGTGTGTATTTTTAGAAGATATGTGATCAGGTTTTTTCTTCCTTATACAGCTATTATGTTTTTCTTTTTTGTTTTTCTCCAGATATACAAGATCACTCCACAGGAAGAAAAAATCGGCACCTTACTGGATAGTATTGTTTGCAGAA
The DNA here is from genome assembly GCA_013399135.1 of Heliornis fulica. Classification (NCBI taxonomy): domain Eukaryota; kingdom Metazoa; phylum Chordata; class Aves; order Gruiformes; family Heliornithidae; genus Heliornis; species Heliornis fulica. The sequence continues at coordinate 354,560 of VXBZ01005864.1, read as the reverse complement.
TGTCAACAAAAGATGTTTTGTGAAACTGTGGAAATAAATAAATTTTTTTTAGAGGAAAAAGATGGCTTTTTAAGATCTAAAACCACTTTATTCATCCTTCATTTTAGAGAAAGTGGTGTAGTACCATATAGTTAGATGACATCTGCTAGCTTTAACCATAGACAAGCAAGCTTGGATGTGGGGATTTATCTGTGCTGTGATCTAAACACAGAGAGCAGCTCTGCAGTGCAAAGCAGAATCTGCCATTAGCATTTCTGTCCATTTTCTTAACGAGAAAAAAAGTTGCGTTTGCCAGTATGTTTAGTTGATCATAAGCAGAAAACTTGGAAATACTTTTCCCTTTCATAATATGTTTTTTCAGCCCCAGATAATATTGTAAATAATTTTTATTAACCCTCCTCTGATGGGGAGAGGGAGGGGGTGGGACCCTGATGGATGATATCATTTTATTAATGTTAGTGCCAGAAAAGCTGTTTCTGTGGCACGAGGTATTGCTGATGGACTAGAAACAGGAAGGTTTTGCTAACTGTCAGCAGCGCCTCGCTCTTGGGGTGGAGTCACTGCACACCCTTTGGGCACAGGAAGGGCACCAGGGCAGCCAGTGCCAGGGGCAGTGCGGAGCAGGGGCATCAGAGATGTAGAACAGTGAATAAGGTCAGCATGGATGATGCTATGGTGGTGTTAGCACCTGACAGTGTGATGTCATTGGGTGCAGCATACTGCCAAGATAGTATTGTGCTGCTGTCATACTTCAGTGTTAGTGCTAAAGGATAATGTGAGATGCTTTTACTTTACAACACTGAATTACGTTTGGTGATGCTGACTTCCAAGGGCCTGGTTCCAGGTGCAGAATTGACTGATAAATTTATTCACTTAAATTGTCATGCTTAATTGTCGTAGCTTAAGTAGCATTCCAAAAGGATCACTGGACTCATTCCGGTTCTTTGAGCCACTGTTACGAAGGGCCCTTAAAGGAACTGGAAATAATATTGATTTCCAATTGTCACCAGCTCCAAAAGCACTGCAGGACTATCCTTTAAATCACATGCAGGTATCCAGTTTAAGAAAATTTACTAATTAGACAGAAATCAATACTGTTTATTATTGTTACACTGTGTCATTTTTTTATGGGATATGTGTAAAACTGTATAGCTGTCTGTATTTTTGTTGGGTGCGTTTCCCTAATGTTTCCTAAGGTATTAACAATTTGTGCACTTAGAAGACACTTGGAAGGATATGCCCCAGACTCTTAGACACATTTTGTTTTCCCAGACACTGTGTTTGGGTGGAAAGGCAAGTTCAAGAGTTGAAACGTTATCCATTACAGTAAACAGATAGTAAGCTGGCTACAGACATCGTGATGTCTGTGTTTCCGTATCCAATAGAGAAATTCCTAGCTTCTAGTTTGCACTTCTGTTTCTGTTGCCATTCTTTCTTTTTCCTTCAATTAAAACAAAGCAGTATAAATACTGGCCTTTTCTGACCAACCAAACCAATGGCAAAATACCACAATTCAAGTGTGTTAAAGACAGGCTGCTCTTCTCCATTACTTTAAATGACATGATAGAAAAAATAACTGTTGTAGTAATTAGTTGCTTGAGCCAGGGCTCTAAAAAACAAAGGCATAGTATTTGACTCACAACTCCACATTTAAGTAAGACTTTCTTCAAGGGTTTAAATGGTCCCTGGTGATTTCACTGGAAGTAATTAGGCTTTTTCCAAAGAAAAAGCAGATCTTGGCTTCCATGCATAATTGTTGATGGTGACTCAAGAAATAGTTTATCACCATGAAAGGATTTGAGTATTGAAGTAAATAATCATTTCCTCTAAATCCAGCGCTGCAGCTTGTTAACTCTGCAAGCAGCCAAACTTCTGTTAGCAAAATCCTTCCATACATAAGTTTTCATGACTGGACTTTTTTGTTTTCCAAGTCTGGACTGGTGTGTGTGGTTACCTAGTGCCTACATTGTTCACAGACTATGCTGGCCTGCATCTGCCATGTTGGATCAGCTCCACTTTGCAAATTGTAGTTGTTCATGTATACAAACTGCCTGACTGGGAAGTAACGAAACTTCCTTGAGGTGTAAATGTTAATCTTCAAGCGAGCAGATTTTTTGTTAATATTATGGAACAGAGTCAACTGATGTGAACCACCATGTGGGCCTGCGGTAGAAGCATTCTGACATCTGAGTTTACATCCTTCTTCTAAACTGTTACAGCTGAAGTTCTTTAAGAACTGGTTTGAGGTCCCTTGCAGCCCTGTTTTGTAGGATCTAGTGCCAAGCACCAAGGGAATGGCAAAGTTTAGCAGGGGAAATGATTTGGGAGAAGCAGTTGTGCTATTTCTTGATTTTTTTTAAGATGGTTTTACAGAATGTATTATCCTCTCTAACAGAGACAGAGGTAGTAGTAAAAGATGGAGCTTGAAAGGTCTTGAGTCTAATGACAATGTGAGAATGACCACAGAAAATTAAAGACTTGTTCTCCTTTTCTGACAGTCTGGTTGGTACATGGAGTATATCATCAGGTTTACTGGCTGAACTGCTGACATTGGCTTTGGTAGCTTAAAGCAGAAGACAGGTATGCTTAAACCAGAGCCTTTTTTGAACATGGGTGAGACATCAGTCCGGTCTGTTTAACATAAATATTGATACAAAGATCACTGCATAACAATTTGTACACGTTCCAAACTTGTGTTTCCAGTTTCTAATCCTTGTCATTCTTTTTCATTGGTGTAGAAACACTAAATAGTTTGTTACTGCTGATGAGTTAAATTATGAAATTCTAATTTCCTGTGAGACCTGCATAAGCTCTTCTCATGGGTGGATTTACTGGAAATGAGGTGGGAAGCTGTAGCCTCCATAATGTTGTTCAGTCAGGCAAATGATATGGGTTTGTTGACAGTAAGAGACTTTGTCACTGCCCTGCGAGAACACAGTGTTCCTCTAGTCCCAGGTGCATTATCTAAATTCAACAAATTATTTACAACAACTGGTAATAAATTTAGGTTTTGTTGCCTGGGCAAACTGATTTGTGTTTCTGACCACACTAAAACCCAGTGAATTTGTGATCTGTATTCAAGAGCTGCCTGGACGTGATCATATGCAATGTGCTTTAGGTAATATGGCTTTAGCAGGGGAATATTGGACTAGATGATCCCTGGAGATCCCTCTCAACCCCTACAAATCTGAATCTGTGTTTCCACATCTCTGGTGCTATGCTGTGTTATGTATACACTCCTTGAGATATGTCATGTAGATCTTAGAAGTACTTCAGTTTACCTTCCCGAGTTTAAGCTCCAAAGGCATGGACTGTTGCTCCCAACTGGCAGTGCCATTCGGAGCTGCCAGACTGTTGGCCTGAGCTTATCAGGAGAAGGCAACTGTACAATTAACAGTTTAACAGAGACTGCCCACTGTCTGGGTTTCCATAAACCTCACAGGTTTACTAAGTGGACTTACGCCCCTGAAAATGTGGGAGCAGGAAATGATGGGCTGGTGTAGGTAGTGGCTGCTGCCACTGCTATGAGGTATGAAAGAATTGTGGAAAAGCAAGAAGTGATTGAAGATTAAATAGATTGGTACAAGATTAAAAACTGAGCCAGTTGTTTCTGGAACAAAGGATGCTTACAAATATAGTTTATTTCATGGTTTTATTCCTGAGTTTACAAAGGTTTTATCATAAATTAAAAACAGGCAGATGCAAGTGCTGTCCTGCCTATGAACTCTCTTTAGCAACTGAGATGAGAGCTGAACTTTCTCAGACGTCTTCCTTTGCCTGCAGGATATCTGGTTTTACTGGGGTTCCTTCCCTATGTTGCCATGCCATGGCAGGTTACTTGCCTGTTTATATTTTACTATGGATGGGGACAGGTGATATTAGTAGAGGTAGAGACTGGGCAACTTAACATAAAAAATGGAAATGTGGGGTAAATATATAAAACATTGACCAATAAATACATGAGCTGAACTCTTCTTGCATACTGTGCTTACATTAAGTTTCACGTACATGCAGAGGGTAATATAAACATGTTTTCAGTGCAGTTACATGATATTCACAAAGCCACGTTCTGTACACTGCCTATTAGATTGCTTCACAGGTTCAGTTCCACATGTAGCAACAGTTCAAGCAGCTTCAAGTAAACTGCAGTATGCTGGAACCATTTTTGTATCTCCAGGGTATGGAAAACTGACACAAATATTCCTTCAAATATTTGCCAAAGAAAGCATGTTGCTGCTATGAGGATGAATCCTTTCTTGACCAGGCTCCCCAGATTGCCATTAGAAGGACCATGACAATCACTGTGTAAAGGGTACGGACTGTAGCAAGATCATCTCCATGCTCGTTCTTGAACCCAGAGGTGCTGTGCCAGTTCTCACTTCTGTTCCCATTGTTTTTCTGTCTGTGAGCACGGAGAGAATGTATCCTGCCATAACAAAAAGGAAGATTAGAATTAAACATGGTTATTTTTTATTCGCAGTTCAGTGATGTTTATAGTGAAGTCCCGAGTGTGCTTTGTATCACTGACTAGATTTGGGAAAGAGCTCTTCAAACCGTATGGGGCTACTAAAGTGATTTCCATAATTGGGAATGCAAAACATTTGCCAGCCATTTGGTATTTCTCTCCCACTGACAGAGAGCCTGGGTATGGGCTTGTGAGGGACACACAGCGCTGTTACTCTTTACTGTTGATACAGCTCATTTGTATGATAAAAACCAGCCTTTTGTTTTGTAATAGTATGAAAGTAGCAAGGTTTTAAAAAATTAACCACTTTCCAAAGCTTTAATCCATGGGAATAAACCAAGCATGTGCTATGTGAGCTTCCCATCCTGTTCTGATAATGTGCTTCTATCTCTGCTTTTCGGAGGGGGCTTCCTCCTCAGTCTGTGTCAAGCTATTCACAGAATCACAGAATTCTTTAGCCAGATACACTAGTCAGGATACACAGGGAGTATCTCCAGGATTCCCTGGGCTAACATTTTATATTGCTTTGCCACCTTTCCCAAATGGTTTGAAAGCAGAAGTGTTAGCCTATGGTAGCTGACTTCCAGTTATTGTTATCTCTGCTGAAAATTGCCTGCTAAGTCAAAGTAAGCCCGTTTCTTCTTATTTTTTCAAGAGAGAAAAAAAATGTGGAATATTCACAGTTCCATCTGAACTGGAATGCCAAAAGGAGATCAATCAGATTGCCATTTTCCTCTCTCTTAGGAAGGAGTCTGAGAAGTATTAGATGCATTATAGCTCTGCTTCATGCATGTTCCTGCTGTTACTATCACAGAAGAGGATGAGTTACCAAAAATGTTACCGCAGATAGAGCTCTTGAGGAAAAATCTTTTAAACACAGTTATGTACTCACGGTCACTTGGAAGGGAACTGTCGAAACTGATCTGTTAAAAACGAAAGAGTGGGAAGAGCAATCTGCAAAAGGGAATTAATCAATAAACTGTAAGTTCTGCAGCTGAGATCTCACAGAAAGTAGCTGTAGAATTAGAAATACACATTTAACACTCCCATCAGGACAGAGGCTACCTTGAGTAACTGTAAATCAAATAATACTGTTCACAATCATCTTAACATCATCGTGTTAAGACCACGAGAGGAATATTCTGTCAGTAGTTTGTTTTTCTATTCCTACCTGAGGAGAATGCAGTGTGTGCAGCTTACCTCCTGGAAGCATTCATGGTGTCTTGGTGAACGCAATGTTCCCAATGCCTCAGATTTCTCCTTGCAGAAGGAAAAAGACCTCTTTTTTGTCCTCTTGTTTCCTTGCACAAAAGAGGAAAATCTTCATGCAGTACCAACAAAAAGAACCTTTCTTCCAAGCTCGCCAACTTGACCAAGGCTAACCTGGGAGGGTTTGATATGCATCAATCAAGGTTCTCAAATTGCTGTTTTTCTGAGGCTGATTTTGATAAAGTTCTTCAAGAAATTCCCTGGAGCAGCTCACAAGGCAAGTGATGAGTAATCCCAATGACTGGCTTTAAGCTGCTGGGATCCCTTCTTATAAACAGTAGCTTGCTGCTAAAGTGTTGCCAAATTCATAGCAACACAAGTAATGCACAGATGGAGAGTGCTGGTGATGAAAAATGCAGGATGAGCTGTAACTTAGAACTACTTTCTATTAGATCACTAGCTATTTTGGGGTAAAACTTAGTTCCTTTCCACAACTGTAACTTGGTTTGTCTGGAGTGAAATTTCAAGTCACCATCACTTAGAAGTGCTCTAATATTCAAATATATTTTTAAAATAAAAAAGTAGGTGACTTCTTTAATAATCTGTTGAGGTTTATAACACAATCATATTCAAGAAGCAGTATGACAGCACAAAATAAAGCATGTGGACATTGACAGTTAGTAACAAAGTCATGTACATCCTGTTCTTCCCCAACTACTGGGAGCCATGAATTAACAAGAGGCTGTGACAGTACAGAAGGTCTCCCAAAAGCTGGGCATTGCACGATGAGTTGAGTTAATGGTGGCTTTAGTATAATAAACCCGATGGCTCAGCAGCCATCTGTAGGGCTCATGAATATGCAAACATAAATTCATGGTTTAGCCAAACAGGCTTAAGTCCTTCTTTCCCAAAAGAATGTGAACCTCATCTTGCATCATTAAACTCTCCCAAAAAGTTCTTTCTTGTTGAACTTACTTTAAGCTTATTGCCATGTATAATTACTGTTAGGACAAATCTGAACTTGTAGTCTTGGTTCATTTCTAAAGGTTTTTGCCTTTCATTTACATAGCATTCATGTTTATATATAAATAAAATTGGTTCCCTTAGTTTTAGTAAAACAATTGGCAATTTCCAAATATGTCTTGGAATATCACTTACACCCCTGAAAATTAACAATGAGCCTGTTTGCTCAGAGTCTTGGCAGTCTTTAAACTCTTTTCCATAAATAACATTTCTGAAAAGAGCTATTAGAATTTCATCAACACTGTGACCACTTTACAGAAACTGAGCCTGCCTTTCCTTTAAGTGAACTTGTTACGTCAGTGTGCCTTTCAGTAGAAATGCACGTGCTGTTTACTGCTAACTGTGTCACTGGAACCAGTGGAGCTACTGTAGACACCGAATCATTCTTCATTAGTATCAATAACTTAAATATAGAAAACCAGAAATGTTACAGTGACTTGCAGGAAGAAATCTGGACATCAGTAAAGAACTGCTGACTTGAATCACTACTACATTTTTCAGACCTGATCCTGAGAATACAGGCAGTTGCCAACATTTGCATTCTGTTCCTTAAATAACATATATAGAGTGGTTGATTCCACAATAAAAGCTGTAAGTTGACTTTTTCCTGTATGTTTTTAGTTTTCTTTATACATTTTTTTCTACTTCAGTTCTAAGAGCTGTATTACTAACAGCTTATTTGCCTCATTCCCCACTAGTTTCATCTTGGTTTCCTGTTTCTTAGCTGATGCTTTCACTTTTTGACTGAGCTAAGCAAAAGGAGTCATGTGCAAGCCTCACCTCAGAAGCTTGAGATTATTGGGGTTTGGTCATATAATAATACACTCTTGAGATCTCCCACCTTCTATTATTCTGACATAATTTTCTTTGTAGAATATTATCCTTTATAGTGTGCATGGCCTGGTTTTTGTTGATATAGACATGGATCCTTGCTCAACCTACTGAAAATAAACTGCCATTGAGCTACTGGTAAGTCATTTTATAGGCTAAAGCAAAGCAAGAGAAAAACAATGAAGATGTAGATTTAAATTGTTACCTCAGTAATTCAAGGACCCATACGAAAAGAAAAAAAAAGAAAAAAGCGAGAACAGGTATAAAATCCTGAGATAAAAAGCTTGAAAACAGAAACTCTGTAATAATGAGAATTGGCCTTTTTTACAAGCAACACTTCCCCACCTGATTGCCAGCTAGGAAGGACTCCTGGGGTGACGAAGAGGAAGGAAAGGTGGGAGGTGAACATGTCAGCCAATACAAGGGATACTTGCTATATAGACAAGTTACATATACATATACATATACATATACATATACATATACATATACATATACATATACATATACATTTGCAAGGCTCCACGTACAGGACCAAAATATCAGTGCTCAAATAGAGAAAGGGCTACAAAATATTTTGTCTATATGAAAGTCTGCAGGCCATGATTAACTGTTCTTGGTCAGCTGTTAATTCCAGTCCAGTGACTTAGTCATCCCATAATACTAAGAACAGAATACATCACTCAACTACCATTTCTACCATGTGGGAGAAAACCCTTAGCACTGTGCAGCATTAGACAGCAGAATAAACGTGGGTAAGTGGTGTGTGTGGTATGACCCTGGCTGGAGGCCAGATGCCCACCAAAGTCGCTCTATCACTCCCCTCTTAGCTGAACAGGGGAGAAAATACATGTTGAGAGGCTTTGGAGTCGAGATAAGGACAGGGAGAGATCATTCTGCTATTAGTGTCATGGGCAAAACAGACTCAACACTGAATAAAATGCATCTAACTTATTACCCAATGAAATCAGAGTGGGATAATGAGAAATAATGCCCTCAGCGCTCCCTTCTTCCTGGCTCAACTTTATTTATGATTTCTCTACCTCCTCTGCCCCCCAAGTGGCACAGGGAGATGTGGAATGGGGGTTGCCATCAGTTCATCTTGAGCTGTCCGTCATTCCTTGCTCCTCAGGGGTCTCCTCACACTCTTCCCCTGGTCCAGAGTGGGTTCCCTGTCACAAGAGACAGTCCTCCACCAACTTCTTTAACTTGAGCCCTTCCCATGGGGACTTGAGTTCTTCACAAACTGCCCCTTAGGCCTAGCCTAGGCCAGCACAGTGCCCCACAGAGTTACAAGTTCCCCCAACAAACATGCTCTGGCGTGAGCTCTGCTCTGTACAGGCTGCAGGTCCTGCCAGGAGCTTGCTCCCATGTGGGCCTCCGTCAGGGACACAGCATCCTTCATGTGTCTCCACTTGCTCCACTGCGGGGTCCCCCCATGGACTGCAGATGGAATCTATATGCCCCATCATCTTTCAGGGTGACAGCCTGCTTCACCATGGCCTTCTCCACAGGCTGCAGGGGAATCTTTCCTTTGGCACCTAAAGCACCTCCTCCCCCTCCTTCTTCACCGACCTTGGTGTCAGCAAAGTTTCTTACATCTTCTCACTCCTTTCTCTGGCAGCAAAAAGCTACTACCTGTTTTTTTCTTGTCCTTCTTAAACGTGATTCACAGCGGCACTGTGACCATCACTGATTGTCTTGGCCTCGGTCAGTGACAGGTATCTCCATCAGCACAGCTGGTATTTACTCTGTCAGACCCAGGGGAAGCTTCTAGCTGCTTCTTGCAGAAGCCACCCCTGCACACACCCCACCAAAACCTTGCCATGCAAACCCCAAACAACTGGCATCTTCCTGGTGCTTCTTGCTGATGTATGTCTACTTTCAAAACCATACTGTTAGTCACCCTGTAATAGCTATCAACAGCCAAGACCGACATCCAGGCATCTTGCCATTCCTTACTGAGGAACTGATACATATCCCTTCTGGTGTGGTTATTAGACCCATCACACCCAGCAAAGGTGGGGAAAACTCCAAAAGGAGCTCACCTGCACCCTTCTCCACAGCCAGCACGGCTGTGCCAGGCTCTACACCTCATCAGGGCCCTGAGGCCGAGTCCCCCGGCACGGCTCAGGCACTCCAGGCAACCTTCCCTTCCCTTCCCTTCCCTTCCCTTCCCTTCCCTTCCCTTCCCTTCGGCTAACATCAGCCCGGCAAACCCGGCTGCGGAGCGATAATCCCTGGGATGGAACAGCAAGGTCGGAACCTGCACTGAGGCGCGGAAGGCGACCAAGGAGGGGCGAGAGGACTCAGACATGGGCGCCAGCAGCTAGCCAGCTGCAGCCCTGGAGCGGTGATGCCCAGCTCCAGCCGTACAAGTAACTACACGCATCCGCTCTACTTGTACGAACAGTTGCGTATATTTATTATGCTAAAAGTAGGACACGGTGCTCCCAGCGTCAGCCGTCAGTGTCCCGCCGCCAACTACAAGGCGCAGGGTGCCGGGGGCGGGGTGCCGCCGGGCCGCGTATCGTTCGAACTTGCCAATGAGGGCGCGCGGGCGCCTCACGTGAGCGGGCCGCTATTTCAAACGCCCCGGCGGCAGCGCCACGTTTGGTGGCTGCGCGGAGGTGAGTGGGATGGCGGCTGAGTGAAGACCTAAGCGGCTTCCCTGGTGTTGTGGCGTGGTCTCCGGTAGACCTCTTCCCCGAGGCGCGGCTGCTGAGGGGCCGCCGCGGTCGGGAAGACGCTGAGGTGGGGCGGTGGGAAGTCGGCGGGCGGCTCCTTGCTGGGCTCCGCAGGGCTTGTAAGCGCCTCCTCCCCGGGGAGGGGGGCTGCTCTCTTCGGTTCCAGCGGTCCCCGCTGAGCTCCCCCGTGAGGGACCAGCTCCGGTAGGTCTGTGCTCGGCGCTATTTCTCCCCACTCCGGTCTGGTAGCGCCACGGGAGTTGCCGGCCCTGAGGGTCTCTCGGCAAAGCCCGAGCGCGTTGGCTTAAGTCAGGGACGAGACGGCCTTTGCCCACAGGAGCCTCGTGTGTGATGGCCTGCGGGCGAGCAGCGCCGCCTCAGCGCCCCAAAGGGCAGAGACAGCCGCCAAGCCTCGGTTACCGGGAGTTAGAGGGGCGTTTTTAGCCTGCCGGGTGAAGGCGCTTCCGCCGCAGCCAGCTGGCTGCGCGCTTCTGAGGAGCTCTGGGAGGCATTACCACGGCATTTGGAGGCTTTGTACGAAGGCTGCAGCGCAGTGTAAGGAATTTGCGGCGCTTTAGGGATAAATAGTCTCAGATGATTCGACAGCACGTTTTGAGACAGGATGGTGAGGTGCGTGACATCCCATAAGGCCTGGTTTTGTCGATGTCCCTAAATGTAACATATCAGGGTTCTTCAGAGGGAGCATCTACCCCCTTGCCAGTTTGGCAGCGTCATGAAGTTCTGTGGACTTACTGTTTGAGTTTGGGTTTTCTTTTTATTTAAACCTGCTGCATTGCTAATTCTGTACTTTCCAGAAACTATGGAGGAAGGAAGAGAAACGGCAGCAAGTTGCTCAAGTCCTGTGGCTGAAGAAAAGCTGGGTATTTGCGTGGGCAATGGTAGGTGGAGACCGTGTTAGGATAGTCTCTGCCTGGTGTATCCCTTATTAAAATTTATGACAATTCAGATCAGTACATCTCCTGTATCTGCTGTATATTTTCTTCTCTCTACTTGTTTCCTCACACAGACTGCTGTCAGCCTCAGACTTACAAGCCATCTCAAGAGCTTGTGGAGTACTGGTGCTGCAGCACGTGTGGTAGTGACATGACATTATCAGTCTCTCTTCTATACACCTAATCTGAGCTTTGCCCTTTTCCTTACCTGTCTGCTGCAGATTCAATTAATATCTGGTGTATACTTTAGCTACCAGGAAGGCTTTTTCACTCGCTCCTGTTACTGTTGTGGTCTGAATCAGAAAGGAACTGGCTGTTAGGACAGCTGCATTGTCATCTAGTTCTAAATTATATATTCTCACTTTTCCCGATTGAAGGCTGCTGATATCCTTTCCCTTTTCCTATGTTCCTATTACAGATGCTTAGAAATTAGCACTAAGATCTTTCATGACATTTGGGCATCTATAAGTGTTATGATCATATTCACAGCTGTACCTATAACTTTGACCTAAACTATATTTTTACTATTTATTTAAACATGGTTTCTAAACTTTCTTTGCCATCTGACATCAGCTTCAGCAGATTGTCAAAGCATACATAATGCAGTCATTTTAACAGCAAATTCCCACTGTAATAAAATCCTTGTTGTTATAATTCCAGACTTTCCTCTTCTGACTGATGAAAAGTTTGATTTTGACCTTACACTCTCTCCAACAAGGTAAGTAGAGGGTCTACATGTAAACCTTTAAAGACACACATGAGGTACTGGGCTAACTTCTATTCTTCTTTATAGTGAAAATGACGACGAAGTTTTTGTTGGACCTTTGGGACACAAAGAAAAATGTATTGCTGTCCATGTTGAAGCAAATACAAATACAGAAAAAAAGACCGCACCTGCTTCTGATGATAAAGTCCAGTGGAGCCCTCTTACAGGAGATAAATTTGTGGAAATTTTCAAAGAAGCTCATTTGTTAGCACTGCAAATAGAGACTGAAAACAAGAACGAACAGACTAAAATAAGCCGATCAGAAAAACAGGAAAACAAGATTATAGAAAAATTTGTGGAGGACTCAAAGTCAAAATTGAAAATAATGACAAACCAAAATATAGCAAAAAGTCCCAGGGCATTTAAAAGGGAGACATACTGTGTGTGGGATAGCCCAGCATGTCAGCTGCCACCTTGTTTTCAGAAGGAATTGGGTGCACTTTTGTCACATGACAGAATGCAGGCTCTTCCTACTCCTCCAAATGGAAGCCCTGGTCAAATTCCTGTGTCTCCTACAAAAATTGCCAGTTGTCCTCAAACACAAGAACAGACAACTAAGGAAAGAAATACAAAGGCAACTGGCAAACTACCAATGGCAAAACCTTCATCCAGTCTCAGAAAAAGCGATTTGTTGACTATTGAAAAGGTAAAGACATCTTCTGGGCAGTGTTTTCTTTAACCAAGGCCTTTGTGTGGTTTAGGAATGCTTAAACTACACAAGCATTTATTTTTAATAGTGAATTTTAATCTTGTGATGTTTCTCTACCTCATAAGATCCTTAGCCAGGAAATGCTGTTCTATATAAAAAAGAACAGCCAGGTCTGATACTGTGATGTAGTAGCCAACTAGTTTATCTACTATCACAGTGTAGTGCGTATGCAGGCAAATTTCTCTTTGATTGTATTTCAGTTTTGTGAATACCATAATTCCTGGCATTTTGTTAAAATGCTGCTTTTTTCTGGTAAAACTGCCACTGTTCTTAACTTAATATACAAAAATGGCTTTGTTTACTGTTAACCCCTGTCATGGAGCGAGGTATGTGATGGAGGGTAGGGGGAGGACGACAGTGGACATGACAACACTCCACTATTATCTTGATAGGGCAGAAAAATCTTTTCATTCTGTCTGCAACTTTCCTCAATCATGAAAAGTGCTGATTAGTGGTCTTTAGGATGTGCTGATGTGCTCAACTGAAAATATATTTTAGGAAAGCAAGTAAACAGTTGTGTTAGTGACCTTGTGCACACAAATTCCAGTTTCCAGTTATTCTACCTTCTGGATTGCAATGCTCTACACCTTATGGCTTAGGCTCTAGGATGTACTACAGATTCTACTGGAAATGTGATGTTAGCTCCTTAGGAACCATCACCTATAGAAAATAGAGGATTCTTTGATTACTTTGTGGTATAAGTCATCTTGAATTTTGAGTCTATCACAGCACAGTCTATCAATCCTTAATTAGATTAATGCACAGATTACTGAGCATTAGTGTTAACTAGCCAAATTGTACCCTACTGTCTCAATAGACAGTTTGGATGACACAGTCTACCATTGTAGCATCTCATCTTTTGGCAAGCTAGAGTAAAGCAGAAGAATATGAATTAAATGGAGATACTGTAGCTGTAGGGAACAGATGTTACAGTATGTAGGTGAACATGATGTTATGAAACTTGTGCTGATGAATTGTTGCAGTACTGTCTTTAGGCTGATGTCCTGCATTGGGGTTCAAGCATGTTCCAGTACTTAGCAAACATGCTCATGAGACTAATCACAGAATGTTGGGAGTTGGAACTTTTAAGTTATATAAGTCTAAAGACTGAAGACTTGTCTGGGTTCAAAGGCTTCTTTGTTGCTTGTTGCCTTGGTTTCTTAAACTCAATTTGTGTAAAAAAGCTTATAGTGGTTTCCAGAAACACTAGTAGCTTTTACAATGTTGCATTGAAATTTGCAGCCCAAGCCAGGAAAACGTACTAGTTATTTGACAAAAAGAAACTTGAACACCATGGGATCATCTGAAGATGTAATCTCTGATATATCTAGTGCTGCTTCAGATGTCTTTGAATCGTCATTCAGTAGCAGTTCCTCAGTGCAAGATAAAAAAGCACTTCCTGCACCAAGTAAGGTAATGGCAAACATTCTGAATATAAAAATAATTTTTGTGATGTTCTGAAAAACTATATTAATTTTTCTTCCTAGTTTAAAGCTATATTATTTTGTATAATAGTTGTAAGCAATCATAGTCTCTGTTCTATGTTATTCTTGAATGTGTGGCCTAAGTCTAATGCAATGAACATACTTCAGAGCAACTCCATATGTGTTGGGTTAACAAGCATTGCCTTTGTAAAACCAGCTGCAGGTAAGTGATCAGCAGTTTTCTGTAGGAAACACAGCTTTTGATCTGTGCAGTTAACTATACCATATGTAAAAGGTTGCCATAACTTAAAATACCTATAGCTGTCAGCAGTTCGTCTGAAGCTTTAGATGGCTACTTCCATGCTGCGTGCCACTTCACAGAACCACAGAGTGGTTGAGGTTGGAAGGGACCTCTGGAGGTCATCTGGATCAACCACCTGCTCAAGCAGGTCTTCATGTGTGGCCTCTGCAGTGCTGAGCAGAGTGAAAGGATCCCCTCTCTCAACCTGCTGGCAATGACTCCTAATGCAGTCCAGTCTAATGTTAGAATCCTCTTCCTGCACAGACACACTGCCAGCTCATGTTCAGCTTGTCCACCAGCACTCCCAAGGGCCTTTTCTGCAAAGCTCTTTTGCTGGTAGGTGCCCAGCATACACAGGCTCCTGGGGTTACTACCTTTTTTGGTTTTAATCCCTTCAAGTTCACATCAAATTTGTAGCAGGAGTAAAAATAAGTTCACCTCCTACTTCTGATGTTCCAGTTCTGTATAATAACAGGTGTAATCAACTGTTTCTAAGAAAATTCACCTTTTGAACTGTAATCTGGGGAAGGAGCTCTCACAAATAAAAAGCTGTGATGCCAAGAAAAAGCATAGCGCAATAACATAAATATTTCTTTTTTTTTCTTCGGAATAAACTACATTCTCTGATTCAGCCTGGGTTAAAGAAGGTAACGCATCTGAAACTTCCTGGTGTTGCCTGTGGCCTCACAAGAAAGACTTCATCTTCATCATCAGTTTCCACCACAAACTCAAGTCTGAATTCAAGTTTACCCATTTCTCCCATAGGAAAAAATGGTAATGACTTGCTACAGATCTGTGCCACAAACCAATTCAAGTAGATAAGCATGTCTTGTACTGTGGTGTTGATATATTTTAGTGGTGTCCAGTACATACAGGCAGTAAGAAAGGGTTTGAATGGAGAATAAAATCTTATAGTCTAGCCCAATAAATCCTTGTTGTCTAACAATGAATCTTTTGCTTCTATAATTTGATTCATGTAAGCCTGATGTTTGTGTGTAAGGGTCTGACACTGCTAGAAAGTAAGCAGTGCCTCAGGAAACCTGTTCTGTTTGTGCATGATCTTTTCTGTCGTAGCAAAGCATGTGAGCTTCTCAATGCTGTAAGTCTAGCTTGAATTTAAAAGAAAAGAAAAAGCCAAAACTAAACAAACCCCCCCCCAAGAAAAAAACCCAACCCAACTACCACTAAAGAACTGAATACGGAAAGAAGGTGGAAGGGCTTGTTCTGAGTTTCTGTAAGTCTAATAAAAGGATGAGATTTACTTGGGATTTAAAAAAAACTCTGGGGTGATAGATACCTGAATGCATCCAAGAGGCTTATACTGTAATGTATTATGTTATACTATAAGACATTAATTTAACTCTTTAAGCCTGAAGTCTCCAGAAATACTGACAGATGCAAGCACCACTGTTCTTGCAGATCTATCAAGATGCCAAGTTACTGCATGTTTTTATTTTTCTACTTTGTTTCTGGATGCATAATATGTATCAGTAGCAGTTAAAGCTGAAGAATCATCTTAGGAGAGAAGTGTCTAGTCAGGATTCATCCTATTAATGAAAGTAACCTATAAACTACAGTAAAAACTATAGAGGAAACAGAAAAGCACTCTGTAGTTTAGTCTGTGGTGTAGAACTGTTACTGCTGAAGGGAACCGGGCCAGCTATGCTGGGAGAAAATGTTGGAAATGTGACTTTAATCTGCAAGCTGTTATTTCATTCCTTAAAGAATATTCTTGGATATGGATTGCAGTAATTCAGGAGTTTGGTGAGGAGACTTTGTAAAGCAGACAAAATTGCAAGAGAATTCAAGGAGTAACCTTTTGGTGGTTTTAAGTGTTCTTCTTAAACTTGATTTGCTTGAACATATATTTAAATTCTGTATATCACTGATTTTCTTTACTGTGTGAGCATAATTATTCTGCTTAGTCAAGAAATTAGCAATAAGCAATGATCCAGAAGTATAATTTAACTTTGTATTTCAGGAAAATCAAGCATGTCTTCAAAAGCTAGCGTGAGTGGCTCTAAGCTTTCATCTAGTACAAGCAAGCTGGCCTTTGTCCGACCTACCAGTGTGTCATCTCTGCAGGCTGACGATGCTGAGAAATCCAGGAAGCAAGCAAGATTAGCTAGCACTCCCAAAATACTTAGGGCTGTAAGCTTGGCTAAATCTTCAGCTTCTGTAACATCATCTGAGGCTGTAGGCAGCAGAATTCAGAGGCTGAGCTCTGTTCCCAGTCTGCAGAAGCTATGTGAGCAGAATAAAGATGGGAGTGCGACAAAAGAAAGCCTGTGCCCAAAGCCCAAGGCTAAAGTTTTGTCAGTACCTGCAAGTCAAACTAAGGTTCCAGTGAAGACTCAAGGTAGGCATGTATTCATCATGACCTGTCTTCTAGTTTGGCTATTAGGAGCAAATGTTACCTTGAATCCTTGCTATTTATTTCATTATACTTCTGGAATTAGTATTTTAACTGAAAAGTATCTGTTGTTGTGTGAGGTTTTTGTGTTTCTTTTTGTTTTGTTTTGTTTTTTTTTCTTTTCCAAAAAAGTGAATGTGAATAGCAATTAACAAATCTCTTCTCTTTTAGATACACCATTGAGCAAATCTGCACCAAAAGCAACACCATCTCTTGGATTAACATTTTGTGGCACACCTAGAAGGTAGGGCTTAACTGAAAATTGACTGTCTGAGGTGTACTTGTGAGAATGCAACATGACTGGGCATTGCAGCAATCTTCACAAGATAACTTGATTGTCTTGTCCCTTGAGACCCTCCAGGTTAGCTGTGATAGTACCTGTTGGAACTGATTTAAAAACCCGGAGCTAAAACACCACCCCCTCTTCAGGAGAGGGTTTTCTACTACATAGACATTAGTTAAAAATTTCTTATGAAATAAAGTCATTACTATGCTGTGATTATGAACTTTGTCATGATTGCTGTTTCCTTACAGACCAAAGGAAAGCTGATTTCTACTCTTTGGTAGAATAGTTCAAATGAAACTATTTTAGAAGCTTTTGGCTAATACATGTTCCTTTTTTTTCAGTGCATTGGCAGTCAGCACTCCTGTGAAAGCCTCGGAAGATAGGATCTTACAGAATTCTTGTTTTCCTGAGAAGTCTGTCTTCATGACTCCTGCTAGTCTGAAACGGTCTGGCTTACCTACACCTGTTCGACGTATCTCAGGGTTTCCAGCAGCAACTCCTAAAACTGTACCAAGAGTGGAATTTTCCCCACGTGTTGTGTCTGTTTGCCAAAGTACCAGCTTTTCTACCAAAAAGACTCTTACAGCTGGGTAAGACAGAAATCTCCATATATGAAATTAGTACTGTAGGCAAACTGTTTCTAAATTAATAATGACTTTCAGGTTTTAAGGACGTCTGGTAAATGTTAGAATAAAGCACTTGAGCACAGATACTGTACTGACCTAAGATTTGTATCTTGTGACTAGTAAAATACTATAGGCCTTACTGAGATGATTAGTCATAATGTTAGATGATTTATCTAACATTAAAGAATTAGAATCTCTAATAGGAAGTTATTTGTATTTCACAAACTATCAGAAAACTTGTATCTGATGCTCTGACTGAAAACAGATTTGGCATTATTTTGCCAAATATAAACTGAATTTTGCCTTCTGATGAACTGAAGTAGCTGGTTAAAATACATACTATTCTAATTTTAGTTTATACTGTTGTCAGTGCTTCTGTAAGTTTACACTGCGTTTAAGCATCAGTTAAAAAAACACGGATATAGTTGACTGAACTTGAGTTTTGGAGCAGGTCTATCTATGCTTGATATGAAATAATTTCTTGCAGAATGGGTGAATCTTACACTGTTAACTGTGGGTGTTTTTTCTGTGAAAAATAATGTTGGGCTGATGAGGGCAGCAACATTTTCAAAGTGCCATATGTATGTATGTAGGCTTGGTTCGTGGTCAGTAATGAACAGTATTAAAGCAGGAAGGATTCACGGCTAGAAAACTCTGCCTTTACATCATGTTACTTATACTATATAGTCTTTTCTCTCATGGAAACAATTACTCTTCAGTGATTTTGCCATATTAATCAGATTACAACCCTTGGTCCTCCAGCTGGTGTCAGTACTTCACGTCAGCAAAGATTGAAGTGGGTTGCTCAGTGATATGCCGTGTCAGTACTTTTTGATAGCTGTTTGCTATCAAAAGCAAAAAACCCAAACCAAAAAAATAAAAAACCCAAACAAACAAAACAACACAGCCCCAAAACATAAAATCCCATGTGTGAAGTTAAAGCTACATGTATATATGCCAATTTAATGATGCCAGTTCATCATCATCCTGAAGTCATTACCTTTTCTTTTGCATGGGTATGTTATAAATTTATTGCATTGTGAACTGTCTTGTATAGTGCAGATAACTAAGGTACTTTTGGATGATAATACAAAAGCTTTTTGTTAATGAAAACTTGGATGGGGTGAAGGAGAAAATGGGCTTGTCTATCCTTAGAAGTTCACACTGATTAAGAACTCTATTACTGTCAATGTTCTTTTTCCCTAGTTCTGAACAGATGAAAGAGACTAAGACACAGATAACTACTTCTTCAGAAGATGATAAATCTCCACCAGTGCTACCTCTTGCACTTAACTTCTCACCAGAAAAAAATGTTACAGAAGTTGTAGAAAATGAATTTAAAGAGACTGAAGTACAAAATCAGCCAGCTATAGAGAAACAAACTGAGGTAAAGAGGAGTACATTTTTCTATAGAACTACCAAGTAAACTGCTTGAAAATAAATTATTTCAAGATGAGGGATAAATAAAAAAAAAACCAAAAAAACCAACCACTTTGGTACCTGTGAAGTAAAACGGATTAAGTCTGTGCACCCTCTAGTACCTATTTTTAGCACTGAACATCTGCTCAGTGTTTCCACGGAGTTCCCTTCTCAAAGCTGAATGGTCAAATACTTGTTGATTTCATATTAAAAATTCATTTCTGGCTAAGTGTTGTGAAATAACTGTGGATTTGATTAGAAGAGTGATGTCACAGGGCAGTTCCTGCCTGTACTGTAGTCACAAGGTCCTACTTTAAAATGCACTGCTGTAGCTAAACTCAGTCACCTAACAGGGGTACAAATCTACCTGTGAGTGAGGATTAAATCCCAAAGGCCATGTAGCCTTGAACTTAGTGTCAGGTGTTTAGTCTAGTGAGCATTCTTTCCCTTTACCAAGTACCCACTGGCTTCATATGTAAATCTCTTTCCACAGGCATTAAGGAGAAAGGACTGAGCTGGCAGTTCTGAAATATTAACATGTCAAAGTGGTTACTGATTTACAAATATTCAGGTGTAGAATATTCTATAGATTAATTATTTAATGTTACTGCATCAGTATTTTCCTTGTTAGCTTTTTGACATGAAGTATGTTTCACAGAATTGCTTGGCACACACAGTTAAACTGGACAAAAGCATGACTACGTTTTGGAGCTCTACAGAGAATAGTTTATATGGCTAAGTAACATTGCACAATAATAACATAATTTAAGTACTGAGAGTTAGGACTTGTCTATTTTAAATTTGACTCGACTGTGCTGCAAAGTGAAGAATTGGTTTGCGCCCCAAGGAGCTCTCTTGCTTTGTCTCACTACGTTGTCCGGATTTGTGATGCTAGCCACTGGCAGAACAAAACTAAGGTTTTTACACTGTGTGCAAACAATCCTGTATGAAAGAGAGCCAAACCTGTAAATTAATCTTGTCATTAGTGCAGCTGTATTAATAAGTGGACTGCCTAAATGTTTATGAAGGAAGCATGGAGAACAGAGGTGGAGGGGGAAACCTGAACTATCTTTTCCTTTTAAGGCCTTATTGGTAGATATTGGAGCAGACGAGCCTCTCCCACACATTTTGGAATGTGAAAGCAGACCTCTGATTGACCTTTCCAATACTCCTGAAGTGACTAAGAGTACTCCTCTAAAGCCTTCATTCTTGGAGCAGGTAAAGGTAAGCTATAGTCAAGTACAAATATGCTAGCATAGAAATTTCATCTGGCTGCATATATTTGTTTGATGAGCAGCTCCAGAGTACTGTAGGAATCATTTAATATTGGCTCCATATATCCAAGGTGATATTACATACTAAGGTGTTCTTAAGTAAAGAGAAGATAATGTTTAAAATCAAACAGCGTGCTCTAAACTAGAGCTCAGTGAGCAATCTGCAAATAGGAAGAGGAGGATGGAGAAAGAAAGATGCTTAAAGCACTTAAAAAGAAACACTTCTGAAGCAGGAAGTGAATGCTGCCTTCAGTCATGATGACTAGTTTATTTCTTTCAAGCTTTCAGTTCTTGGTGGCAGCAGCAGCTCACGCTGGGCAAAACAGCAGGGTTGTCTCTCCTGATCCCCTCCTTATCCAAGGTGAACACTGGAATCTACTCTAAATTTGACAAGCATTTCTGGGCAAGTGTCTTTTGTACACTAGTGGCTTGACGGGAGATGCCTTTACCTACCATGAATGGTAGCAGCAACGTAGATGTAGCCTTTGATATAAAATGTAGTTGGGATCAGTTTAAAATTGAGATACTTGAAGGATCCAAAAGAGGATCGTGGTATTCGTGACTTCTGGGGGCGTGTTCAGAGGAGTTCAGAAGTGATCTGCCCTGCCTGGATGACAGTGTCACTTGAAGAGGCATAGTAATAAAACCAAGAAAAAGCCTGTTGGACTTTTTAAGGTGAGTGAGTACAGGCAATAATCACCTCGTGAGACACTCTAGCTTGTTTAAGAATGAGCTAGATGGTTACAAACCTGAACCTAGAAGCCTGAGTGTGATGCTTTTATCCGTGTCTTCTGGGAACTAGTAGGAATTCTTAACAAAACCAAAAGTATTTGAGGACAATGTCAGATATTGTTGCTGCTAGTGGTTATGTACAACAGCTGACTACAATAACAAAATTGTATTGTTTTTCTTTCAGCTAATTGATTTGAGTTCGCCTCTTATTATGCTGAGTCCTGATGTAAACAAAGAGAATCTAGATTCCCCTCTACTCAAGTTCTGAAGTCAAGATGAAATGAGGAATTCTTGGTGTGTGATCTTTGAAGTGTTAAAGTGTTGCTCCTCACTAATACAGTTTAAGATGGCTGTAGATTATCTGATGAACACCACTCTAGCAGTTTGATAGAGTCAAACCAAGTCCAATTAATTTGTTCATGGGTGTGCTGCAATTAATCTATTTAAATTGTGTTGCTTGAAAGCAAAAAGGGTTATTTTCTGTATTGTTTCTTACCAAGCGTACTTTGATTTCTTATCTCTTATGTGCAACGAATATTTAATTTAAAATAAATGAGATTTTAATGTACAAAACAGCAGCCTTTTATTACAGGCTTTTCTTTAGCCTGTTTTAGTGTTTCACTAACACATTGTAAGATGTAGGTAAAGCTCTAGTGGACCCGAAGGTGGTTTTCATACTGAAGTGGAATTTTGGAGAGAAATGTTTCACTGTTGAATGCTAGTGGAGCACAGCGACAGCAACAGCTGAATTTGTGTGATTCAAAGGAGAAAGCAACAGCTTGTTTCTTCCAGATGGGTTAGCCTTGATGTTTTAAGGCTAAACTTGAGCTTTCTCACTCTCAAAAAATACAAAAATGCTTTCTGAACTTGATTTGGATAATACACTGGGATTTTAAATAGAGGGAGGTGAATGGAAATGAAAACACATCAGTAGCCTATAGGTGTTGCTTCAACAAGCCTGTTTGGAGACTTCTGCTGTGTATGTACTATCTGAATGCATTCATCGAACTTTATCAAGAGCTGGAAATTGATTTTCAGCTGTATGTTAGTCTCCAATTTCCACCACTTTCTGAATTAAGTGTTTTAAGTAGGAAGATGGGTTCAGAGGAGTCTGTTATATGTTTTGATGCTGATGCCACTCTTGGCTTTTCTGTAGTTACTGCAGTGTCAGGCTGTTCTGAATGAAGGCTACCTCCTCCTGCCAAATATGAACAGAATATGTGGGATTTATATACTTTTCTCTTCTCCTTCCCGCTTCTGTGAAAAGCAAAAGTATTTCTTCAACTGCAGCATGTACTAAAAGTTGATTTGAACCAGTGCTGTGCAGGTAAAAGCAATACTCAAACCAGGTCCTTACCAGTCTTTAAACAGGAGGAGGAAGTAGTTTGGTTGTGTTTTTCCAAATTAAAACAGGGGCAAGATCACAGGTTTTTTTTTAAACATTTATCTCAGGAGTGATGTATCTGTGATTCCTTTTAAAAGAGACACAAAGGTGCTTGTCCCTTTTACTTCAAGGCCTGTCAAGAGAACCAAGCACTGAGGCTCGAGAGCCATTTTATGAATGTGCCTGTGCTTTGCAGGCACCAGAGCCAAGTCCTGGTTTTGAGCATGACTGTGCCACTTCTGAGCAAGCAAGCCCCCCACGCTCCCCTCTTCAAGCTCCAACGCGGCTGCCTGAAGAGCCAGAGCCTGCTGAAGCACAGCTGGTGTGGGATGTCTGCCCGCAGTAACACGATAATGAAGCTACCAGGTTCATTTGGGCCCTTCTAATAACTCCGGGTGCCAAGGCTTCTGATGCTTGTGGCCTCCTGCTCGGAGCGGGTGTTGGAGGGTTCAAGGCCGCCCAACCCAGAGCGGAGGCCTGGCTCCCTCGCCCCCACTCATCGAGGCCCGTTCCTCCATAACTAAATCGATTCTATCAGTGAATCGCCACAGGTCAAATACATACGAGGCTTCCGGCGCTGCGTGCGCGTATGGAGACCCAGCGCCCCGGCCCCGCCGGAACCCTCGAGAGGGCCGCACGTTTTCCCCGAGCGCCATCCCCGGCTGCCGGAACAGGAGCGGGGCAGCCGGAAGCGAGGGAGCCGTGGGTCGGGGCGATGCTGGCGGCGGGACGCCGGGTGGCCTGCGCCGTCTCCGGCGGGGTGGACAGCGCCGTGGCCGCACTGCTGCTGCGTCGCCGAGGTGGGTGGGTGATCCCGGCGGCGCCGGCCGTTTCACCTGCTGGCGCAGGGCTCCTCGGAGAGCCGGGCGGGTCGGCACGAGCGGGCAATGAAGGAGGGGGGACTGGTGAACCGGGAATTGGGAAATCCCGTCGGGGTAGGTGCCAGAGGCGCTTGTTTGGGGGCAGCTGGTAGGATGGGGGGACACAAACACACACCAGCCGTGCGGTAACTGCGCTGCAATGCGGCGGGGTCTTTGCTGAGAGCAGCACTGCGCACGGCTGTTCACCGTGTCTGTTGGTGGTGTGGACGAGGGGATTGAGCGCACACCCGGTAAGTGAGCGGGGGTGTGGAAATACTGATATATGCTGGAAGACAGGAAGGTTCTGCAGAGGGACCTGGACAGGCTGGATCGATGGGCAGAGGCCAACCTTATGAGGTTCAACAAGGCCAAGAGCCAGGTCCTGCACGCTGGTCACAACAACCCCAGGCAGCGCTACAGGCTTGGGGCAGAGCGGCTGGAGAGCTGCCTGGAGGAGAAGGACCTGGGGGTGTTGGCTGACAGCCGGCTGAACGTGAGGCGGCAGTGTGCCCAGGTGGCCAAGAAGGCGAAGGGCATCCTGGCCTGTGTCAGGAACAGTGTGGCCAGCAGGAGTAGGGAGTGATTGTCCCTTTGTACTCGGCTCTGGTAAGGCCACACCTCAAGTGCCAGTTTGTGCGNGCAAGTACCTGCAAGGAGGGTGTAGAGAGGTGGGGGTTGGTCTCTTCTCTCAGGTAACGCACAGTAGGATGAGAAGAAATGGTTACAAACTGGACCAGGGGAGATTTAGGTCAGACATCAGGAAAAATGTCTTTACTCAAAGAGTTGTTAGGGATTGGAACGGGTTGTCCAGGGAGGTGGTGGAGTCACCATCCCTGGAGGAATTTAAAAGGTGAATAGATGAGGTGCTGCAGGAAGTGATCTATCGGAGGACTAGGCAGGGCTAGGCTTGATGCTTTTAAAGGTCTCTTCCAACGCAAATGATTCTGTGATTCCACGAGTCTTGAAAAGCACAGGCTCTGAGTCCAGGCTGTACCAGTTTTGCATTATAGAACGAACATTCTTGCCTTCATTTTGTAGGGTACCAGGTGACAGGGGTCTTTATGAAGAACTGGGACCCTCTGGATGAACAAGGTGCTTGTTCTGTTGACAGAGATTGTGAAGATGCTTACCGGGTTTGTCAGAAGCTCGATATTCCTTTTCACCAGATTTCCTACGTGAAAGAGTACTGGAATGAAGTATTCAGGTAGAAACACATTTAGAATGGATGGTTTCTTCATGTGTTCGTGTGTTACCATATTACTGTGAAAAGTAAGGATGGGCAGATAATGGGCAATGGGAATTCACCGCAGTCTGTGCCCTCAGTTCCTCTTTACTTCAGTGATGGCTGAAGACAAGTGAAATATCTGGCCTTTGGATGTCTCAGACCGTTGCTGTAAGCTGGTTTAATTTCATTATTTATTATTTCAGTGACTTCAAGCAGATAATGCTAAGCACTTTAATTACGCAACAGTGTAAGCCAACTGTAACATGACTTTAAGAAACTACTTGAATTTCTTGAAGGAGAAAAAAAACCCAAAAGACAGGGGAAAAAAAACCCTCTATAAAATTAAGCCCTGTGACTGCTTATGATGGCATCATTGCAGATTAAGTTATTGTACATCCAGCCGCAGTAACTCCTGGTGTGTGCACTACAGTGCATTTTGAAGAATTAAGCACAGTTTGATTTAATTTGGTAAGAGTTGAGTAGGATCTGCATAGTGGGCAGCCACGTCTCTCCTGAGGGAATATTAATTTATTACACTGCAGTTAGAAGATTGGGTGCGATCATTTGATCGTGTGCTCAGTGCACTTTGGAGAAAATATTCCAAGCATTATTTTTTCTATATGTTAAAGTCTTAATGGCTATTTTATTTTTTACATAAAATGCTTAATATGACTGGGTCTCAAGTTCTCATGTTTGAACAGATCTTTTGGTCTTGAGTAGTATTATACAGTATTAATAATGTCGATATACGTTTAAATCTTTATTTTACAGTGATCTTTTAAAAGAGTACGAGTTGGGAAGGACTCCTAATCCTGATATTGTGTGTAACAAGCACATCAAATTCAACTACTTTCTTCATTATGCTATGGATAACCTTGGTAAGGCATTTTCAAATGTGTTGGTGCAGCATGTGTGCTGTGGAAATGCTTAAAGGATATTAACTCTTGAGAATATGGGGAAAAATGTGAGTTCACAAGCATGCCTGATTCACATCTCTCTGTGGCAGTATTTCAGTATTTGCAGAGTATTTGATTTTAAGGTTTTACGTACAGAATCAAACAGTGGTTCTTCAAAGGTCATCTAGTTCAGCCCCCTGCTGCAGGCAGGGACATCTTCCACTTGGCCAGGTGTCTCGTAATGTAGGAACAGATTTAATTTAGGAACATACATTGACCTGAACATGAAGTTACATGTTCTTAAATGGTCCTTAATGTAAAAAAGCACAAGTGTCAGCATGGTGATGAATAGTTTACATTATTTAAATAGCAGGAATACAATTGTTGTCAGTATAAGGCTTCTCTGTAGTTTTTTTTTTTTCCTCTGTTGCTATCTGCTTTTCTTACTGGATGTTTGTAATCCCATTTTAAACTGTGAATTTCAAATATGAGCCTGTGCATGTCATGTGGTGGTGTGTTTTTTTTCTTTATAGGAACAGATGCGATTGCCACTGGGCATTATGCTAGGACCTCTCTAGAGGATGAGGAAGTGTTTCAACAGAAGCATATTAAAAGACCACAACGGCTTTTCAGAAACCGTTTTGAAGTTAGAAATAGTAAGTGGTTTCTCAGTTTTGTATTTCATCCTAGATACAAAAGATACCATGAGAGATACTGTATTTAGCTTCATGGAATTGGGGGAGTTTGTTACCTTCTACAAAATTGCCATTTAAATCCCAGCCTTTGTAGAAGTTTGGTTGTACAAAACAGGTTCTACATTACTGAAAATTGCCCTGACTAGTCAAATAATTACATTTTCTTTTGTAAGATTTCTCATCCAGGGGCAGAGGTAAGAATAAACATTTCAGTATTAGTCAGCATTCTGGGGGAGCTGTAATATAGATTAAGGAGACAGGACTATATTCTTTGCCCTGGGAAAGTATGTCAAGAAATCTCATTATCAAGATTTTCCATGACTTACATACAATTTTCTTTTTTTTAATGTTTCTTCTATTTTAGGGAATGGATTATTTGGCTTTCCAATATATATTCACAAGGATATACTTAAGTGGAATTTTAGAATTAAGGTTCTGAAACATTAAAATTAATAACGTACTTTTATAGAGTAATTGGGCTGTATATTATTTTAGCATAAGGGTCTTCAGTAATTGAACTGTCCTGCCTTATTTCCCCATTCTCCTCTAGAAGCCTGGTTTCCCCAGGTATCTCAAGATTCTGAGGTTGAAGGGAAAAGAAGGGGAACAAAAATATACAGAAAAACATACAGAAAGGGAAAGAAATGTGCAAACTATCACTACACAAACCTGCCAGATGTTTTTGTGTTACAGCTGCTCCGCTTTCATTTGTCTTGGTCTTAGAGGGGGTTATTTGTTTCTTTGGTTTAATTTTATTTGTGGAAAGTTGAGGCAGCCCCAGCAGGACCAATGGTCTGTACTTGTGACGGGCTGTCAGTCACAGATGTAGTATGTTGTGAAGTTCAAGACGGGCTTCCTACATGGTTCCTGAGATTTTGTCTTAGTTGTGACTGAACCCTTGGCCCGTAGTTAGTGTTTGTTTGAGTCGAGAAACACATATGTAGAGTTTGCACAACAGCAGAGCTGTTAACTCCTAAAGAGTGGACAGAACGTTGCTGAAAAACTGTACCAATTTTATTTTGTCTGGGCAATCAGGAAACTTGATCTATTTTAAAGAAAAAGTCACACTCTCTGAGTGCTGGGAATGACTCTGCTGTTCGTTCAAATCGTTTATTTAGAGCAGTGTGATTTCGGGACAAAACTGAACACCTTTTTGGAAACCAGTATAGTCTCAGGTATTTGAATCTTTTCCATTTCACAAGAAATGTGAAAATTGTGTTTGAATTTCGTATTGTTGATGTTCCTGCCAGGGACACTTGCAGTGTTGTAATAGATGAGGCAGTGTAAGCCTTTGTAAGATTCTGCATTGCACAAAATCAGAATCTTCTAGATCTTTTTAGTGGTGAGAAGTTACCCGAATGTTTTTCATTAGATTTTGAAAAACCTGGAAAATAATAAAATAAATGTCTTTAACATGTGCTTGGAAATAATGAAACTTAAAATGTTGATTGTCGAACAAAATGTTAAAGGAATGGAAACTGTTAAAAGAGGTTATGTTGAGATGCATTATTTGTTCTGCACTTTGCAGCTGTGAAACTGCTTCAAGGGGCTGACCTCTTCAAGGACCAGACCTTCTTTCTAAGTCAGATCTCGCAGGATGCTTTGAGGAAAACCATTTTCCCTTTAGGGGATTTAACAAAAAGTTTTGTAAAGAAGATAGCGGCAGAACATGGCCTGCATCATGTGCTAAAGAAAAAAGAGGCATGGTAACACTTAAACTCTTTTGATTTGTATTTTTCTCTAAAATAGACTTTACTGAACTTTTTGAATTTTGATCTCCGACAGCTTGTCAAGAAGCAGTTTTATAGCTGTCTGCTTGCTTAAAAGTACTTTTATGAGCTTGTGGTTAGTTGCATATTTCAGCTCGTGGATATTTATCTGCCGTTGTACCTCAGAAGAACTAAGGTGACAGTGAACGTGTTAGGATGCTGTGAGCCGTAGGGAAGGCATTCTCTGGTACAGCAGGTGAGGAGCCTTTGGGCTTCATTTCACATCGCCTATGATGGCTTCCTCACTGGAATTGTTTTTCAGTATGCCTTTATAGAAATTGGATTGGTTTTCCACAGTTACTCTTAAAAAACCCCCAAAGTTCTGTTTCTGTGAGAGCTAACACGTTGTGAGTTCATCCTAAAACAATGTGATGTGGGCAGCGGTTGTGCTGATGCTGCCTTGATTGCTTTTAATGTCTGTAAAAGGGTGTTTGAAGGATAAAGGCAGTAACTGAAATGAAAATGAAAGCCTGTTTGGTTTTGACCATTTTTCAAGAGATACATTGTTACTGTATAATTTGTGTTATTTTGTACTTTTGTCCGAAAGAGACTTCTGTTTTTAATGTGCATATGATACAGTCACCAAGGTTAATGTATCTATTTCCTAAACATGTATTTCCCATTATTTCTCACCTTTTCTGTGCTTAGGGCTCTCTCTGGTTCTGTATGGAATTAGTTTACCTATGTTGGGGCATATGTGGTTTATTTCGTCTATGAGATGGCATAGATATAGCGCAGATAGCGTAGTTTGGGATACATAAGGGGGGCAGAGTCCATCTGGGACAGGCTATTAATAGACATAATTTCAGATGTTTTCCTCTGTTTTTATGGATTCAACACCATGTTTCCTTTTCAGAGTATGGGAGTCTGTTTCATTGGTGAAAGAAACTTCGAAAATTTCCTTCTTGAGGTGAGTAACATTACATCTATGACAGTCTTTATGTTCTCTCCTGGTTTTCAGCGGTAGTTTATAAAGCAGGGTCTACAGAAGAATCTCCCACAGCTTGTGGCCATATAGCGATGTCCCATCTCCCTTTGCAGTCCCAAGCCAACCCAGAAGCTCACGCCCCCAGCCTGGAGGAGGTATCTCACCCCACCACCAGTGATCAGACAGT
This sequence comes from Heliornis fulica, assembly GCA_013399135.1. Classification (NCBI taxonomy): domain Eukaryota; kingdom Metazoa; phylum Chordata; class Aves; order Gruiformes; family Heliornithidae; genus Heliornis; species Heliornis fulica. Next base: position 325,498 of record VXBZ01005864.1, on the reverse strand, counting down.
CTTGTTCTGTAGCAAAAGGAGCGTGTGAACTTGCTCTCCTGTACCTGCCAGGCTCTGACACATGGTTGGGTGTGAGAGGGGCAAAGTGTTGAATCCTGCTGTCCCCTGGCATAAGTGAGGGTGGGGGTAGTGAAGCACTGAAATACAGCTGTTAGGGACTGCCCTTCTCTCTGAGGCAACACCATGGAAGAGGCAATAAGCTGCTTGAGCTGAGTTTGCTTCTTGGAAAGCTGTGTTCCAACTTCAGTGGGAGTCACAGAATCAGAGAATATTAGGAATTGGAAGGGACCTCAAAAGATCATCTAGTGACAGAACCTGAAATAAACTGTGAGGGGTTTTTTAGGGGCCATCTTGTGACCTAAACAATTTCTTCCTCTTTGGTAGTATTTAGAACCTCAACCAGGTAACTTTGTTTCCATTGAAGATAAGAAGGTGATGGGAACGCACAAAGGTAATTGGCTAACCCAACTTAATAACTGCTTATAGACAAATGGAACAATACTGCTTACATTTGGAGGGGCAAATTTTGTGAAATTCCAAACCAGCCTACAGGTTTTTCCCAGTTTGATGACTAATAATCATGGCAAACTTCTTTTATGCAATAGTAAAGCCTTGAATTACAACTGATCCTTGATTTTGTTCCATGTTGCCAGAAAGTACATGTTAGTTATTAGGGTTACTCTCTTGATACTAAGTGGGTTTTAATTTAATACTGAGAGACCATTGTTCATTTAATTATTTCAGAATTACTGTGCTTTAGTTCCAGATCTTTATTACCTAAACTTGACAGAAAAAATGCACAGTAGAACTTCACCAAACATGGGTAGCTTACCTGTTCCTTTCCTTCTGTGTGTCCTTCCTCTGCTCTCCTGAGTTGTAGCTGCCAGAGCTGAGTTCCTCTCCTAGTAATTTATGGAAGGAGGATGTTCTGCTAGTACATAACAGTAAAGGAAACTAGTAAGACTGAGTGGTAGCAAAACCACAAGTTGAAGCTGAAATAAATAAATGTTTGTCTTCCAAAAACACTAAGAATACCAAAATTGAAACAATTAATTTGAAATCATGTGCTTCAGGTACAGATGAAAACTCAAAAACAGTTGGAAATTGTAGTTGGCAGACTTCTCTAAGACCACTTATTGGTTGATTATTCTTTCTTAGTGGTGAAGGTTTGGGGAAATTATTTGTCGGAAAGTAAATGATTAGAAGTTGCTAGCAGCATTACTTTTTCCTATTTCTTTAGGTTGGTTCCTCTACACAATAGGCCAGAGGGCTAGACTAGGAGGCCTGAAGGATGCTTGGTTTGTTGTAGACAAAGATGTCCGCACAGGAGATGTCTTTGTGGTGAGTTAATTAACACTGGTAAAGCAAACAACTTATGAAAGCACTTTATGACTCCTGCTGTATGGAATGTGGTTGTCACCTGGGCAGAATCCTTGGCTTTCTTCTTGGGAGAAACAAGGACTGACTAGTACAGGTTTGAAACATCTTGTCCAAACTGGCTTTTCTTGAGAAGAAAGTTGGTTTAGATTTTGGCATAGAACTTTTCCAAAGGGCAAGTACTGAAAAGGATAGTCAGATCCACTGAGCTCTCATTTTCCACTCTGTAATGTGAGGTTTTTATTGCAACTGTTACAACACAGTTTAGAAAATGTGCATTGTCTTGGTTTACTATGTATTGCTACTTTCTTTTTCTAGTAAAACCGTATTACTGGCTCCTATTTCCTTTATCAATGTGAAAACAGAGTTAGAATATTTCTAATACTGCAAATCATTGGTGATTATTGATATATGACTAATCTTGTGAGATGACTGAGGGTTCTGCAGCTCGCTGGCAGCATATCTAATGTTTCTTGCTCTTCATGCGGTTGTTATTTTTATGTGATGCTGATGTGATTATAATGAAGTGTTCTGCTACTTGTCGGCATGCTAGGAGGCAAGGGGGATATCATAATGTTGATGTGCCTGGTGTGGAAACAGACAGGACCACTAAGAAATCATTTATATACCCTACAGTAGCGCTGTGTGTGTGCACCGCTTTTGTGGGGGAGGTGTTGAGAAATTGGAGAAGGGAGAGGTAGGAGGTAGCATCTTGTTCAGTAGGATAAGGAGGACAGTGGATACCTTGAACTCAACCTGAGGAAGGCAAAAACATGTTTGAAGGAAACAATACAAGAAGACTCTGAGATGTAGAAGAAGGACAGATAATTTAGGCTTCCTTTAGCTTCTTTTTTTTTTCTTTAAAGGCTTCCACCTGGATGCTTGGTTTTTTACTCATTTTTGCCTTTGTTTGGATATGGCTTGTTGCTGCTTATATATTTCATGCTCTACAAGTTATACACTCTATCTCAAAAACACCAGCGTTAAATAAATATTGTATTTATGTACATAAGGCACCATCAACGGATCACCCTGCTCTGTACAGAGACTTACTGCGGACAAACCGAGTGCACTGGATCGCAGAGGAACCTCCCGCAGAGCTTGTCAGAGAGAAAATGATGGAATGTCATTTCAGGTTTCGGCACCAGATGGCACTCGGTAATCAAACTTTGGTCTTGTTTTGATTTACCCATTTTGTGAAGCTGTGATAGTGTGCTCAGCGCAGTTTTGCAGTAGTCACAGAATCACAGAACGTTGGGAGTTGGAAGGGACCTCAGAAGATCATCTAGTCCGACCCCCCCTGCTCGAGCAGGATCATCTAGATTAGATCACACAGGAGAGGAGAGGAGTAATAGTTGATTGTTCTGGCTTTCCTTTCTCTTTGTGTCTTGTCTTTATAATGAAACAATTTGGAGTAGTAGTATCTTGATTTAGATCTGGTTAACCCAGTGGTGAATATTTTTCATTCTCACTGTGAACTGAATGATTAACTGGCAGGTGTTTGTCCGTTTTCTGCTCTAGTGCCTTGTGTCCTGACTCTAAACCAAGATGGGAGTGTGTGGGTGACGCTAGTGAAGCCAGCAAGAGCTATCACACCTGGGCAGGTAAGGTATTAGAAGTTACTTTCTTTCCTTTTATGTGTTCTGGCTTGTCTAGCTAATAAGTGTAGTGTTGTTATTAACTGGAGTGAAATAGTTAATTTATGGGCATGGGAGAGCAGTTACCTCAATATTTTGACTATTCATCAGCTATTTTGAGGGAGGTTGTTTTTGGTTTTAAATGCTCTGTTGTTATCTGTATAGTGGCTTTTGAGTTTTAGAAGTACATGAAAACATCTCAGGTGATCAGTTGTATATGTAGAAATAGAATCTGTTGTTTACTTCAAGAAATAGAGGGTAGAAGGCAGTACTTCGATAATTGGCTGCCTAATAATGTTTTAGCATTCAAATGTGCCCGTGAGGATCTGTCCCTGGTGAGTTTCCTTGTTCCAGAACAGCCCTGAGAAGAGGTGCTGTGCAGTGCTGCCTTTTTAACACTGCTAAGAGATACTCCACCACATCACAAACGAGCGGTTCTCAAGCATTTTCGGTGTGCCCTCAGCTGCAAGAACCCGTTGAGCACATCGGGCTGCTGGCCACATGGCCTGCTCCAATAGTCCTCTGTCTCCTTCCTGTTTGGAGAAGGGCTGCTGCACCCAGGGCACTGTTGTCTGGGGAAGGTCAGGGAAGATACTGGTGTCATTGCGTGTGCCTCAGGCTTCCCAGCACTATCCATTCCACCTCAGTAACTGAAGAGTTTTGAGATAATCTTGTAGATATTCATCATGGAACTTCCACCGACACGTTTATATTTACACTCATGTGAACCAACAAATCCTTCACTTTTTAAATTTTTTTTTTTTAATTTTTTACTATTTTGTTGTAAGATGTAGTCAGAACAAATACAAATGAATATGCTCACTGTCCTGTAGGTCTTGCACAGCCTGCAGTTGCTCACCATGCTGGTTACAGCTGCTGAAAAGACTCTTCCTGTGTTTATCTCCTAGTTTGCTGTATTCTACAAGGGTGATGAGTGCTTGGGCAGTGGGAAGATCCTGAGGATCGGTCCGTCGGTGTATACCATGCAACAGGGCAAAAGCCAAGAGGAGGGTCCAAAGAAGGAAGACATTGACAAGATAGAGCCAGTGACATAACATCTGGGTTTGTTTATTTAAAGACCTCGGAGAATTTGCTGCCTCAGAATAATAAAAACAACAATAAACGTATTTTTGGCTGAGCTGTATGTTCTAAAGGTCAGTTGATTATCAAGTCTCGGCTTTTGACTGTTAGAACTGAACAGGTTTAAAACTAAAGCCAATTTGGTACAGTTTTACTGGACTGGATATATTTATGTTAATAAGTGTCAAGGGACATCTTAAAGGTGTTCTGTAATAACAGTTACACATAGAAGGATTTTAATATAAAACTCATGCCTGAAATCATAAATCTGTTTTCTATGGCAATGCGAAACACTTTTTTTTACTCGAAGATACCTGTGCATAGGTAAAGTACATAAGTTGTTTTACAGTGAATGTGTGTTTGAGCTCTAGAGAAGGAATGAATGTGATTCAAGTTTGGCATTTTGAATAAACTGAGCAACAGATACTTAATTTTATATAGTTTTGTAAGATGCTTTAGATTCTTAAGCTGTATTAAGTAGTTGTTTTGGATGTTTATGCAATTCAGATTTACAAATCTAGGGGCTTAAAAACGGTCTTGATTGTTAAATTTTGTAACTTAATTTTTTGTCAACTGCTGAGGGCAGAGGCTGTTTGGTTTGTCTCCTGGAGAGGAGAATGCAATGTGGTGCTTGAGGAAAATGCACATTCACAGGTGTGTTATGTAGCTGGTTTAATGTAGACCCAATAATAATTGCATCTTGCTGTGTGTGGAAATGGAGTGGTACTGGGAAGAGCCGAATACCTCTGTCCAAATCGTCTGTGATTATAAGGATTGGGTGTATATTGGGGACACTCTAAGCTTATAATAAAGCTTCATTTCAGCAAGTCAGCAGAAATGAATCATGTCTTTCACCACGGGAGTAGAAGGTGACTGTCCCTACAGTACAGCTCTGCAGGAGCCGGGCTTTACAGGTGGGTGTCGTGTTGTGAGATTTGCATCCAATTTGGGCAGCGGGAGAGCTGTACCATGAATAGATCTTTTCAGCAGGGCTGAAGGCTTGGGTTACATGTGCATCATTTTCTGTTTTCTAGTGTCTTCTAAATATTCCTTTTGTTTCTTCTGGTAAGAAAAGTAAAAGGCAGTCTCGTCTCTTCAACGTGTGGAAGTAAAAGTGGGAGAAGACACTGCAGTATTGGCAGTGGCCAAGTTAAACACACAGTTCAGGGAGTGCTATGGAAAAAATGCGGACTGTCAAAATCTTACGCATTTGTTTGACTCTACAGTAGATCTGCCTGAGAGGGGGAAAAAAAAGCCAACTTTTTTCACTGGTGCCACAATCAATTCTGTTTCAAAGTCTGTCTTTCAAACGGTGTCTATCTGTGCACAGGTTAACAGCAAAAACTCTTCATGCTTCAAGTCAACTCCTGATTTGTGTTAGGTCAGTTGTGTTATGGGTCCTGGTCATGGCTTTTATGTGCTTTTCCTAATGTTTTCCTTATTGTTCCTGAAACTTTTGTCTTTGCAGAACACGGAATTAATTACTAAGGAGTTAATGCTCCAGGTTGTCTTCATCTGAGTTTTTCAGTAAATATCCAAATTAAAATTTCGCACACGCCTGGTGTTATACTGGTGTGGGTTTTACTATTACTTCATCTCGCAGCACTCCAGGTGTGTTTGCTGTTTGACACTGTATGGGTAGAGCTAGGTTCAACTGTGAGGGCAGGAGAAAGGACAGAGGCATTGCCGTGTCTTCAAATTTCACTTCCTTTTAAAATTCGCAGAGTTGCAGAGTTTGCATGGACTTTTGCAGACCATCCAGTCCAACTCACTGCATAAAGCAGGGGCAACTGGAATAAAAAGGAATTGTATACAAGCATGAGATAACTAGATGTGAGGGACCCAGTGGGTTTAAGATCAGTGCTGGATTATGAGTAGATTTTATTTTAATCTAGTTCCTTCCAGTGGGTTTTTCTACTGTTCATACATCGGGAGTATGTGAAGGGCATTACAGGTTGTGTCCTGCCAACCAGGAGAGTGGCAGAGAAAATCTGCTACCAAATTTGCCAAATGAAGTAAAGCTGTGTGATCACAGAATCACAAAACCATTACGAGGTTGGGAAGGTTTCAGGCATAAAATACCTTACATTTAAATGGGGAAGATTCCTGTATGTGCTATTAGTACCTATTTTAACACCTATAGAAGTGAATCAGAATGGCCTATGCTGGCTTTGAGTATTAAAGAAGGGATTTTCTAGTGTAAGATTTTGACACTGAGCTAGTGCTACACCTAGGATGAAGGAGACAGTGCAAGAAAAAAACTCTGTGAACTGATGGTGGCCCGGTGTTGAACCTCATTTAAGCCATGTGGCTACTTCATGGAGCAGAGACTGTCCTCATCTGGTGTGTCTCCTCGACACTGTGCCACAGCAGCGGTGCTTGAATTACAGAGAAAGCAGGAGAAGTTACTACCCAGAGGAGAGGATTTGGGCCTGATGGCTGTTAAGGTGGCTGGCTCCCTGCAAGTTACCTCCTTTCTGACTCCAGAGGCTGAGCATCACTGACAGATCGGGAAGGACACGCCAATCCTCTCTAAGCACAAAAGGTCAGTTCTGGGAATCTGAATGGGCAATTGCACTCATGTGTTGCCTGCCACAACTATCTGACCCCTTGGTAGCAGTGATCATCAGCCGTAATTCGTTGCCATGGCTAATGCTGCTGTCCTGAGGACCCCCCATGAAATGCCATCCCAGAGGAGTCGAGGCTCCTCTCCAGCTAAAGGGAGGCTGGTTTAACATAGACAAGTCCCCAGGGATGCATTTATCTGCAAGACAAGCAGAACCCTTTGCAAGAAACACAACCACTCTGCTGCCCATCTGCTCCAGCGAGAGGAACCAACCAGCATGAACACAAATCTCTTTGGATCACCTCAGTGATGATGGCACTGATGGCTGCCTGGTCAGCTGGCCTGTCGCTCCAGTGAGTGAGAAAGAAAATGCACACATTGGTTTTGGTTTGTGCTTGGCCTAGATGAGATCAGCCAGGAAAGAGGGTTTTTTTTTTCCCTTGAGCAACCTGGTGGAGAGGAGCCATGTGGCCGGGTGTTTTGATGGCACAGTACCTCAGTCACAGTATATCACAGAATCACAGAATCCACTGTGTTGGAAAAGACCACTAAAATCATGAAGTCCAACTGTACCTGTCCTCTCCTAAACCACATCCCTGAGCACCTCATCTACCCATCTGTTAAATACGTCCAGGGATGGTGACTCAGCCACCTCCCTGGGCAGCCTGTGCCACATCCCCACAACTCTTTCAGTGAAGAATTTCTTCCTGACATCTAAACTGAACCTGCCCTGGTGCAGCTGGAGGCCATTTCCCCTCGTCCTGTCACCTGTCACTTGGCAGAAGAGACCATCCCCCACCTCTCTACAACCTCCTTTCAGGTAATTGTAGGCAGTGATAAGGTCTCCCCTCAGCCTCCTCCAGTTTAAAAAACTCCATCTCCCTCAGCCGTTCCTCATAAGGTTTGTTCTCCAGCCCCTTCACCATCCTGGTTGCTCTTCTCTGAACACATTCCAGGACCTTGATGTCCTTGTAGTGTAGGGTCCAGAACTGGACACAACACTTGTCATGTGGCCTCACCAGTGCCTCCTTGACTCGTGCCTATCAGTGTGGTCATTTCATGTGGCAGAACAAACTCTAACCCCAACTCCCAGCCCTAGGCCAGCAAGGGTAACTGACCTTTTCCATCCTCAAAACCTGCTTCCTGTGCAGCTGGAGGTGAAGGAGTTAACCATCCCAGGCTTCCTCATTTCTTATAGCCAGAACATTGAAATGTGTAATAAAAATGTACCAGTTTTTCACAAAGGCAGCATGTGATTTACTGCTTCACCTGGAAACTTGTTCACTCTGCTGGCTCCCAACTGCAGCTGCTGCTGTTCAGCGCTGGATTCAGTGGGGTGTTCCTAACCTGAAGGGACCGTGTGGAATGGATCCCGGTGAAGGGGATATTTATATCCATCAAAACCAGGTATTCTTTCCTTCTTAAAACACACTGGCCTTTTGGGATCTGCTTTTATAACTAATGAAATTACTGTTGTAGGGTTGGGGCCTTTCCCTTTCCCTTTCCCTTTCCCTTTCCCTTTCCCTTTCCCTTTCCCTTTCCCTTTCCCTTTCCCTTTCCCTTTCCCTTCCTTTCCTTTCCTCTGATGCGTGTACACTAGAAACGCAGCCATTTAGATTGAAGAGCGCTCTTATCAATTTGCACCTTTGGGGTGCTCGCTCCAGCACAGCTATTTTGTTACGGGTGGCTTTGCCACATGCCACAACCACGATGTTTTGTTTGTTGGTTTTCCTTCTGAGTCGCTCTGCTGTGGCAGAACCCACCCATTTCCCTTCCCACCGCAAGCCCTCCAGTCGGCTTCGGCAACCAGGTGTTTTGCTGCCGCTGAGTGATTTTTCCAGCAGCACCCAGCAGCTCAGTGCAGGAGCTGTGAAGGTTCCCTTGGGATTGCGGTCCCCGTGGCAGCCTGGCTGGGACCTGCCTCCTCTTGCTGATGCTCTGCCTGGCCAAGGAGGATCCGGTGCCTCGCGTGTGGAGCTTGTCCCAGTGCTGTCTTTTTCCTCACTCTTTCACTCCTGCCGTAGCTGTGTGGTGCCAGTGGGCTCCAGGTGGTGACTGCAGGGGTGTGTGGCAGTGTGGCGTCTTCCTGATGCTTTTCGAATGTCCCACCAGTGACATCCATCACTTGGCCACCCAGAGGGAACAGCAGCTGGGAAACATTTGCCTGTGGCGGTTTTGTGGGGGAGACCTGGAAGGTTGGGGTGAGGGAACCAGCAGTCTGCTTTGCTCCAGGTTGTCAGAGAGTGTTTTTCTTCCATGGACTGTTTCCCAGGTGTGAGAAAGGCTGTGGGTTTGGGCATGCAGCAGTACCCTGTGCCAACACACAGCACAACATGACACGACACGGTAGCTGATGTTCTACTGCCTTTCCTTCCTCATAAAGAGCGATGGGTCGCTATGCATCCCCCTTCCTGATGCTTTCTAAGTCCTCAGAAATGCTATTTGGACCCCCAACAGCTGTACTACACTTTAAATAAACCACCAGGAAGAATATATTTTCCAAAAAAGTTTTCTTAATTTATTGTAAATTCTCCTTTCATCTGTGCCGCAATTCCAGTGTTCTGCACATTAATAAATATACATTTGTTAAAAAAAAACAAACCAAACCTCCAGTGTCTAATCTGCCATAAAGCTTTTAAAAAGTCATAAAAATAGGTTTTAATTTTTTTTGTCATTAATACAACTGACCCTCATTTACTGCAACAATTCTGATCAAAATAAAAACTACCTACATCTCACTGGGACAAAATATACATACAGATTTAAAAACAAGTGGCGTGGGTGATACACAATGCCTGAGCACACAGACAAGTGCCAGACCCTCAAAACATTCAACCCCTTTTTATTTTTTCAGTCAGAAAATGTCACACAGTATGTTGCATAATTTTTAAAGGAAGAGTATCCTTCAGCCTTCTCCCCTTCCAAAGGCCTCCTCGATACATTTGAAAAAAATGCAAAGGAAGATAACGAAACTGCAGTTACACAGTATATATTATATCATTTTTTTCCCTCAACTCCTGCATTTTATTCATCCTGATTTTCTGCTTTTTCCCTCTGACACACAGGGTTACACAAAGGAAAGCCGGTACTTCCCCACAAGAGCTGCTGTGGTGAGCGAGGAGTTCCTTGGCGGCAGGGAACAGGTCGCTGGCTCAGTGGCGCAGCGCTCTGAGTCCCCAGCAGAGCTCTGCCACACACTGTTGGATGCCAACTCTTCCACATCTTCTTCCTTTTCTTGTAAACACTGCAGGAAGGTGAAGACGGTGGACAGGCCACGCTGAACTTTCCCACACTCGTGGAACCAGCATGTTTTGTGGGACAGATGAGACCTCACACCTTCCATGTGCTTTCTGAAATGCGAAGAAGGCCAGGACTTTGTCGAAGAGCTGAGCAGTGAGACCTGGACATCCTTAAAGACCTGTAAATTAAATCTGCTTTGACAAGCAGAGTGCTGAATCCAGTGGGAAAAAATGAACAGTAAACCAAAACGTCGTGCCTGAGGCAGAACGTGACCCGCGGGAGGAAGGCCCACTTTTTCGGACATGCAGAGCGCTGGTCTGTCGCAGAGCCAGACCAAAGTCAAAACCCACCATACAATGAGACCACTTGTTTTTTGTGGTAAGGGGAAAATATATTCATTTGACTTCTTCCAGACAAGGACTGTGTTGAACCCTTAAAGACATAACTTATTTATTTTTAGTCCTTAAGTTCAGTTGATGAACATTTCAATGCACTTCAGAGAAGAGGTCAAAACACCAAGAAATGAAAAAAAAAAAGCCCAAACACTTTTGTGGGTTTTAGAAGAGGCTACCAAAAAAAAAAAAAAAAACCCAAAACACACCGTGTCCTTAAATTGTTCCAAAATCTGTCAAAAAACCCCTTATAAATTATAGCCATGGATTTCAACATAATTGTTACTGTATTATTTTGGAAACTGCATTGCATCTTAAGGTGGGCTTCCATGCAAACCTGGGTTACTTTATCGAAAGTCAAATTCAAGTACAATTGTGCAATGTTCATATAAAAAATATCAAAACCTTTTAATTGATTCCCTATTATCAAATTAAGATCAGTATAAATGTGAAATATACAAAGGAATTTTTTCTTTAGCAACACCATACAAAATATATAAAAGTATCTACACTTTTTATATATATATATATATGATTTTTTTTTCTTTTTTCTTAAGATGACGTGTCCATGGAGGGATGACTAGAGATGCTGGCATAGAAACAAAAGGACACTTGTCGGGATATTCTTCCCTAGAGCCCAGAAAGACAAAGGGTTCACACTGTACCCAGACAAAACTCCACAAGAGATGTCTCCTGGTGCTTGTCTTAAGGCTGATGGATGGACATACTGTAGGTCCACTGCAATAATAATAATGTTTTTCCCCTGGTTCTCCCCAGCAGATAAGCAATCTCTGCAGTGCTGTCCGTGCTGCGAGCGGGTATCCAGCCCTTCCAGTGGATCCCTGTGGCCATTCCCATATATTTTGGCACGTGTTCATGCTGCCCGGCGCGTACCACACAGTAGCCCTATCACAAGTGCATCCTGTACATCTCCACCATGAGTGGTCAGGAGCCTGTCATAGCGTGAAGCCATGCAGGAGTCACTGCCCAACTCATCCTCCTCGCCACGTGGCCACTCCAACGAAGTCCAAGGCGAGCAGGCAGCGAACCCTGCAGCGAGGAGTCCGGAACCGCGCCGCAGCGATCACCATATCCTGATGGTTCAAATTGAAGTTTCGTTACTGCCTCTGTTAGGAAGAAGAAGCAATCACGCAGGCTTAGGGTTAAACAGGCACGGGCACAGCACTCCCCCAAACCCACCTAACCCTTTTCCATAGGGACCTGTGCTCTGAGACGCCACCCTGCTCTGACAGCACGGTACTTGCAAAGGGGATGCTGCCCCGGACCGGAAGACCAGCCGGGTCATATGCGGCACGGACTCTTCAGGGGAAGCTCTAGAGAGGGCTTGTAGTTGGCTGATGCTGAGGGGAAGGTGCAAGGTTCCCGTGCAAATCTTATGAGCTGTGGGAAACCTGGGATTTCAGACAGATTCACGTGATCTGCTGTCCAGCGGCAGCACTTTTACATCGTGCAAGAAGTGCAGAGGTCAAACGGTTGCTTAGTACAAGTTGGCCAGTTCTTCTCCAGCCACCTGGCAGCAGGAAGTCCTTGCTGCTTGTTCAAGACATCAGCCAGCTCCCAGCAACCCACAGATGTACTTTTACAGTGGGCTGGGAACAGTCTGTGCGCCCAGGCAAGATGGGTGTCCAGAGCAGAGCGGGACAAGGTCAAGAGTTAAAGCTGGGTGAGAAATTCTCACTTAATGTGTCCGTTGTCCCCATTTCAAATGTAGGGACTGTGACAGTTCCTGAGCATACCCTTTGGCTGAGAGCTTGCTCGGGCTTTTGCTAGTATTTAATTTAGTTTACAGTGCCAAATACGCACACCGATGCCATGGAAATTTAGGGTCAGTAGCTTGACATGGCACTTTTTCATGGCCTGTGGATCTCCTGCCCCAGCAGTGGTTTCCCTCTGCCCAGCTGGACACCCACCCCATTGCTCCTCACAGCCTAGCTCCTTATCCCCCTCGAAAGCACTGGGCTTCCTCACGGGTCCTCTTCACTGGGATCTTGCTCCCACATCTGCCCCCCCGACTATGCTGGCTGCTGGACACATACAACAGCTCTTGCTGGTCTTACTGGACATGCATCAAGAAATACTGCTCCATGTTTGCTGCCTGCTTATCTTCTTCCTTGGGTGCCTGGTGCTGGCTACATTCTACATTATAATTAACTGGACCCCATTAGTGATAGGTCCCTAATGGCCCCAAACTCTCTTCATGCTACAAAAAAGGAGGAGGTAAAAACCAGAGACAAACCTTGCCCGTGATACCTCATTTTGCCTTCTCATCAGTGGAACACCGTGATTTGCGGACATGTTATGGACAAGCAATCAGGACAGTCACTGGTGAAGGACTCTGGTCCAGTCACCAAGTGAAATCCTTGCTCAGTGGGAGTTTGGTGCTGGAAAGTGGGAGGAGATGCCACAGCCACGGGAGGTCTGCCGGGGGGGGGGATCCTGATGTGGCACTTACTCTGAGTCTGAGGTGTCAGCATGTCCTGTTCCCACGTGGACGTTCATGGCCATGCCGTTGAGCTGGTCTCGAGATTGCTCCCTACGAACATTTTTTACTGTCACCCCCGAGTCTGAGGGCGAGCGGACCCCATCATTTGTCCCCATGGAAGCAGTCCTGGATGAGATTGTAGTTTGATTGTAGTCGGATAGCTTCTCCCGCAGTCGATTCTTCATATTCTTATCCACCAGCGGCGGAGGGTAAGTGACTTTATTTTTTAAGATGCCTGTTTTGTTAAAGAAGGAATAATGAGAATTTTGAAATGTATCTCATTTATCAAGCTGGAAGTATCCAAGAAGTGGGTTTCTATTTCTTAATCAGACATCTATTTTGAAACTCTATTTTCAAAACCAAACTGACTTCAGCAACAACCTACTAGCTTCCCCCAGTATACCTGGTTACACAGGATGGAGCCATCTGGGAAGTGCTTTTTCACGACAGAGATACCACATAACCTAATTAATGCTCATTAAGCCCACAGTCTCACAGTTAGTCTGTGGGGCCAAGTCAGCTGTCCTACCTTTCCTCTGCTCTGGCTGCTGGTTATTCTGGTGGGACAAAGGTCTGTTTTCCTTCTGCTGCCCTTCGTTCTCCTTGTCCTGGGGTGCTTCATTGCTGTGGTTCACCTGGTTTTCCCTGTGAAGCTCTACGTTGACCTTGGTCTCGACTTTGAGTTTCTGTTTCCCACTGGGGTCCTCGCTGTCACTGGCTGTTATGCACTCTGTGGGCCAATAGGGTTTCACATGATTGGGAAGGGTATCAACTGCAATGCAAAAAAACACTAGCTTGAAAAACCCTTTTGATAGGTTTCCTCAACCACTGCTCACTCAGTTCTGTTCCCTGTCATTGGAGAGGAGTTGTGTGTCAGACCAGAGCAATGCTTCAGATGACCCTTGACCCCTGGGGTGCAGCACCCTTGGGGTGCAGTGACACCCACAAAACACACCTGGTAGGATGGCAGGGTGTCCAAACCCTTCCCAGAGCGATGTTGCTGGCTCAACCACTGAGAGGTGTGAGTCAAGCCTGCTCTCACAGCTCTCCAGGGCCAGCTGTCTCCCTGGGGGTGCTGGTGTCTGAGGGGTGAGGGCACTCGTGCTGTACTTGTGCAGAGCAGCAGCATACAGCTGGATGTTTGACAGTCTAAGCTGACTTAGCTTTAGGACAAGATGAAATGTGCCCTGCAGGCCGTGGTATTCATATCAATGGCCAATCATCTCCCACTATTTAGGTTCAGGACAACGCCAACCTCGCTAAATCCAGATAGCTGTATTGCACGAGGAGAGGCAGGTACTTCTCTTTTTGTCCCTCAGATAAGCCATCCTTCCTACTCTTCCTTCAAATGAGGAGTTGCTGTATGCATAGCTAAGGAGACCCACTTGCAAAGTCCGCTGGCCACCTGCCACTGAGTACTGTAAATTGCGGATTTGCTTAAGCGTCCTTTTGCTTGCACCTAGCCAGCCCTGTGAACAAACCCTTGGGAGGAAGAAATGTCTCTAAGCTGGAGAAAAACCCCCACATTTGCAAAAGGACGGCACAGTGGTAGAGATGTTGTCTCCACTCTATGTCAGTCTGGCAAATTTGTCCCATCTACTCTAAAATTATTTTAAGTCACAGAATGCACAGACTACATTAGGTCGCAAGGGACCTTTAAAGGCCATGTAGTCCAACCCCCCTTGTGGTAAGCAGGGACATCTTCACTAGATCATGCTGCTCAGAGACTCATCAAACCTGAAAGACTGGAATAAGCCCATTGCTCTCCCCTCACTGGGAGTACCTTTGGGTGTGCTGTGGAGTGGGCCACGTTCATTATTTTTGGAAGTGGAAGTGTTCCATTTTTTCTCTGGCTCGAGCCCGTCTTCCTCACTGTCTGATGAATGGGAGGAGGCGTAAGAGCTGCTGTGTTCATCGAGGGACAGCTCGCTGTCAGAGTCTGAGTCGTGCTCTACAAAGGTGGAAAGGGGAAACACAGTGATGAGAATGTGGACAGGAGCTGAACAAATTTACCTGACATAGATTCACATGGGTTGGAATAGACCTTAAAGATCATCGAGTCCAACCACAGCCTAACCCTGCCTAGTCCTCCTCTACATCATGTCTTTCAGCACAACATCCATTTGCCTTTTAAATATCTCCAGGGATGGTGACTCCACCACCTCCCTGGACAACCCGTTCCAATGCCAACAACGCTTTGAGTAAAGACAATTTTCCTGATGTCTGACCTAAATCTCCCCTGGTGCCGTTTGTAACCATTTCCTCTCGTCCTATTGCTCGTTACCTGAGAGAAGAGACCAACCCCTACCTCTCGACAACCATACTTGCAGGTACTTGCAGAGAGGGATAAGGTCTCCCCTCAGCCTCCTTTTCTCCAGACTAAACAGCCCCAGCTCCCTCAGCCGCCCCTCATAGGACTTGTGCTCCAGACCCTTCACCAGCTTCATCGCCCTTCTCTGGACAAATGCAAAAGAAGACAGAAGAGGTGGGCATCTGGCTCAGGCCATGTCAAGAATGAGCTTTTCCATCCACAAGTGAATAGGATTAACTCGCAAGGACTATGATATCTATCTAGGCAATTATGGGGAGCACAGCCATTTGGCTCAGCTAGCGTGCAGGACCGTTGATGTACACAGGAGGTGCAGAGCAGAATGGGGACTTCTTTTTACCCTATTCAGTATGCAGAACAGTAACTCCACAGGATCTCAATCAACACAACATGCAGGCAAACCAAAGTAGGTGGAAATATCAAGAATCTGCAAGTGCATACTTAAAAACTACTACAAAACAGCAAAGTTTAAATCAAGACTCCAGATGAAAGGATGTCAGGAAAGAGACACTTCTTATTTCTTGTACAAAACACATGGCTGCAAAAGAGGATATTGCTTCAAGGTCTCAAGCGTTAAAAGATCGCCAATTAAAAATCAAGAGCAACAGCGCGTAATTTGTGAGAAAGAAGAGGGACACCAGAAATTGTCAACAGCTTTGACAGCTGTCAGATTAAAACCGAACTGTCACAAGAAGCGGATACATGGTATTTCCACTCCAGGATTCCCTAGTAAAGCAACCATCACATAGCTCTTTATGCCAAGAGAGTAACGAGAATAAGACACAGCAAGTCAGACCGACTATTCTTATTATTGAAGCCTTTGAAAAAAGTGCTGAGAAGAAAATGGTGCACAACTGGATCAAAGCATTTAGAAAAAAATCTTACCATTGGATTTTGATGGATTTCTGTGAAAAATGGAGGAATCTGCTTCAGTCTGACCAGCTCTTGCTTGACTTGAGGATCCACTGAGCTTATGAGCAGCCTCATCCCTTAGAAAATAAAAACAGGGTAAACTTTCTCGGTCATTTTACTGTTCTTAACAACAAGACACGCAGATGAGATTCTTCTAGTCAACCACAGACAACTGCAGGGGATGTCAGCCGACCTGCGCTTGGCTGTCAGTGCGGTCACTCTTACAGCGAGACATAGGTTATCCTAATGGAGCTGTCAGTCTTTGGCCACATGAATCGCACTCGGAAAAAAGCCTCAGGTTAATAAGCTAAATCCCACTCCTCGAGCACGGCTGAATTTTAACAGGCAAAGAGCACAGCCCGTACAGTCAACTCAATAGTTAGCCACTGCACTGCTGGAACTCCCCGCTGAAGATGCGTGCAAAAGAAAACACACAGAAGAAAATGACAATCACATGAACCAGAACTGTTAAGACATAAACCAAGTAGCATTCCAACCCAAAACATTTCAGTTTCCCACAAGAGTGATGCAAAGGGAGAGGCAAGCACCTGGAAGCCATGCATCTGCCACCTGATTACCTGAGAATATAAGCAAGGTAGCTATTGTGGCTCTTGGCTGACCTGACGGTGCTTTCTAGGGAGACAGTGGATTCCCCCATAGTCGTGCGATACATATTCGGCTCTTCTATGTATGTGTTGTTACAGTTCAGAGATCGCTGAAGGAAAACAGAGAGACAAAAAGCGACAGTGAGTGATCCTACCAAAAACCCCACGTTACCCACAGGTGCCTTAGAAGTCCTGAAGGAGCCAAGCGATTTTTGATGCAGTGAAAAGAAAAAGATTTCCTCTCGAAACTTTTGATTAAAGCATAATAAAAACTTCAGAGAGAGGCCATCAGTAGCGTTTGTACGAGTCACTAGAATCAGAAAATTCACTTAACTACAGGCAAGCCACCCATAAGTGTATTTAGGTAACCTCTACCACCAAGAGGATGTTTATTTCCCAGGGTTGGGTTTTTGTTTTTTTTTCCTTACAGTTAGTAATGTAGCTCTTGTTGCTGTGGAATCATCTGGAAGAGGTTTCTTTCCAGTTAAAGTGTTCTTCAAGTGCTTCCTGACTTCTCTGTTAAATATGCAGTGGAAGAAGAAAATGAACAGCCCCTGGATGATTTCAGAGAGAGGAAGAATAAATCTAAATCATACATTTCTAACAAACTGCAAATACAAACAGGTATTAGAGAACAGCCTTTTTGAAATAACTTCTGAGCTCTAGCTCATAGTCCATTATTTCAACAGCAGTAACAACTTTTTGTCTTTGAAATGCCATTGATTGATCTCCTAGGATTTCTTCATAATTTGTTTCCATGTTCAAATGTGCATCAAGGGCCTGGGAAAATATTCACAATGCATTCACCTATGATTTACAGAGCAGAGCTTGTGGTAGGTGTCACCCTTCCTTGTTGTTTGGGAGGAACTGTTCTTCTCAAAGTGTCTAATGTCGATCTCTACCTCAATGTCCCAGTGGAAGACACTGCAGGGAGTTTCAGGGTTGTATTCAGATTTTAGAGCTTTTGCACTGATGATGCAACAAGATCAATAGCAGCACACAAAAAATACCAGTTAGTGATGACCTCTGGAATTGAGGAACTTAGATGAGATGCATCCTTAGTGTTGTTGGTTAGAGAACTTCAGAAAGCCTTATCACACATGGAGAGATACTGAGGGCAGAGAGGTCCAAACTTTTGCCCCGTATGTTCGTTTCAGCAATATCTCCTGATGAGAAAATCACTGAAATCCTCAGGGCTGGGCAGTTGTTGGCTGCCAGGAACACACTTTAACAGCTTTTTCTGAGGTCAGGGGGCACACACGTGTGTGCCTTCAGATGTATTTGCTCTGAGGGAATTCATGCAGCTGCCAAATTGTTATCAATTTTGGTTGAAGTTACAGAAGCCATTCAGTCATGAAGTTGCAGCTGTACCAACATCACAAGATGCCTGTGTTTCATGATTTCAGCCAAAGCAATTGACTTGGAGAAACTTTAAACTTCAAGCTCACTTTCTAAACATTCAATCAAATGCCATCTTAGCTGGCATTGGCACTTTGGGATTATTCATTAATAAAATTCACATAAATGTCCCTTTAAAAAGACAACTTCAAAGAAGGCAATGATGTGAAACGCCACATACTGCTGTGTCTCTCTGGGCAACTCTGGAGAATTCCAGCTGCTGGCTTTTCTCCCTCTCATCAGGTTTATGTTTAATTTAATTTTATTTCAGGCTTGTGGAAGCCTGGTTTTATAGCTTGAGTAGGTGTATTTATTTCAGAGCACACCAGTTGAGTGGCAAAATAACCTTGCTCCAGGCTGGCCTATCCGGTGTGCTTCCAGGACAGGGAGAGTCATTTTGGGAGGAGTCCCATCAGACATCTTTTTCTTTTTGCTTGCAATTTGTTGGCTGTTGTGCTGCAGCTGACGAGAGTGGCCTGCTGACAGTAGCTGGTTTAGTACTGCAGGCACTTGCCATGACATTTACTGCTATCCTTAGTCACATTCAACTTGTGACCAACGTGAAGTTTCATGATTAGTTCTGTGTCAGGTCTCCTACAAGTAACCATTTCTGCATCTTTAATAGGTAAGTGTGCACCCTAGGACAGGCAACTGAGTAAATCCCTAATGCAATGAATTATATTTGAAAATTATTATTTGGCTCGCTTCCTTAAACAGTAACTTAATTTGTGAAAGCCTTGAGCTTGGAGCCATCTACTCTGGGTGAAATAAAAGTCTAATTTGCCGTAGCAACAGAACAACTCTTAACAACGAGCAGGCAAAAGACAGTCACAAAGCTTTTTGTCTCTAGAATGACAGAGGTATAATTGCCTTCTGTTATTTATCTGTCACAGGTTACAATAGTGGAGCACTTATCTTTAGGATGATGGGAAGTGAGAGATGCAAAGTTATTGTTTTGGTGAAAAGAGCCTTCTCTTTATGAAAAGAGCAAGAATTGTACTTGACATCTCTGTTCTTAAGTCAGCTCATGTTTAACTGCTTTTCGAGGTCGGGGTGCAGCAGTGTGCTCACCAAGGTCTGCCATGGACAGGACACCATCCAACTTACCTGCAGACAGCTGAAAATGGCAAAGAGATAGTGAAATGTCATGACGTCACTGTTCACCGCCATCAGCCCCAGCAGCCACGTGGCACTGATGAGCAGCAAGAGCAGGAACGCTGTTCGCAGCACAGAGCTGTAAGGCAAACACAGACAGGCATTTGCAGCGCAACAGGACACAAGGGAATAACCCAACTTCTCCATGCAGGCAGTGTCACGTGCCCAACGATTTGCCAACTGGAAAGGACCTCTGAGAAAATTAGGGCAGTGTTCATCAGCTCCCAGTTCCCAACTGTCTCTCTGCACTACTCACAGACTTTGCATACTCAGGTTAAAAAAAAAAAGGTGCTTTCTTTTCAAGCTCATTTCCACAGTTTTCTCCAAACAAAATGTTCAAAATGGCTGTTTGCCAAGCCCACGCTGTTCAGCCTTGTTGACTCTGAAGAAGAGATCTGGGTGGTAAATGGCCACGTCTGTCTCATTTCTGTTTGCCGAGTTCACTCTCACATTCCTTCTCAACATTACAGCCCAAGGTTTTGCATTGAGAGCACTCAGGGGAATGCTGTTTGATTAAAAACGTTATTTCCATATAGGCTTTCAATGAGCACAATTCTGGTGGCAAAAGTTTTGTATTATGAGTTAAATAACTGCCACTAAGTAGCACTTATACTCCACTTGTTCAGGGAGACTTAAAAAGAAACTTAAAATATTACCCAACAGCCAGGGCTGAATACAGAGCTAGAAGCACCCTTTTGAAATCTCATACAGAGATGTGGAAAGAAAGAAACAAGTATGTGTGGGGGCTGTCTTGCCACTAGCTAATCCCATTTCAGTTCACAGGTAAGTTCTGAGCTTTGGGAAAAACAGATATCAATGGGAACAGGCTGCCAGAGCAGTGTGGGAAGGCGGCAGGTTGCAGCTTGCGAGGCTTTCTCCATGTCCCACAGGGAGCAGGAGTGGGGGAGGCTGGCCCTCCGCATGGGGACCTCAACAGGTCTTTGCAATGACATTGCTGGTCACCCAAGTGTTTGCAAGGGGAGACCCTGCTAAGCCACGGGTGACCATGGGGAGACCCAGCACTGTGTCTACCAGGGCATGCCACAAGTGCCAGGTTAGTAGGGAGTATGACTAAAGACCTGGAAGGACTGTAATGATACCATCCAAAGAGAAGACCTTTCCTTCTCCCCTCCCTTCTCCTACCTACATTTAGTGGTGGTGCAGAGCACCATGGTGGAGGTTTTGCAAAGCCTCCATGGGAACCCCAGGAGTAGATGCGGTGAAGTAGCTCCAATGGTCTCTGTCAGAGCTGACTGTCTCCTGCAAATACCTTCTGTATTTCCCACCCTGACACTTGTGCTTAGGTAATTCTGTTCCTTTATTATTCCTGGCCAGACTTTTTTCTACAGGTTTTTCAAACCAAACTTACACAACTCCATTTTTTTCAAACGAACGCTGCCTTCGTCTGCATGATGCTTTCATTGCCAGTATGAAGATGACAGTGTTTATCTGAAAGGGAAATGGATTCCTTCTATAAAGTTGTCAGTTTTCAATGACAATGCAATTTTTACCCGAAAATGGGTTGTGGTGCCAAGAATATTTTCCCTTCAGTTCATACATCTCAGAGTTTCAAGATTCATCTCATTTCAAGCCAACATAGTCAAGAACAGACTTGGACTTTACCTGGATGAAACCCAGTAAGATGGCCCTATGCAAAAAGGCTTGACTGAAACACAACAGCTCAACAGCCTGTCCTTGTGCAGCCCAGAGTCCACTCAGCCCAGCATCTTGTTTCAGCTGGGCCACGGCAGAGTAGAGTAACAGAGCAAGAACAGAGGGAGAATTCCTCTAAATATCCTCCAGCCTTCACTAACTTCCAGAGCTGGGATGTACTAGGTAGGCTGGTTCATTTGTACTTCATCATTCACTGTGAATATCCATACCAGGAACTTGCCTGGTTACTTTCTGAAACCATGTAGGGCTTTACCATCGCCACTGTCTCGTTTCTGCGGATTTATAACTTAACTCCCTGTGGAGTGCTGATGTAGATCATCCTGTTTGTTTTGAGTCTGCCACTTGTACTACTTACTGTGTTGGAAAAGACACTAAATGCTTGGCTCCGTGGTCATACACCCTAGGCCACCACACTATTACAAGCTGCTTCCTATCTCCTTCTCTGCATGACTTGTGACTCTAGTCTACACCATTTCCAGGTCTACTTCTTACTTTTTTAGATGAGGAGACAAGACTTGGTACTCAAGGCACAGTCACACTCTGGATATGTGTCTTCTGGTGCTCTGTTACTGAGGGATGCTTTAAGGGATAAGTTAAATACAAGAAAATTCTTCTAAATTCCTGAAATTAGGAT
Organism: Heliornis fulica; assembly: GCA_013399135.1. Lineage (NCBI taxonomy): Eukaryota > Metazoa > Chordata > Aves > Gruiformes > Heliornithidae > Heliornis > Heliornis fulica. The sequence goes on along the minus strand of VXBZ01005864.1, from coordinate 303,996 downwards.
TATTTAATATTCCTTTAGGACTTCTGGATGAAGACACTTGTTATGGCTTATTCTGCCAATTTGTTTTACAAGCCTACTGACCAACCCTTCAAATGTAGAAGAAAGCAAACGGGAAAAAATGAGTCGGTTTCTGGCCATACAGCCATTGCTCCACAGGCACCCTTTGCACTGGCAAGCAGCCCTTGCATTTCCAGGAGCTTAGCTCGTGTCTTATCTTTTTACACAAAAATAACAAGCTTGAGTGTATCAGCTTCAACTGTAAGGAATACATTAGCTTCACGGTGTGACTATTGGTTGACAAAACATAAAAGAAAAGGTAGCCATAAGGAAGAGACAGCTCAGGATGCCAGTTCCACCATACTTACAACTACAACAATTACAATCGGCCCAGCGAAACTCCAGATAAGGGTGTCATGAACAGACAACCAGCAGAAATCAGGGTTCCCATAGCCTTGTGGATCCAGACCAACAGCAAGCCCTAGGTCACAAAATGGAGAGGAGGTACATCAGAAAGGCACTGCTGAGATCTCCTACAGAGCCAGGCACATTTTGAAATCACTGTCTGACAAATAAAATGATAATGGCAAATTGTGTTCAATAGGAAAGCCTGGGAAGTCAAACTCCAGGCAAATAAAGCTTTTGTCAGTCAAAATCTTTACACTGGTCACTCCACATCAAATACTACTATGAGGTTTTGCCTACCAGAACAAAGTTTGGCTGCATAGATGTAAGTCTCAAATTAATTTTGTTTCAGAACAATTTTATAGTCATCCTCACACAGTGTGATGAGGCCTTGAGGGTGAGTGACACATTGAGGAATTTTAGTAAGCCTATGCAGCAGAATGACATGAATAATAACATTACTACCAAAAAAAAAAAAAAGTGCATTCTTAACTGCCGTGAACTTGCTGTCATCAAAACTACACCAGAACCTGGGAACTCATGGGAGTTAACTGCTCGAGCTCAGATGGGATTCATTTCAAGCTGCCATGCCAGGTACCTCACCTTGCTCTCAGTGCTGTTCGAAATGGAGTTTGCTAATGGCCCCAAGGCAACTGAGCTAAGAACACACCTTTTGTTATTTTATTTTTCAAAGCCTGGATTATTCCAATAAACCCTCTGAATAAAGCCTCCACCTGCTCATTTACAGTGCCGTCTGATGTGGTGACCTACACCTCGCCCGTATGGCGACGGAGCGTGACCGCTGCCTTTGACCTGCAAAATACAGCAGAGGTCTTCCTTCTTCCAGGCACAGAAATTGATCCCTCTGAGGCCTGTGGCCAATGACATATGGTAAAGGGCTGAGGCATGTTGTCTGGGCGTCAGGAGCACCTACGGTGTTGAGCGTATGTCCTGACTCAAGCAGGCAGCCAAGGCTGACAGCAATTCTGTTCTTCTCAAGGAGAATTCATGCGCGTTTATAACCCCCTTTTCTTTATAATGGCAGACCATGTGCTTTGATGAAAAGACACTGGAAAAGGGAGAGGTAGCTGTGCTTCACTCTCACTGCTCAGAGCTGGCCCACCGCCAATATCTGCATCTGGTACAAGCCTACAGTCTATGAAAATTAAACTGGCTGTTTGGCAAAGCAGTGGATATTGGATCTGCTTCCTCTGAAGTGTGGAATGAGATAGGACTGGTCTCTCTCCCTGCTCCCACTGGCTCTTCTATCACCCCCTTCAGCAGTTGCCATCCAGAAAGAATTAGCCATGAATGATTAAGGGACCATAAAGTATTTTATACAGATGTAGTTCTATAGACACAGCCTGTTTCACAGGACTTGATTTCCCCATTAGTGGGACTATGTTTTGACCCAACATCTGGCTCTAAAAGTAACTGGCAGACAGCAACATTTTTTCACTCTCAAAATCCTACCCTGAAGTTCTCCGTTAAACAAATGCGGCCAGTTGCAGTCTTGAGGTACGCGGATCAGATTTTAATGGAGTCAGCAATATGTGAAATGACACTTTACCTAAAGGCACAATTAAGCCAGTGCAGTGTATTATAGAGAATCATTTTTGGCACATCAATTAAATGCTGTGGCCTGGTCATCCTGAGCAGACTAAGCATGTGGGCTGCACGACAGCTCTCTGACGTTGGCAAAAAACGGAGCAGGTTCTATGGCTGAGCTGAGCGTCCTGTGTGAACCAGCACCCATCCCAGGAGCATGTCAAGAGCATGCCATGGGAAGGTGCTGCTGGCGGGGTACATTTTGAACCTTCCGAGCTCCTGTGGGCTCAGCAGCTATGTGTGACTCAGGCAACTGTGGGTCAACCTCACCTCTCTCCTTACGCATCGCCTCGCTTAGTACTCACAGCAAATAGCGGATTTGGAAGCTGACAGTTTCTGGGAGATATTGTTTTGAAGGTTATGTAAGAACCTGTTTTAACACAAGCACTGCAGACTGCATGGGAAAGCAGTTTTAGCACACATATGCCAACTGGTTATCATGTCACCATGAAGGCACACAAAACTGGACAACTCAGTCAATGGGACAGAGTCTGGCTGGAGGCCTGTATCTACAGAAGTCCCTCAGGGGTCAGTACTAGGACCAGTACTGGTCAACATATTCACCGATGATCTGGACGAGGGAATAGAGTGCAGAGTCAGCTGCTAGCACAAAGCCGGCAGGGGTGGCTGACACACCAGAAGGTTGTGCTGCCATTCAACAAGATTTAGACAGACTGGAGAGCTGGGCAGGGAGACACTGAATGAGATCTAACAAGGGCAAGTGTAGGGTATTGCATATGGGGAGGAACAACCCCAGGTACCAGTATAGGTTGGGGACTGGCCTGTTGGAGAGCAATGCAGGTGAGAGGGACCAGGGGGTCCTGGTGGACACAGGATGACCATGAGCTAGCAATGTGCCCTCATGGCCAAGAAGGCCAATGGCATCCTGGGGTGTATTACAAAGGGTGTGGTTAGTAAGTCAGGAGAGGTCCTTCTCCCCCTCTACTCTGCCCTGGTGAGACCGCACCTGGAATATTGTGTCCAGTTCTGGGCCCCTCAGTTCAAGAAGGACATAGAACTCCTTGAGAGAGCACAGGGACACAAAGATCATTAAGGGAGTAGAACACCTTCCTTATGGAAGGCCGAGGGAGCTGGGTCTCTTCAGCTTGGAGGAGACTGAGGGGTGACCTCAATAATGTTTATAAATATGGAAAGGGTGAGTGTCAGGAGGACGGAGCCAGGCTCTTCTCTGTGATGGCCAGTGATAGGACAAGAGGCAATGGGTCCAAGCTGGAGCACAGGAAGTTCCATGTAAACGTAAGGAAAAACCTTGTCACTGTGAGGGTGATGGAGCACTGGAACAGGCTGCCCAGAGAGGTTGTGGAGGCTCCTTCTCTGGAGACATTCAAGACCAATCTGGACACGTTCCTGTGTGGTTTAATCTAGGTGATCCTGCTCTAGCAGGGGGGTTGGACTATATTTCAAGGTCCCTTACAACTCCTAATGTTCTGTGTGACTCTGTGTGGAGGGGTCTTGCTGGGTGACAAATCCCACCCTTTGCTCCTGAGACAAGGAAATCATAAAATCCCCCTCCTAGGTGGATCAAACTACATTTTAAGATGAGCAAGCCTTAAGCAAATTCACCATGTTCCACTGTCACTCCCCATGGAAAAATATTCCACACATTCACTCTTTTGATGGCTGTAAGCCTTCTCCTGACTTCCAACCTAGTTTTTTTTTCATGGCAATTTGCTTTTCTGTGCTGTGATTGCATGTGGTTCTTCCCTGCTGGAGTCTTCCTTACATAAACATTTTGCAAAGGTCAAGGTTCCCGTCTGTAAGTAGCCTGGCCCCATCACAGATACCTTACAACCACTAAGTCCCAGCTTGAAATGAATGTCAGTTTAAGCATAGAAAACAGAAAAAAATAAACAAACCATAAAAACAAACTGGAGTAAAGCCACGCTTTATAGACTGTAGGTTATTTTTTTAAAGACAGATATGATAAAGATCAAATGGGCCAGATATTTATGTTACAAATAAAACAAAAAATAAGTACTTTGGATGTCAAAGACTAAAATCCTTTCCCATATCTAGACTTTTTGAATGTTAAAAAACATCCTTCTCTCATAAAGAAGTTTAAAAGAAATTGAATGTAAGATCATGTTATGAAGTTGGAACCTTTTTACTGTTCAGATACTGAAATTTCTAAAAAAATTTCTGAAATTTCTGGCTAGTGAAGATGGCAGGGAAGGGAAACAAAGCTGTTTTGGGGTGGTTGAAGGTACCTGTTATGATGGCAGGAATGCCCCAGCCAACGACGTAGTAGAAGCGCATGTGCCCGAAGTTTATGTTCCTCACTTCAGTCAGCATCCGGTAGATGTGGAGCTGCTCCACAAACATCCAGGCAAAGGTGCTCATGTAGACATAGTGCAGGAGGATGGCAATCACAGTACACACAAACTGCAGAAGGGAAAGGTCGAGGAAATTAGTTACTCTTCTGCATCACAACCTAGTGAGTCACCAGCTCCCCCATGCAGCTACAGGCAAGTGTAATGAAAAGGTTTGGCAAAACAAAAATACTGTCATTAATTAAGTTTCTAAGAGTTTTGAGAAAAGCTGTTCATATTGTGATTTTTATTTTCTGTAAAATAACAAAGCCTGTTCTGAGTCTGAGTCAGCTTTAGCCTATCAACCCAACATGCCCTCCCCTGCCCTTGCCTTCCACATTCTATGGTTAATTTTTCTGTGTGTATTTTCTGCACAGGTCAGGATTTTGGCTATTCTGACCAAATTCCTTTTGCTAACAGGAGGTGTATGGCTGGCAGAGCTCCTGACTCTTTCTTCTCATGTGGTCTGCTCCTTTGGAGGCTGCGGACCCTCTGTCCTACCTCTTGTGTCTTGCCTGCACAATGCAGCTACACTGAACTCAGCCACAGTGTGTTTAATGGCATCAGGTTAAACTGGTCTCACTACAGAGCCAACAAACTGCTCTTGAGGACAGCCACCTGCAGCCTTGCTCTGACCTGGTGTCTCCCATTTCCACATCAAGGACCATGCTATTCATTTTTCTGCTACTGCAGAGATCTCTCTCCAAGGCAGCGTGCTATCTTTGGTGCAGTTATGTTTTGTCTGAAAGTAGACCATAATTTGTGCTTGATATTAGCAGCTAAAAAATACAAAGAAACTCTCCTTGTGTTTGGCAGAGGTGGAGGAGAGGTATGAGAGATCACTTCGGGGGACAGAAATCCATAAAGCTTCAGCCCAGGAAAACTGAACATGAACAACAGATGAGCTACAGACCTTAACCAAGGAAACCCAGCCTTTCTCTGAGGAATTTTTTATTCAGTTAAGTGAAATATCTGCCTCACAAATAGGCAAAATTTGACATGATCTTATGATGTAACAGAAGATCAGCATACCACTTTGCCCCTATGTGTCTGTGTCATACCAAAAGCAGGGCTGCATCCATGGGTTAAGGCATTGGCTATCTCTTTTGTCCTCGGAGCTCTGCCCTTCCCTGACGAACCCCACAGACTTTGCCCATCTATACTTCAACAAGCCGTGGAGGACGCCTGGCTGTAATCACTGAACTAAAATGATGGAGCCATAAGTTAATCACCACCTATTATACGCAGATCAATCCTTCACCTAATGTTGAAATTGGAATATTTGACTACAAAGTGGGAGAGTGACTTCTAGGCTACACCATCAGTTTGACCAGTGAAAACAGGAATGACCACAAGCATCTGACACCTGAATTGAAACCTTGCAATAAACCTCCTCCTTTCAGAAGCAAGGCAAAGGATTTTGCCAAGGATCAGTCAATAAGCTTGAACTAAAAGCACTTTGGGTAACCATTCAATTTCTGTTTCAAAATGTTTTACATGGTGTTTTGAATCCTTTTGTTCCTGTGCAGCACTGCCTCTGCTTTCAGATTCTGGCATGACTTTTTAGTGGTCTCTTTCATGGTATAATTCTCAGAAACGTCCGAAGGAATCGTACAAAGACCACCAACTTTCTGTATTCACTTACTGCATTGTCTTTATTCTAACACTGAGTGCTATTGAAAATGTAGCTCGCCAAATACAAGACCCTTCTTCCCTCTGTGTATGCAGGGCTTTTTTGTTCCTACCGGCACATGCATATGAGTAGACTGCTGCCCTGAACGTTACCTTTTTCAGGTAAGAAAAAAGAAAGAAAATAAATCACTTTCTATCAATAGTCCAAGGAAAGATTAAAACCTCACCCAGAAATGTGACTGTTAATTTACAGAAAACCATAAAAGCCAGGCTGGGTGCCAAGCAGCGCAGCATTATTTGTGCTCCAGCATTCTTTCCCTCTTTATGTTCATCAGTGCATGACTCGTCAGACAACTCTCTCATTCCATACAGACAGATGAATAATTGTCTCAAGCAGACATGGCTTGCAGCCCTCCTAACTTCTCAGATTGACTAGGTAGGCTGTAAGGAGCGGCTTTCTGCCGTATGAAATATCGTCTGTAACATAAATGGCTTTGTAAGTGGGTTAAAGGTTTGGGGTGTTTCACCAAATCCTGGTAAGAGTACCAGGACCAAATCACACCACGAGTCCTAAAGCATGAAAACGAGAAGAAGCAAAAGACAGCAATCTCAACAAGTATGACCACCAGTATTTGTGTAATGAACTGTTTTCCTACTCTTACAGATCTTTGCTTGGTGCTTCATGATACTAGGGAAGACATCTGGAAATGAGGAGCCATTGACAGTGTAATTTTGGTAAGATCCTGCAGTGAAGTGGGCATTGCCCCTTGCTCTTCCATATTCATACTGGAGAACTGAAAGAGGATAAACTCCCTGCTAGTGAACTGCAGTGAGAAATGAGTGGTGTGCTCAAGAAGGCATGGGGAAGGTCAAGTTACACGGAGTGCTGTGGATCAATTGGCAAAGTTTTTTGATATGCAAACTTGTATATTACAGAACAAAGACAACATGGGTCACACATGATGTGAGAACACATCCCAGAGGGCAGGTCACTGCAGGAGATCTCACCACAGGAGCAGGTAACTGGAGTTCCTGATGCAGGGGAATACAAGAATATGGGACTGGAAGCGACACTGCCATCTGGAAAGCTTTGTCTGGTTTAGCATTCACTATATTCCAAAAGGTAAAGTGGGGGAAGAAAGCCCAGAATAGCAACAGAATAGTGTCAATCTCAGAAATCGAAGAATTTAAGCAGCTTAATTTTACTAAGTTTTCTGAAAGAAGTACTCTTGAGCAGAGGCTTCCTGAGAAGACAATTTTTATGAGACATCTCTCAAATTTACTAGGAAAAAGCCTTGACAGCAACCAGTTATTGGAAATTTGAATTAGATAAAATCTGACTGTATGTCAGGATGAGATACCACGACACCTTCCACTAGCAAAGGTAAGGGACCCTGCCATCGTGCCAAATCTCTAAGTCAAGGTCAGACACTTTCTAAATGCATGGTATAGCTCAGATGGATATCAGAATCTGAGGTGACACTTTAAGCTTTAGTTAGCCTCACAGGGAATGAGTCACAATGGTGTCGTTACCACAATGGTGTCATCTATTGTGCCTAATGTAGGCATTTTCTCCCATTTCTGTTGCTTGGAATGTGGAATCATCAAATTTGGGGGTTTTTTTGGGTGTATTTTCATCTCAAGATTGTACTTCCCTCTCAAAATTGAGATTGAAACATATACAGTAAAGGATTTCGAGAATATAAACTTTTGTCATAGTCTTCAGATAAACCCTACACTAATATTTTGAGTATACTTCATTTGTTAAGGATGTAATTTTTATTGTATGTCATCCCTATTTGTCTACTGACTGGTAGAGGTGAAACTTGGCAGTGCTGGGACCCTTGCCTCCTTGTCTCCTACCTGACTGCATGGTAACCATCGCTTGTGAGATGGGAGCTACTAAGAGTTAGCTACAACACTACATACAATGCTACATAGTTAAGATAGCAATGAAGTCATAGGTACAGAATATACACGTTTCACATGTGGCACATATCTCTTATTCAGTCCATTCATAGCTTGCATTTCTTGACATGCACAATGCTGGAAGTGCCTGCACTAAGCTTTGGCAAAAGATATGATGGGCTGAAGCCAACAATCACTGTAGCTGGAAGGCACAAGGCAAAGCGACAGGTTTTCTACTGATTCTTGGATGTAGCAAGCTGTCCCATGCCTGGCAAGTGGCTCCTCCTGAACAGCAACGGTGGGTGTGCAACATGCACATTAGCACCTGCACAGCAACACATAGCTGACAACCTACCAGTCAACACGAAGGGCTGTTTGGGCTTGTGAGGTACGTGCTGCAGGACAAACTGGAGAGACTCCTACTGAACAGACAAAGCAAGACAGAAAATATACTGATGGAAAGTGAGAAAGAAATCTGTATTCAGGGTTCAGTTCCTGGGATAAGCCTTAAACGGGGCTGCTGACATTTGTTCCCTGAAAATAGGATACAGTCCTACCTCTTTACATTGATGTTAATCATGTAAACCACACAAGAATATATTACAAGTCTGATGTTTTTCAAGCAATTGTTGAGGCCAAGCAAAAGTAAAAAAGAAGAGTAATTGAAACAGATGGCAGCAGGTAGAAGTCGTGGTATGAACCCCCTGATTTCAACCTTGACATGAACTCTAGCAATAAGCCCAGAGTAACTCTTACCGGGTTTTCAGTCTGGTTGATTCCAATAAGAAAGACGAGTTCAGAGAAGAAAAGAGCAGCCACCAGGTTTTTGTGGATACTGTGCAAGTTGGAACGCAGTGTGCGGATCAGGACGAGCAGTATGAAGGTGATCAGCAAGGACACCAGTGAGATGGATATGGTTGTGTAAGTGACAATCTTCAGAGGAAGCACCTCTCCGTTCTGTGGAAAGACAGACTGACAGGATCTCTGGGAGTTTCTCATTCCTTTTCCCATATCAAATCAACTACATAAAAAGTCAATGCTTTCATTACTACTAAGTCAACATACAGATTTGCTTTAGGCCCAACAGGAGTGGATGATGGACCTCTTAAGAATCACTCAGCATGTTGAGTGTATACAGGCAGTACTCAGAGAGTTAAGAAAGAATCCCCATGAATTTGATGCTGAATGTCCCTTATTGAGGTTATCCTGAGATGCTGAAAAGCCTATGGTGTTTATGTCATTGGCTTTGCTATTGTGATTCCAGATGGACTTAATATAAAGCAATGCCACAAGCACCATGTGTCTCTAACCCTTGTCTCCTACTCCCTTCTCTCTACGGTTCTCTGCAGCGGAGTCTGGTGCAGTTCTGTATTGCCAGATATGGTGTGCATGGACCAGGTAAGAAGCTGCTTTCAGCAGATCCAAAGGTGGGCACCATCAGGCATGGGGCAATGTACTCCTGACACACTGCAACATGGGACTGATCCACTGATGACACTCTAAGTTACGTTCAAAGCTCAAGCGCGAGCTCTGAATCAAAGCTTTGGAAAAAAAAAGCCCTAGAAAATCATCACCCACCTCTCGTTTTGAAATGTCCATCAGGACAGCAAAGCTGGTTATATGGTTGCACTGGCAAGCAATATGGCTCTGGTTTCTGGAAAAAAGCTCACATCCTCTGGAGGACCAGGCACCTGTCCCACCAAACCTGCAGGGAAAAAAAGCATTTCTGAGATCTGTCCTCTAGACTCCTCTCACCTCCCACTACTATTGCTCTCCAGGGCAGCTTTTGCTCCACAACCAGAGAGGACTGTAAGTACCAAGGCAGCAATATTTATAGGTAACACATGTCTGCAAGAGTGTTATCAATCTAAAAAGTTGAAGTCATTTCTGATGTGACAGCTGGCTTTGCTGGCCAAATTTTAGGGTTTTATCACAAATATTTTGAATTAAAAAAACCCAAACAATCTTTTTAAAATTGGTTTTGGTTCAGTGACCACACAAGCAATATGGGGGCGGGACAGGAGAGGAAGGCTTTATACAGAGCAATCTGGCCGTAACAAGGGTGAAAAATACCAAATCCACAGGGAGATACATATTTTTTATCTATTTCCCTAGACTTAGACCCCGTTTGTAGCGCTTTTACATGAAATATGTTTCAGCCGTAATACGATTTTGTTACAGTATTCCTATGAAAAGTACACAAGGAAAGGTTAAAACCAGTAAATACTATTTTATATCTGGAGATTTCTTGTATTAACACTGGGGAAAAACTGGTCCCTTAAAAATTTTCTCTGTGCAGCCTTGGTTAAGTCCAGGCTTGGAGTTAACTCTACTTGGTTATTCTGTATCAATATTATTCTATTCTGAAGTTAATGAGTAATAAAAATAGTCTTGTAGTTACTGAAAGGTATTTTAATTAGGTATGACAGAGCATGTTTTTTCATTCTGCAATAAAATATTTGTTAAACAGTTTTAACATCACTTTCTCTTGAAGAGTACTCACTTTTTAAAAACTCATCACATGCAGTTTAAGAGCTGCTGTGGCTGTAGAAGACATAACACAGACAACAATACCATTGAAGTTGCCAGCAAATAGCTAATAGATGAATCACTTTAGAGCTAATGAGTTATTCAAGCCCATACAATGTTTAAAAATTTGTGAAAAAGGACTTGCCATTCCCTTATGGTTGGCAGAAGCACCTCTACGTAGCAGCAATTACACTACTTTACATGCAGGCAGAGTAGTTTATTACTCCTAATGTAAGATTTCTGTTGCCTCTTCAATCCTTTCAATGACATAACCTCCTGAAGCTTTTGACTAGGACTCGAACATTTCCTCAGTTCTGCTACTCTTTTATTTCCAGAACAGGATATTGACTTTTAATGGATTTTTCCATAGGTTTACTAGAGTTTTTTTGATAATTTGGAAATGACTAACAGCTATCCCTCCTACCCTGGCAGGCAATACCATCCCCTCACTATAGACCTGGTTTTATGGTTAAAAATTGCATTATACATGTAATAGTTACAATATTGTGAAATCATAACATGCAGAGAGCGTAGTTACCTCTCAACACATCATCTTTTGTTTTATCCACACTCCTGAAATATCTCCAATGGGAATGTGTTGTTTCCACAGTTCCAAAACACCAACATACACAGTCCACAACATTTTTCACATTTTCAAGAAAAAATGTCTGTGTCTTTAAATGTACTGAATACAAAAGACCGAAATGAGCCATTTTAAGCATATTTCACCCTTTTCCTCACACTTTCCTTCTACAGAGTCAAATACACCCTGCTAATAGTCTGTGTATGTACTAGGATTGCATCCTAACTGCTGGAACAGGTCTAAAGTCCCACAGTAGGTGTTTCCTCTCCCTCCAAATTTTTCACTAATACAAATGAAAGCAAATCCACAATAGCTGATGGAAGGAAACATAAGCTGCTTCTTATCAGTGCAACTGTCTTTGGGCTGACTTTTGATTCAAAAATTTGAGATTCAGAAGTTTATAATCTCTACTCATAATTTCACCTGCAAAACCTCAGTCCTCATTTTTACTGACATGAAGACCTGGCTTCAAGTGTGTTTTGTCTGTCCATAGTCACGGGAGTGTAACAGAAGATGCAGCACATGTAAGAACCAAATCACCCTAGGGAGACACTCTCCTAAAAAGAGGGCAATGAGAGTTCTGACTTAAGGACCTCAGACAAGCAAAGAATTCAGGCACTGGAGCTGGACTATGCCTGCCCAGATACACATCTGTGAGCCAAAAGCATGAGCAAATAAAGGAAATTGTGAGATTTATTATTGCTGGGTTAAAATGAACCCTTCAGGAAGACATTACGGTACTGTGTTTGTTAGAAACCACATGGCTAATTCTTTGTTTGAAGATTTATGATGATTATTTTCATTTTTCTCAGGTTGGTGGGAAGTGACTATATGGCTCTATTCCAAGAATCAGCTGCCAGTTGAATAAACAGAGAAAGAAAGGTTTTTCTCCAGAATTATCTTCCTGGGCAGAACTTCTCTGCTATGGAGACAATTGCCAGGCACAGCCCTAAAGCAAGCAGGATACATACATGATGGAATGATTCCAGAAGACACAGACAGGCTTCGTTCTCTCCTCCGTTTCCAGCATGGCATACTCTACTATGATGGGCTTGTCTACGAGGTTGGGAGGAAGCTCCCCGTCACTGTGAATGGCTGCGCTCACAACCGGTGTGTTAATAATGGGGCGATTTGGCAATCTACAGACGGAGAAAAATTGCACAGTGATGTAAATGTTAAAAAGCAAAGCACTGATTTGGTAGGATCTGCAAATAAAAGATTTCCAACTAGTTCTACTCAGAAAGAGAAGTAGTCACACCATCAGCCTTCCACACCGCTGTTTCCAAAAGGGGCTGGGACTACTGACCTGGTCATTCCCCCACAGTGTGCCAGAGGAGGTCAAGTGCCAACTGCAGAACAGGTGACATCCAGTCACTATAAAAGCAGCTCTGCCTTCTCCCACACTCTTGGAGCAAGTGGAAGGGGTCTGGACAGCTCACAAACAGGTTTGAGGTTTACCTCAAGCTCCTTCGGTCAGGATCATAGTTTTCAGGCAGGAGGTGTCCCAGGGATCGGTATATAATGACCATGGCAACAGTATGACGTGTTGAATCATCTGGGTGTCTCTTCTTTCTCCTTGCAAAAGCACTCTCAGGGCTTAGATCACTGTTCACCTTAGAGGATAACTTTTGATTTGAAGGCTTCATTGTAGGCACTGCTATGAAATTAACACAAATATTAAATTCTTTCCACAGAGCTTTGGAGCTACCATTTAAACTGGCAATTTCGCTTTGTAAAGATACAGAGATGTTACTGTTATAACTGTAAGCTTACAGTGCTGATCATGCTCCTAATGTTAATATTTGATTTTAAAACAATAATTTTAGCACATTTCTTATACAGCTGACAATAAAATAACCACTGAACCATGAACAACCATTTATTCTAGCTACAAAGTAAGGCATTTCTAAGCTAGAAGATCTGTAAGTATATAAATATTCCATGCATGATTTAAGGAGAGCATTAAAACTATGCATTTTTTAAACTGTTAAACTGCATGCACCTTTATATTTGGCAAAGCTAGCATTATGAATAGACCAACTGGTGACATGGGATTTCTCCCTATTAATTCTGTCATGTAACGAGCTTTCACTTTTGTCAGTATCTCTTAAAATTCACATTCCCTTTTTTCTTACAGAAAAAGAGTCATGCAAGCAGATGCTCTGTTTATGAGTGCAAAGCCATGAAGTTGTATTATTTTTTATTAATTGTTATGTGTTATTTTCACAAATGTTATTATTTCCCCATTTGGAGGATATTCAGACATAGTACATGTATAATTATTGCACCTTGAGTTACCCTCTGTCTCTTCCCTTTCCCAAGGTAACATAGTTGCTCTCAGCAATCACAGGGTACTCAAGAGGCAGCAGGAAACAGGTACTTCCCAACACACTCTCCCTCATTACCCATCTCCCCTTACAGGTCAAGACTTTTTCTTTGCTGTCTAGTTCTGATAACACGTCTCTGTTCCCTGATTTGGATTCTCCATCTTTCACACCACCTCCCTCCATGTCTGCAGGGACTGGGGCGGGGGGGGAAGGTTGCTGTGGGGTGGCCATCCCTTCCCATCCCGGTGGGAACGGAGGCAGAACCTTTCTCCCGCATTGAGGGGGGGTCACGAGTGAGACCTGAAAGACAGGTACAGCCAGTTACGCAGCCCCCCGTGTTCTCACCGCTGCCGGCAGGCAAAATGCCTCAGAAGTATGTGCAGCTGCTCCATCCCTGAATAATGTTCGCTTGTGTAGATGGCCGCCCCACTCCCACCCGAGTACCACTCTGCTTCCCGAGGATTAATCACGCTCCTTGGGAGCTAGTCAAAATTGCCCGCCGAATGGCAGCAGAAGGGTTTTACCTTTTCTGTCTGAAGGTCTGAACAAAGTATCAGGGAAGACAACAGATGACTCCAGATCTTTTGGATATTCTTCTTTAATCTCATGAAATCGCGGTATTCTAGCTCCCGTGAAATTAGACTTGTCAAAGAGGTCAACAGCAATAACTGGGGAGAAGAAAAGTTAGTCATAAAATTAACTTCAATGCTGTTGAATATGATATTGCAACAAAATGAACATGATTGAAAGGTTGAAATATCTGCACAACACAAAGAAGACATTAAAATGTCAAAATACACAAATGTAATTTCTCTCAACAAATACCTTAAATGACAACTAAAAGCTTACATGCCAGCATTAGGTCACATTTATCAAATTATATGTCCAGGAGTTGGATTTGATGACCCTTATGGGTCACTTTCAACTCAGAATATTCTATGATAAATTTATTTTGCAGTGGAAAGGAATTCACAAGATAGCATCTCATACTGGGAAAATGCTGCTCCAAACCATGGAAATACAGGTAAGTGGCATATTTCACTTTCAGACTTGTTTCTTGCAGGGAAGGCTGAATCTGCTGCCTCAGAAATATTCCTGTACATCTGTTAAATTGCAAAGTCAGCTAGACAAAAAAAATAACCTGGGTTTTACCTGAGACTACTCCTTAGTCCTCCAGTTCTCTATGCTAGCAGTTTGTCTCAGGCTCACCTCATCAGCTCTGCCTGTTGTCTAACTGCCAACAATATTTAAAAGCAGCTGAGTTGGCTTGAACTTTCCCATTTAAGAGAAGTCACTGAGTGCCAATTTAGATGTTCTAATAAAAGTGAGAAGCTGGAAGTCCTGGGGGTAACCCTACATTGAAAGCTGTGATTCACTGCAAGTTTCTATATGAAGAAATATCCAGATTAAGATCCAAAAATTCCCATTCCTTTCCTAGTCTCTAAATAACTCCCAGATGAGCATTAGGAAACTCCATTAACACCATGTTCACCTGGAAAAACTGTTCAAAAGAAAACAGAACCCTTTCGGGCCAGGGTTGCCTCATCCCTCTCAAACTCACCCCTTTTTACTCAGGGAGAGATGTTAAAAAAAAAAAGTTAATAATAAAAATCAGGATTTACAACCTGCAAGAAATTCTGGTTTTTGTTTTCATCTCAGTTCAGTTTGGTGAAAATACTGGGCATAGTTTTTCTGAGTGTGAAGCTGAAAATATCTTGATTCTGATAGTCCTCAATCGCAAGGAAATAGTCCAGGTTTGGTTTATTAAATTGAAATCAAAGTATTTCAGTTTGGCTTAGTTCAACAATAATCTTTGTCCCCTGGAGCTGATGCAGGACTTTATTGACTTGGAAGCTTGATTATCTCCTGCCTTGGCTTTTCACACCCCTGTGACTATGGACACAAAACACTCTCAGAACAAAGTTTGTCAGAAAAGGTAAATTCAATTCTTATACCAATGGGTGTAGTTGGGAAAATAAGCCAAGATTTTCGACACATAAGCCCTTCCTCAGGTCTGCAATAAAAGCAGCAGCTTGAAAAGCTAAATACAAGGGCAGGACGACAATAATTTAGACCACCTCTGAAAGTCCAAACAGATAGCAATGTTGCTTGGGAGGGACCTTTGGAGGTCACCCAGCTCAGGCTCACCTCCCACTCAGAGCAGGACTATCGCCAACACCTGATCAGCTCAGGCCATTGGTATGTGGGGAGAAAATGAAATAGAGAAGGTGGGGGAGAAAATTGGGAAAGAGGAAGAGCAACTGGTGGCCACTGTGCTTCATTTGCACAGGTACAGCAAGGACATCTGTGAAGTAGATCACAGTGCTTGCTGCAAGTGCAGGAGATGCTATCTGCCTGTCAGAGGAAGCATTTATTGTGGTAGGTGAGGAAGGTGTATTGGTACATCTGATATTTCTTTTGCAGTTCTTTATATTTTGGACCCCAAGTATATTACTCTGATGGTAGGTTTTGCAAGGCTGAATGAGAGTTTGAAGACTTGGATGGGTGATTCTGAGATGACAGCTTTCAAACTGGGATTTTCTACAGAAGATCCTTATCAGGCTAGAAAGCCTCCACTAACATCCAGAAGGACCTTGACAGGCTGCAGAGGTGGGCCCATGGCAACCTCAGGCAGCTCAACAAGGCCAAGTTCAAAGTCCAGCACATGGATGGGAGCAATCCTAAGCACAATTACAGACTGGCAGGGAATGAATTGAGAGCAGCCATGAGGAGAAGGACTTGGGGATGTTGCTGGATAAGAAGCTCAACATAATGTACCAGTGTCTACTCACAGCCAAGAAAGGTAACTGTGTCCTGGTCTGTATCAAAAGAATTGTGACCAGCAGGTCAAGGGAGGGGATTCTTCACTTCTACTCTATGCTCATGAGACCCCACCTGGAGTACTGTGTCCAGTTCTGGGGTCCCCAGTACAAGAAGTTTATCAGCAAATTTTTAATGTTAAAATACAAAATAGCAGTTTTCAACACAGATACTTACTCATGTTTGTGGTAACAATGACAAAAGGTCTCATGTAGGTTTTCTTCATGTTCTGGGCCACGTTGTTGAAATACTCTTCATAGTGCCTGAGCAGGTGTGCGGTGCCGCCCTCCGTGCGCTGAATTTGCTCCCAGTGCTCCTTATTGCTGGGGTCTAGTAGAGCGCTGCCGACTTTGATAATATTCTGAGAAACAAAGTACAAGCCTAAATTATGAAGCAAACAAAGTGCTGGGTTTGAAGTTAGGAATATTGGAAATGATTGGCATTACTGCCTCAGGTAAGTGTATAATGAAATATTTTAATGCAGGCATGTTCTACCGCAGCCGTATGAAAATATGTGCACTAGTTACCCTGAGGTTTTTCAGTTACATAAAGAAAATCCCTCCAAACTTTTTATGAGCAAAGCAAGCCAAAATTGGAGGCTGTAAAAGAACTGCCTACTTTCTTTACCCTTTATGACAGGAAACCTAGCAAGAAAATACAGAAGAAAAACTTAAACTTGTTCTGTCTTGGAGATAGCAGACAAGAAGAGCAGAGTGCTTGGTATGCACCATGAAGAACTCTCCATGAGAAATCAAAATAATATATGTTGAAAGTCAAAAGGAGGCCAGAGATACCAATATTGCCATCTCTTTTTTTTTGTTGTTGTTTGTTTCTTTCTTTTATTTTGTTAATTCCTGAATAACTAGGTAAATATGCATGGTAAAGAATGACAAGAGCGAATATTTACTTGCATATACAAACTTGAAAATACATAAGAAAAGTTACATCATGCTGTTCTCTGCAACTCAACCCCCCACACCCCCCAAATTTTTATGTTGCTTACAAATGGTGTTCAAAAGGAAGTTCTAGCTGAACATCTGCCGCTTATGCCCTTTACTACAAGAATATACAAAGGGACCCTCAGGCTGAATGGAAGAAGGCCCCAAAAGAGAGCGTTAAATGGCTTAAATGGAAAGGTGCTAAGAAGTTTTTATTCTCTTTGTTCATATGAACTATATTGATACGTCAAAATCTAATTCCTAAGGTTATATTTGCATCAATTATGGTAGGAATTAATCACCTTAAGCTCTAGAATAGCCAAGGCAAATATTTAGGTTTCATTTGGAAGCAGACGGGGAAGACGCTATATTCTCCAAGAATTGTCTGAGGTTGCAGGTGTGTATCTGAGATAAAAGTGGCTGCCAGTATGACTACTTTTAACTAGGCTGAGAAGTGCTATGTGGTTCCTCAGGAACGCAGGAGATACATGCTGTACTTGGTACCAGACCTCCTTGGTGCTTGTGTATGTTATTTATGGGTTTTTTAGTATCTGTTTTTCAGGCTTCTACATAAGACTATAAAAAAAAAATAAAAAAATTTCCTTTCCCCTTGTGCTCTCTCAGCCTAGCAACATTGCCTCCTTTTCCTCATGAGCTTTACCGATTAGTTTTCAAATTCCTGACCTATCCTAAAAATATTTAGGGAGTTCTTGAAAAGATCATCCATATAAGTTTCAGTGCCAAGCACAGAGAATAATAAATCAAAGCAGAGGTTTCCAAAGTTTTGGGGATTTTTTTTTTTTGCTTATTGTTCTTACTTATACTTAACAAAACATGCTGAAACCAAATTCCTTCTCAAGATCTGAATGAGGAAATTCATTCGTGCCACAGCCCTCACAAGCTGGTCAGCACAATGTCTCCTTAGGAAAGCAAAAAACTGAATGTCTTAAAATCAGGTGCTTCTAAAATGTTAGATGTTTCTGATATTCTCTGCTTTCTGTTGAATGTACAGCCCAAGACACTGAGGAATTTTCCCACTACTTCCTTCTGCTCCCACCTCCCTAGGGATGTCCTCTCCTGGTGCAGCTTGGCATTCTACAGGGTCTCCAGGTTCACCCCAAAGTCTGCCTAACCTGGCCATTCTTCTTGGAGTACTGTGAGCAGTGAGCCGAGTGTAGGATACCAAATTGAGCCAAACCAATTTTGGCCGGCACAGAGGTCAATCTTGGCTCATGGAGGATTGTTCCAGCATCCCTATGCCAGTGCTCAAGCTCCAGGCTCTGCTAGCACAGGTCCAGAAGAATGTTTTAGTTTGGACTTTTTGATGTGCCATGGTTGGAATATGGAAACAGTGCATGCATGCAATGCAAGTGCACACATGGCAATGAGAAGAGCTCTATAAGCCTGACATGGGTTATCTAACCTTCACATTTTCAGATCAGAGAAAGCTCCCAACTTCCTCTACATATTGTATTCTTCCACCACAGCTACATGTTTGCCTTAGACAGACAGCATGATACCTGACCTGGTCTGGTCTTTGGTAATAACTGAGTCTTGCATGAATGTTATGACTAGCAGAAGCCCTCTGGCACACATTTTTGTGTTTGCCACACATCACTTAAAGTATCAACACAGGATGAAGGGTCTTTCAATATCCCAATTCTTTAATAAAATGATTCAAGTGTTTCCAAACTGAATTATAAGAAACCTTCAGAGTCAGTTCACTGCATGGTTAAATGAAAATGATCACATTAGGCAGGTTTTCCAATCAAATTCAGTATAGGACACAAAGGTATCTTATCCAGGAATAACACATCAACCTGATTATTTTTTCATTTGAGGAATTTTGCTTTTGGTTGTTACTATGATGATATTTACGATGCGTGCATATACGCATGGACAACATACTTCCCATTCTAAATCAAGAATATTAAGTCAGTTGTGAAACGTATTAAGCAATTACATGATAGTCACCCCACTTTGGTCAAAGACAAATGCAATTATCCATTACTATAAAACTTTTACAGGGAACTGTAAAGGCTCAGCACAGTATTTAGTTAGCTCTCTTACTTCGTTGAATTCCACATCCCTCGTGGCTGCCAAGTCAAATCCTTGCTGCTGGCTCTCATACTGGAGGACCTGGATCATCATCTGGTAAGCTGTTCTCACATCATTGCCATACAAGCTCTGTGTGTATTTGGTGGCATTCTGCAGCACTCTCACGATCCGTATGGTTTTATCTCCATCCAACTTGGACTCATTATGGTGTAACTTCTCATTCTGATACAGAGACAAAAAGGAAGAAAAAAAACCCCAATGACATACTTTTAAATTTTTTTTTCCCCACTTTAGATGCAAACATCATTTAGGGATTTTTGGTACAAAATAGTTGTTTGATCACAATAGTGTTTGTCTTGAGAAAATGGAGGACAGGACAATTTAACGGAAAATGTTAACGGAGACCCAAAAAAGCACAAAAGTCCTGATGGGAAATGAGGGAGTTCAAGGACTTAGTCAAATGATAGAGGGCAGGGATATCAAACTGGAAACTGATTGATGATAATTTATAAAATAAATGGAAAAATGAGAAAACAAAGTTTACCATGATTTTTAGATCCACAAAAGTGTTGGTGGTGCAGTTGAAAAGCTCAGGAGGCAGCCAGCCTTTTTCAATGTTACAATGGCGAACTGCATTGCCTAAAGGAAATAAAGCCTTAATAGTAAATAATGTTCTAAATTGTGCTGGTTAAATCTTTATAGGTTTCAAATATCCTAGGCTTTCAGACTTCCTATATTTTCAAGTTTCTTAGAGCTATGCACATATTTCACTTTCCAAAATGGGATTCCTGTCTGAATAAAGTTAAGGAGTACTGATCCTCACAAATTGTTTTCCCAAGGCTTAAGAGAAAAGTTAGGTAAGCTTCAAGATCTGCCTAAACACTCTCAGCCTCACCATCCTAATGGTCTCAAATTAATTCAGCAATTTATTTATACCAAATATGAAAAAGACTGTGAACTTCCTAAATATTCCTGAAATCATATCCCAGGGATATGATTTCAAGAATCAGATTTCTGGGCAATAGCCTATATAGGAAAACCTCCTGGATTAATGCTGCCTTCATGTCAAAACATGCCATCACCTTTGCATGCTGCACATGCTAAACACTTCAGCCAACATATATAATTGCTTTTTGCCGCTTGTGAACAATCTCTGAACAGCTGACTGTTTAATTTATCCTATTATTTAGTACTATGAGTCAAATTATTTAAAATGTGATTCTCGGCTTTGGATCCTTCACATTTACTTGCAAGTTATGAAATTCAAAATTTACATTATGTTAGTTAACTTGCACTTAATGTACTGCATGCATCCAAGCCATTTAATTACCAATATCTAAATACTATTTATAATTAACTTAATAATATCTAATTATATTATTTCTTTTCCATGATGAAGTGAACATGATTAAGCCTCAGGTTCTTAGTTTGATTATTCATTGTTATAAGGGTTACTTTTTTTGAGTGCTGTGTAAAATTCACTTAAAACCTCTAAGTACCCTTGCTTGCTAGCCTCTTTGACCCCAGAGCCTCTTCTAGCAACCACAAGAACAGTGCATAAAAGTTAATTCGACTTTATACTGTTTAATAATATAAATATTCTTCACCTAAAATAATAATCAAATCTATCTCCTAAAATATGCAGAACAGGAGCATGTCTGACCATACACCTTTTGGACAGCTAATTTTTGGGAAGTCACATAACCACTTACAACTCGGCATGAGAAGTGCTCACAGCAGACAGCTACCTGAGGTGAGTAGGAGGTTTCATCTCCCACAGAACAGCCTTTGGAAAAGACTCTGAACTCTGTTTTCAAAAATCTAATAAAGTTTTCAGGGACCTATGTGAATAAACAGGTTGTCATTTGCTTGTGGTACAAAAAATGCAACTTGTGCTTTATAAAATGTGCTTTTCAGCCATCTAAATTATGGGTGAGATTTACTGGACTGAGAGCAGTCCTGAGCAGACACACTTCGAGGTGGTAGACAAGAAGTTTAACAGATTCAGCAGTGTGTGCTTGCAGCGCAGAAAGTCAAAGATATCCTGGGCTGCATCAAAGGAACTGTTACCAGCAAGTGAAGGAGTTCTCCCCCTCTACTCCACTATCTTATGCCTGGAGTACTGCATCCAGCTCTGGGGTTCCCAGTACAAGAAGGACATGTTGCTGTTGAAGTAAGACCAGAGGAGCCCTTGAAAATGACCAGAGGGATAGAGCACCTCCCCTGTGTAGACGGCTGAGAGAGTTGGGCTTGTTCAGCCTGGAGAAGAGAAGGCTCCAGGGAGGAGATCTTATTGAAGCCCTTCCAGTACCTGAAGGGGCCTACAGGAAAGCTGGGGAGAAACTGTTTACAAAGGGCATGGAGTGACACAACAAGGGGTAATGGCTTTAAGTTGAAGGAGGGTAGATTTAGATAAGATGTTAATAAATTCTTCCCTGTGAGGGTGGTGAGGCTCTGGCACAGGCTGCCCAGAGAAGCTGTGACTGCCGCCTCCCTGGCAGTGCTCAAGGCCAGGCTGGATGGGGCTTTGGGCAACCTGGTGTAGTGGAGGGTGTCCCTGCCCATGGCAGGGGGTTGGAACTGGGTGATCTCTGAGGTCCCTCCCAATCCAAACCAGTCTGGGATTCTATGAAATGATGTGTAGAAAAACATGAGGGTTTTTTTTTTTATTTTACTAGTCTGCAATGCTAGTTAAGCAATCATCACATAATTATTTTCCTCATTTTATCTTTGTCCAGTATTGCTAAAAAACACATACAAATGATTAGAAGCTAAAAATTACATATGTAACAATTGCTTAATAAACAGAACAAAGAAAACTGGACTGTGTTTTGTTTTTTTTATAAATAGATACAGAATTTGTCTTCTTTGTACGTGTTGATCTGCTGCACTTTTGCATTTCTTTACTGCTACTATTCTGAATGTATTTTAACAGTTCTTGAGTTTCAGCTAGTGAAACTTTTCTGCCTGTGATCTGCGTGAGCTATGCTGCAAGCTCTAGACCCAGTGAATTAATGCCATTCCCTTTGTACACAATTTTTTTGCTCTTTCTTCTTCCCCTCAAACAGGCATGTAGATAAAGTTGTTAATGTTTTACCCAGGTAACTTACCCACTGATCCCTTAGGACATGGCACAGCAGCTGGTTGGCCAAACTTGGTCTGTGGCCACCAAATACCAGCCTCGAAAGCTTTGGGACAGCCATTATAAATTACTGAAAGTAGAAAAAGAAATGATGCAATATTTCTGACAAGATAAAAATCACAACAAGGAGGTATTTCCACCTGACTAAAGGACCTTCATGTAATTCCCAAGCCCTGTCAGGATACCTGCCCTCTACAGCTCTTTCCAAGCTGTAATCTATCAGCTGCTTCTTATCCAGCAGTGTGGGCAAACAGGCACAGGCAGAGAACAGCTCAAAATGATTCTGGGGCTCTGGATTTTGGCTCTGCCTATCTTTCTGCTCCTTTATTGTGGGAAAATGTTTCTCCTTCATTTCACCCACACATTGGGCCGAGATGGCTGCTCTAGCAGCTTTGTGCTGATCACAGGAGGAGGGTGGGTGGGTAAGCGAGAGGAAAGGCAGGATAGGCAGGATGGGGAAGAAAGGCAGAGGGCACTAGGCACACGGCAGAGCCTGTGTGGGAGAAGGCTTGAGGACTTTCTCCTGCCTCTTTAGCTGCAGGACAGCATACAGTGCTGTGCTGGCAGATGAACTCAGGTTTCAAGCAAAAGTAGGATTAGTTTTTTGCTTTCCCCGCAAAGCTAGCTATATTTCCATTTGATGAAAATTTAAGAAATATGAGCTTTTCTTTCTCCCTTTTCCCCAGCCCCTGTGAGGCACACTGGCATAGACTCAGGAGGAGAGGTGCAGGGCTTAACCTGCTGCAGCTCCCATTGCCGCCGCTGGAGCCAGCCCTTTGGGCTCACATGTACCCCGGGATGCCACTGCATGCCCATTGCTGTGCACACCCAGCTCCCTGCTGCCAGGGGACCTGATCCTGCAGCTACAGCCTGGCTGAGTGGCAGTGCTCACTGGACAGAAGGTACCTTCACAGCCCTTCACAGTAACTTCAGCAAAGGGGTTGTCACAGCGGTTGCACTGCCGCCCTATGACACCAGGTTTGCAAGGGCACTGTCCCGTCTCCATGTCACAGGCACGTGTGTGTGAGCCAGATGGGAAGCAGTCGCAGGGGTAGCAGGTGTCACTGCTCTGAGGCTTGTAGTAATTTGCCTAGAAAAAGTAAAATGATAAATGAGGTATTTGAGTTCGATTCCACATTACTTGCATTTCTGAAATCCTGCTCTAGCAGTATGTGCATCATAAAAGGGCTAAGTTTGCAAAGCGTGGGATAAAAATGGTAATACTACTATTCACAGAGAATGCAATAGCTATGGGAAGTGTGCTGTCTTAGCCCTGCAGAGAGGCAGAGCTGAGTGCTGGGTGGATGGCTGGGCTGTCTTGTGCCATGGAGACTGTTGGTCTGGTTCACCATTTGCAGCGAGGGCAGAGGGACTCTTTATGTACTTGCTGCCAGTAGCCATCAAATGTATTCTTGAAGGACTTCCACTCTCTGCTGTGTACTCTTGTATGGCAGGAACAAGCCAGAGAGGAAGCTTCTTGCACCGTCCATTTGTTTCATGTACAGGGAGAAGAGCAAGCAATGATCACAAATTCAAATCGCGTTTGTAAACGCTTTTGATCTGAGGCATTACGCGATTACACAGAGCATGATGCTGGCACCCCACTGACTCTATTTAACGCAACAGTTGCTGCGTGTCCTGCTGGCATTTAGAAAAGGAGCATGGGGCCAGATTCACTACTGCTGGTTTGCACAGGCACTCTGATGTCATTCAAGCCTCTTGTAAAACCCATTGTGAAAAGTCCTTTGTGAAACCATCAGCAGGGAAGCACCTCCCCTCCAGCGTCCCAGTCTGTTCACGGCAAATTCCTCTTAGACACCACAGAACCAGCACTGAGGAAAGTGTTTAGCCTCTTGTATTATTTACCTCTCCAGCTGCTAGGCCTTTTGCTGGCCCATTGCAGAGGAGAGAGCTTCACCCAACTGGCCCGAGCTGTTTTACAGCTATTACTCACTTGTGATACACCAAACACCAGCAGCACTGCTCTGCACCCAGGCCTGATCTCCCCACCGATAAACCAGGATGCACTTCAGAGAGATCAGAGCCAGGCCTTCATCCTCTCAGTTTTTCTTTCCAAACACAAATAAAGTAAGAGCCACACAGTATGATTTTGTGAAGGGTAGTGCCAGCGAAACGCTTTAGGTAAGATTAATTACACTGTGCACATATATATGACACAAAGCACAATTGCATGTACTTTTGTCTTAGTTACTTTTTGTGGTTGTTAGTGGTATAGTTATTTTTAAACTAAAGAAATTTTGATTTAAGACAGCTTTCTCTTGCTTACCTTGCAGTGGCATTCTCCATTGGTCTTATTGCAGTCAGAATCAAACCCTTTGCTAGTCTCGCAATTACATGGACCGCAGATGGGATTTCCCCACCAGCCCCTGGGACAAGGCAGGTCAATCCTGTAAAAGAAAACCACAATGGAAGAACGTTCTTCTGGGCTTCCTCTTAAGAGCTGGAAAAAGAGCTTTGGGTCAAATCTGCACTCAACTCCATCAGCTTACAGACCGTAACATATCTCACTGCAGCAGTCAAGACTCAATGCACATATAAATATATATATACACACTGTAATAAAAAAAAAAAAAGAAAAAGAGCTAGAGAATACCAGTGCTATGAAACCCTGATGGTAATGCTTCTATAAATGTTTTCAAGACCAGATCCTCTTTATAAGGAGCAGATATCTATACAAGCCAATAAAGTGTTCTCTCCTCAGGGTGAGGGCGATGGGGCTCATGCTGCCTAGTGGAAATGGTCCTGGTCCCACCAGCCCCAGCCCCATGCTGGGGAAAGCACTGTCAGAGGCACACTGGAGAGCCTGTGCCAGGCTGTATTAGCACTTCAACAGCTTGGGCAACTGCAGGTGGTGCTGAGCCTGTGCCCTGTCTTACCTACTGCCACAAACAGCTTGAGGGTACAGCTCCCCAAGACTTCATATCCCACCTCTCCCCCCTACGGGTTTCTGTCCCACCCCTGCTGTGGGCAACAGCTCTTGTCCAACCTTTGGGGACACCAGCTCAGTTGCAGAACTGGCTGCAGGCTCACCCTGTGAAGAGAAGTCACGACTTTCAGTCAAGCTGGCTTTCTCAGCCAGCTCACCACAGGGTCTGAAAAGCCCTGGCCTGACACAAGAGAGAAGGAGAAGGACACATGTGGTTATGGACATGAAAGTGGGAAAGGTGACAGCTTTTATTCAGGCTTTTAAATTCTGAAGCAGCACAGCTAGTCAGAGGTTGTACATCAACCCAAAAGCCACCCCTGCTTAATAACCCTTGTTTTTGATGGTTCTTTTTCTGCTGGGTGAGCTTCTCAGCTGGTTTATCCCACAGATGCCCTAATACTAGTGCTGGCAAGCAGAGCTCTGGGAAAGGGCCAGGGCAGTGACCAGGGTCTCAGCTAGCTGGAAGCCTCTGTCAAGCAATAACCTGAAGGACGACACTACTGTAGCTGTGATCAGCACAATGCACAAAGAATCCCCTACCTGCTGCTCATTTTGGGAAAGAAAAGCCGTTTGCCATCTTTTTCAAAGACTACACCAAATTTTGTTTGTGGTAATTGCCAGGTTAGTACTTCTCTCCTTTATAATGTGAAAAACACAATGCTGCACTTGACATGATGTCAGTAGATAATGACACGAGACAACGTCTCTGCGTCGCTAATCCAGAGGAATGAAAGATGAATCTGGCAACACCACAGCCAACATTTGCAAGCCCACACACCAAAAGGCAGAGGAAGAAGCTTGCGGTTTTAAAAGGGAAGGAAACATTACATGAGCTATTTCTAAATGGGCAGACAAATGCACTTCATTTGCACATCATGAATGGCCCATATTACAGTAAATCAAAGTGCCGTCTCTGGCACTGTTGCTGAATGCTTATGTGAGACCAGGAAGCTGGTGATGAGGGAATCAGCACGTTTCTCCCACACAGCGACAGAACAGAGGCCTCATGGACTGTCCAGAGGGATGGCTTTTTGCCAGCCCAGGGACTGGACTCAAACTGCAAAGCTGTTTCATCTGCCCACAGGACCCCTAACTGGGTGCATTGCTGTGTGTGTCTGCTGAGGGACCTGAAGGAGAGACGCAGCGCAAACTCAGGCCAAGTCCACCTCAAGCTACAGGTCAGACGCAGTGCTGTGTAACACAGCATTGTTTGTCAAGTGCCCAAGCTGCTGCTGAAGGAAAGTGGCCCCTCAATATATGGGAGTTTCCCTCTGGGAAGAGAGCTCAGGAGTGCCAAAGGGCATGAAGCCTGCAAATACCATCTACTATGAGCACACAGATTGTAACAGGAAAGCTAACCCAAGCAGGAAAGGTAAGTGGGAGGACTGCTGCCCTAGAGTGCTGCTGAAAGGATCAAGAAACAAAGAACAAAAATAATTCTCTTACTTGCTCTCGCAGTACTGTCCATAGTAACTTTGTCCACATTCGCAGGTGTAGCCATGGGATGAGCTAGGTTTGTGCACGCACGTGGAGACATGCTCGCAGGGGTTCAAGTTACATACATCAACACAGTCTCTCCCAAAGTACCCTACGGAGACAAGGTCATAAAATCACAGCAACCGTTGTAATTTATGATTTGCATGTCTCAAAAAGACCATCTATTTTAAGCTTATTCACTAATAACACATCTTCAATAACCAGTAGATCCCCCCTCAGATACTGTCAGACAGAAGTTACTCTTTTCCCTCTCAGCAAAAAAGATAGTGGGCTCTTCTTTCCGACAGCCTGTTAACACACTCGAGGCACCTTGTGCCTTTGGTTCTCAGTTTTATATTCAGGGCACGTGTTAGAAATAGTTTTGTATTCTCTCCTTGCATGTATGGGAAGTGACTGTGCTGGGTGGTGACAGCATGTGCTGGCTACATGCACCAAAACAGAGAAAACATTCAAAGTATCTCGATTAGGATGCAGGGCATAAGACTGAAATCCAACAGCACTAAAGGCTGGGAAAGGAAAGAGAAAAAGGAATCAGACAAAAAAGAAAAGGGGAGGTGCAGGGAGAGATCCCTGTGAACCGAAGCCTGTCTTTCTGTTTGTCTGATATGTTGCCTAGAATAAATGATCCTTATTCTATGACTACAGTTATAAGGGTCCTACACCAAGACTGACTGTTTGGAAGAAGAATCAGAAGAGGAGCACTTTGCAAGCATGCTGCTGCTGCCGCTGCTCTTCTGATGAGCGCGTGAAGGTGTGATCCAGCTCCTGGATGAGTGCACAGGATGGTCACTGGGCTACCTGGGTCACAGATGCAGGAGTAGCTGTCCCAGTCATCACTGCAGTAGCTGTGCTGGGGACACGGGTTGGAATCGCAGGGGTTATCCACTTCGCAACCCTCCTTCACATTGATCTTGACAGCCTGCTTCATGTTGAGCGTAGCTATATTAGTAGATGTCTCTCCCATTCTTACTCCCTGGTGACAAAAGACAATGATATTTAAATTAGTCTTTGATCAGAATACAGCACTATGTGTTTCACTAGCTGCATTAATCCATGAGGCTACATTTTAAAGAAGCACCACCTGATGCACCTCCAGATATTTTTTCAAATGTTGTTCCCCTGTGAGACCAGATTTGGTCCTGGGAAAGTGGGTGGACTTCAATACTTTGATTCTTAGGTATTTTGATGGAGGAAACAGAAACATTTGGGGATGGATAAGAAAGAAAGCCCTACATCTTTTCATGGGTATTTTCTTAAAGTTCAAAATTTGTTGCTACACTTTTCATTTCATACCTGCATACAGCCATAAAATCCCTGCTGAACAGAGACTTTGTCTCCAGAGACACCTCCTACAACGATGCTTTTCATTTTCAGTCCAGGTAGTTGATTTCCAATTTGCACGGTGCTCTGTTGAGGAAAAAGACAGTCAATAAGAAGCACTATTATCCTCTATGACTCAGTCAATTTCTGTATGACGGAATCAAGCAATAGCTGACAGTAATTACAGAAAAAATATTAAAGCAGTGAGGAGTCACATATGATTGTGGCTTTTTAAAGACTTCTTCATAACATATAATTAGGCTTAATAAATTAATCTAACTTCCTTAGGCACAAATCACTGCAGAATATGGCTCGCAGGATGAGTGTCTGTACACAATCTTTTATTCTACTTTCTCCTAAAACCATTTCTGTAGGCTTTAGTGGCAAAGTTATGATGCTGCCTCACCTGGTACATCCCATAGTCCAAGGACATGACAGCAAGGTACTTGATGTCTTTACCATCTTTAGCACTCTTCAGCTCTATTAACAAATGATGCCATTCCCCATCACTGACTCGTGCCTGGCTCAGCTTCAAACTAGCAACCTGGCTCAGGCCAGTGTACACTTCAAACTGCACATAGCTGTTCAGTATCTGTTGGAAAAAAAGAAAATCATGTCTAGTTTTTGCTACATATTTGTATTTGATGTGAAAGGGAGCAGAGGGCAAGACATTTCTTAAGGTAGTCCAAAAGGGTAAAAAGGTCCAAAGATGGGAACACTTGCAGTAACTCCTGTTATCATTTTTTATATTCAGACTATAACTTATCCTAGTGACAAAAAACCCCACAAACCAAAACAATCAACAAATACATTTTTTGCATCGATATTAATGCATACTACTACCTCTATTAAAAAAATAAATCTTAAACCATCAAATCTGATCATTTTACCTTTGTCAAAGGCTGAACTAAATAATTTGTATTTATTAACTGGGTGGACAAAGCTAGGCAGCTGGTATAGCCACATCCTGTCATGGAGGAGAAGTTTTTAATTCCTTTATAACCAAAGGCAGCCACAATTTTACCTGAATATTGATCTTGGATGCAGCTCCAGCATTGGCTTGCATCAGCATCCCATTGACTTTCCGTGTTCTGAACATCAGCCCTATGTACCAGGGCACAGAGATGGTAATGTCCAGGTCACTCCAAATGATAATGCTTTCACCGCTGAAACGCTGAGGAGAAGGCATGGCTGAAATCAAAAGACAGCAGACAAACAATTGATATGCTTCAGGAATAATATTATGTGATGGTGAAAGGTAACTAGTGCTTCTTCCACTGAGCTATTTTTAACCTATCATGGATTAGGAGCTGGCCTAGGGGAGTTCCTATGAAGCAGATGACAATGCTGCAAATTCAAAACCTACCCCCGTTGTGGGGTAGGCACCTTGTCTTAGTGCCTGCATTCAAAGGCAGCTCCTCCACACGGCTATGGCATTACACAGGTGAGAGATGTTCCTCGAAAGGTGAGCTCAGCATCTCTGCTGATACAGTTCTGCTGATGAGTGGGTGGACAGAGCAGGAAGTGTAAGGGCAACACTTGCTGCAGATGTTTTCAACATATCCTTGATTACTTACTTCTAATTAACAGATTAAACAGAGGAAAAGGCTGGGAGGCAACAGGAAATACTAATTATAAATACTTCACAGCCAGATGACTTAGCTGTCTCAGCTACATAGCCTTTCCACAGGGAGAAACCTTGTGTGGAATTGCCCAAATCAGCTTCCTTAAATGTATCAGGGTGACAGCTGAAGAGCTACCTTCCTCTCTAACCTGGCATAAGCACAGCTCCTACAGGGTAGAAACAGATGACAACCTTCAAAGGAAAGCCCTTTGCTGATGGAAAACAAGGGAACACCCACCCTTTGGACTTTTAAATTAGTTACCTCAGGTAACAAGAGCTACAGTACCATGGACTAGTTATTAGAAGCACAAATTAAGCTGTGGGAATTCTGTGCTATTTTCAGCACCCTATATGGCACCTCCAACGTGTGGTACCTGCTAGCAGGATCTGCAGTCAGCTCCTGCCTGATGCCCTCGTTCAGGACCACGCTGGTGAAGTTCATGGCAGCCTTTTGCAAGTGGAAGCCAGCCCTAGAAACCTGGTTGGCATCCTGTGTGTATCAGATTGGCCCAGTGTTGCATCTTGTCAAGTGCTGAACCCACGTGGACGGTCAGTGAGATGACAGGGCTTAACAGACTCCTTCCCTTTCTCCACACTAACATATCCGTTGACTCTTCTGGATATTCTTGTAATAGGACAGATTATATACATACAAATGCACATGTGTAACTAAAAAATGGCAAATACTTTCTTTTGCAGAAGATGGCGTCAGGTTGATATATAGTATCATTTTTTTAAGGGAAAACCCCAAACCTCAAATTCTGATGCATCTGCCCTGCCAATGCCTAGAAAGGGAAAGGCTGTCGAGAGGAGCACAAGGGGTGGAGGGCAGTGCTGTCTGCAAGCCCTTCAGCTCCCTGTTTGAGACAAACAAGATGTCCATGACAAGTGGACTACTGCTAGCCAAGTCAGAGATGTGACCTGATTTACCTTTCTCGAAGATGTGGTTACCCTCTCACCCACCCCACCCTCAGGAAAGTGCAGGCAGACCCTCTCCCTCCTGCTCCAGGCTGTGATCTCTCCCCTCTGCAGTCAAACTCAGTCCTGCAGGAATGTTAGCAGAGCTTAAGTCTGCTTTTGAAGCCCAGACAGCAATTTAAAATGGTTTGCCACCGGACACAGATGTCCCCAGCTTGTGTAAAACTTAAATCCAGCGCTTGAGCTCAGGCTGGCCAGGGCACGATTCATCAGCCCGCACTGCACCACATCAATGTCAAAGTAACCGGGTCATCAGTGTTGAGCATGAATATTTCCTCCTGCTTCACACGTGCAAAAGTCAACCCTCTCCTTTCTCCTCTGGCCTGCCAACCTTCATAATGACCTCAATTCCCAACTTCTTTGCTTGTGGTTTTCTAGACTGTTTCAGGGAGTCCATCAGGCTCCAGCGAGCAGAGCTTCCAGCCTGCTGCCAGCTAGGAATGCTGTCTGCAAGCGCTTTAAGTTGGCTCCTGGGAGAACTGGACTGGCATGGCAATTAGCCACCTTCCTCCCTTTCTCACCGGTGGTGCTTGCAAATACCATTCCCTTCCCACACCTCCTCCCCAATCCCCTCCCTTCCCTGGGGCCAGGGTGCACCCTGCCCTGCTAGTAAAACAGAAATCCTCATCCATCAGCCCCTTCTGACCCCCCTCCTCCTCCCAGCCCTACCCCACGCTTGGGACCAGGATCTCTGTGGAGAGGCTGGTCGCCACATCCAATATCCCCAGATGGAACCTGACCACCCCTGTTCACCACAGAGGCCAGCACACATGCTTCCAAGCACAGCATCTCCCTGCCATTGTTGATGCAAACTAATTGTTTTCTCAGGGTTTTTCGCTTTGAAGCGCTGCCTATGTATCTACATGAAATTTTAACTGTCTACCTACTACATTTTGAAGGCCATCAGAAAGATGTGAGGGCTATTCTTTGTGGACACAGAGGTCCTGGGGAAACACACAGCCAGCACTGGGATGTCACCTGTAGTTTGGGTGTAGGACACATGACAGCTTATGTTTTGGTGCAAACCTGTGGTGTTCAGACCAAGACCAGCACAATTATATCACCCAGCCAACAGTGAGTAGGGCACAGCTGCTACATCTTCGTCATGGCACCGCAGTACCTCAATTTGGAGAAGAACTAAATTATAACAAAAATGAAACTCATATTTCTCTAATTTTATCTCCTTTCTGTATGTCAGCAGAGAGCAATGGGTGCTGTCAAAAACTGGGTCAATGGGGCCTCGTAGGGTGAAGGTAAAACACCCCATCCTCATCGGTGCAGGCCAGACCCCAGAGTCTCTGAGGAGGGGGCAATTGAAAAAGCTGAATTCCTAACTTGCCAGAGCCATTGCTATCTGTGACCCCAAAACAGATCCAACACTGCCAAAGGGACTGAACAAACACATCAGCCAGTCACTTCTCCACAAGAATGCAAATATTTCAGCTAAGGGTCTTTAAAAATTAGCTTCCTAGTAATAGCTAATACTGTTAGGATCATATCTGAGAACTCAATTCAGCTACCTGAAAGCCAGGGATGTCATATATCAGTGATTTCTCCTGTTTTCACTTCAGGCTCTCCACATCTTTCATCACATTTCAGAAAAATTAATTTATTTCTTGGCTTGTGATTTTTCCTTAGGGACGCTTCACCTCACAGATACCATCAAAGCAGCAAGCTGACAGCTGCCCTTCACGCTACTAAAGGCTCACACAAACTGAGGCATTGGCAAGAACAGGGAGTTACTGAATGATAAAGGGGACATGCAGGAATGCACAGCACTGGTGGGAGAGGGTATTGCTGGGTGGGGAACTGATACTCTGATTGTCCTTATCTGTATTACTTGAACTTAAAACGAGTTTCCAGTGAGGAGTGCAGGGCAGTTCTGAGCTGATTTTATAAATCTCAAACCCCAAGTTTTGCTCTTTAGTTTGGGATAAGAAAATAGTGAAAAATCCCCACAGATATAATTGAATTTTGAAATCACATTTCAAAATTTAAAAGAAGACAGAGGGAAGGATAGTCTTTGCTTGTGATAGCATTACTCCCCGTTTACTCCTGTACAGGCCACACCATAGTTGGGCTGTGGCACTCCCAGATGTCAGCGTAGGTTTGTATCACAAAGACCAGCCTATCATGAACAAAACAGCAGAACTTCACTGCCAAAGACACTTGAAACATTTGGAAAAATTCAATCTCCATACAAACATGGAGAGCTCAAAAATTTTGAAGAGCTGCTTTAGAAAGCAGATACCTTGCTAAGAGCAGTAATAGGAGCTCTGTGTGAGGTGGAAGACAGAAATAAGCCTCCATCATTCCTTTACCTCACAACCTTATTTCCAAGCCAGAAACTTAGCTAGGTGTCCTCTCCTCCTAAGCTGCTGCTTCTCAGGCAAAGGAGAGGGGCAGGGGGAAGTTACCACCACCTAGATTTCATCCAGGCTGTTTGCAGATTGTCGTGGTGTGAATCTCATCAGTGTTTATAAATATTTGAAGTGTGGGAGATAAAGGGAGATGGCTAACCTCCTCTCAGTGGCCTCTGGGGACAGGACAAGGGGCAATGGCCACAAGTTGGACCACAGGAAGTTCTGCACCAGTTTGCGAAAGAACTTCTACACAGAAGTTAGAATAGGGCCTTCTGTTTTCAGGGAAGCCGGCGTAGTTTAAACAGGATTTCTTTCCTAGTGTCCCAGGTTTGGTTGAGAGAGTTAATTTTCTTTCTAGTAGCTGGTATAGTCTGTGTTTTGGATTTGGTATGAGAATAATGTCAACACCTCACTGATGTTTTTAGCTATTGCTAGGTAGTTGTGTCTACACTAAGCCAAGGACTTTTCAGCTTCTCATGCTCTGTCAGGTGCACAAGAAGCTGGGAGAGCACAGCCAGGACAGCTGGCCCAGGCTGGCCAAAGGGATATTCCCTACCACAGAATATCATGCTCTGGATATAACTCAGATATAGCTGGGAGGTGGGATCACTGTTTGGAAATGGACTGGGCATTGAGTTGTCTGGGTTTTTTTTAAACTTCAGCTGCAGTGATCAACTGAATTTGGTTCTTACTACTACTACTCATTACTATAATTCTTCTTCCCTTTGTTGTCCTATTAAACTACATTTATCTGAACCCACGAGTTGGGGGTTTTTTCACTGTCCTCTGACAGGTGAGGTGGGATGAGTGAGCAGGTGTGCGGTGCTTATTTGCCAGCTAGGGCTAAACCGTAAGACCTGTAAACCTCCAAATGAGTAACCCTTTCAAGATGGAGATGCCACCTTACAGCAAGCATTGTGCTGCTGCACTGAGCCCACAGGACCTCTCACACAGACAATTCCTCACTTCCTTGGGAAGAAACTAACTGCAAGTTCTTCACACCCCATAAAACACACCTGCTGCTCCTTCCCCATCCTTCATTAATGAGGTTTTACATACATACACACATTGCACTCAAAGAAAAACCCAGTAAAACTGAAAGTGCTCGTACTCAGCAGAGACTGCCTTATTGCCAAGAAAGGGATGATTAAAACTGCACATTCAATCCTTGCATGAGTGAAAGCCCAATAAAGTCAGTGGGATACTTTCTACTGATTTAAAGGGGCCTAGGATACGGCATTTTTACTATAAACAAATTATTAAATACTACCAAATTCTGTGGAACCACTTTGCTTATGTAAGTAAATCAATGAAAGCTGCTGTTAGTCATGGCAGTACATCAGCTATTCATCTTAACTATATAGAACCACAGACTGGTTTGGATTGGGAGGGACCTCAGAGATCACCCAGTTCCAACCCCCTGCCATGGGCAGGGAAACCCTCCACTAGATCAGGTTGCCCAAAGCCCCATCCAACCTGGCCTTGAGCACTGCCAGGGAGGCGGCAGTCACAGCTTCTCTGG
The DNA here is from genome assembly GCA_013399135.1 of Heliornis fulica. Taxonomy (NCBI): domain Eukaryota; kingdom Metazoa; phylum Chordata; class Aves; order Gruiformes; family Heliornithidae; genus Heliornis; species Heliornis fulica. Next base: position 269,468 of record VXBZ01005864.1, on the reverse strand, counting down.
GCAGCCTGTGCCAGGGCCTCACCACCCCCACAGTGAAGAATTTCTTATTAACATCTTATCTAAACCTGTCCTTCAGTTTAGAGCCATTACCCCTTGTCCTATGACTCCATACCCTTTGTAAACAGTCCCTCTCCATCTTTCCTGTAGGCCTCTTCAGATACTGGAAGGCTGCAATAAGATCTCCCTGGAGCCTTCTGTTTTCCAGGCTGAACAAGCCCAACTTCCTCAGCCTGTCTACACTGGAGAAGTGCTCCATCCCTCTAGTCACCTTCAAGGCCTCCTCTGGACTTGGTCCATGACCTTCTTGTACTGGGAACCCCAGAGCTGGATGAAGTATTCCAGGTGGGGGTCTCAGGAGAGTGGAGCAGAGGGGGAAAATCACTTCCCTCAACCTGCTGGTCACAGTTCTTTTGATGCAGTCCAGGACACGGTTGGCTTTCTGGACTGTAAATGCACACTGTCAGGTCAAGTAGAGTTCTCAACCATCAACATACCCAAGTCCTTCTCCTCAGGACTGCTTTCAATCCATCCTCCGAACATCCTATTGTTGCACTTGAGACTGCCCAGACCTATGCAAGACCTTGCAATTTACACGGGGCCACCTATGAGGCCTGTCAAGATCCCTCTGGATGGTATCCTCTTCCTCTAGCATGTCAACTGCACCACACACCTCTGTGTCACTGGCAAACTTACCAAGTGTGTACTCTATACCACTGTTCTTGTTGTCAACAAGGATGTCACACAGTGCTCAACCCAATATCAACTCCCAAGGAACGCCACTCATCACTAGTCTCTACTTGGACATTAAGCTGCTGGCTGCAACTCTTTAGTGTGGCTATCCAGTCAATTCCTTATGCACCAAGTGGTCTATCCATGTCTCTTCAATTTAGAGACAAGGATGAGGTGTGGGACAGTGTAAATGCTTTGCACAAGTCCAGGTAGATAGCATCAGTTAATCTTCCTTAATACACTAATGCTATAACCCCATCATAGAAGGTCACAAAATATGGTATCAGGCAAGATCTGGCCTTAGTGAAGCCATATGGGCTGTCATGAATCATCTCCTTATTTTCCATGCCTGAGCACAGTTTCTGTGAGGAACTGCTCCATAGTCGTGACAGACACAGAAGCAAGACTGATGGGCCTGGGTCTTCTTTTATTTTTCTTCTGTTACCCATTTTTTTAAACGTTTGGGTTATGTTTCCCCTTTTCCAGTGAATGGGAAACTCACTAGACCACCATGACTTCTCAAATACAATAGAATGGCTTTTAGGCATTTCATTCACCTGTTTCCTCAGGACCCATAAATGCATCTTATATCCCATTGACTTGGGCACCTTCAGGTGCCTCAGTCTTGAGCCTGATCTTCTATATTGGTCCATTTTTCATTCTCCCTGTCCCTGACTTTGCCTTCTGCAACCTGGACATTGTGGCTAGACCCCTTGCTGGTGAAGGCTGAGGTACCTCAGCCTTCTCCACATCCTGGTGTCATGGTTCAGCACCAGACACTGGCTGAGCATTACACACTGCTCTCACACCCCTCTAACAAGGGGAAACCAGACACCCCCGCAGGTTAGGATAAGGACAGTTTATTGACATGCACTAGAGAGGAACAGTAACAGAGCCGGGATCAGAATTTACACAGACACACCCAGTGATAAGACTGAGCATCTTACCAACCCAGACAAGATGGCAATACAGAACACTGCACCACACAATAACCAACCACACCTGGACTACCCCAGAACCACACTAACCCCTACCTCTGCCCAACTACCCCTTTTACAGGGGTTGGATTGATGTCAGGTGGTGTGGAAAATAGCCCGGGCCAACTCAGCTCACCTGTGCTGGCTGCCTGGGGAAGTCATCTCTGTCCTGGACAGAACTAGGACACCTGGTCACCCAGGGGTCCCTCTTCCTTCTGTAGAAGGCCTATATTTTCCCTAGTCTTTCTTTGATTGCTGATGTACCTATAGAAGCTTTCTGTGTTGCCCTTGGTATCCCTGGCCAGATGTAAATCCATCAGGGCTTTAGCTTTACTAAACAGATCCCTGTCTGCTTGGATGATTTGTCTGTATTCCCATATAGGCAATCTTAAAATAATTTCAAATAGATAACTGTGACTTTTAGTCTTAATTGCAACCTTCTGTTACCTATCCTTTAAGCAGCACAGCTCAACAGACATCCTATGAGATGCTAATGATGCACACATGACTATGCATTAAGAGGTCTTCACATCCTACCTTGCTCGCAGTTTTTCCCTCCGTAGCGTACAGGGCACTCACAGATGTACGTGTTCCACTTGTTGACACATGTACCTCCATTCTGGCACCAGCTGGTTTCGCAATAGTTCCTCTGTGCTGCACAGCCTGAAATTCAGGAAAACAGTTACTTTGCATGGTTTCAAAAGAAAAAGGCTGTAAATGATTGCATCTGAGTTTTTTTGTGTAAAAAGAAATCGTTGCTATTATAGTTTTGGGGTTTTTTTCATTTCCTTAAAGTCAATGAAACAAAATATGGATGGCAAAGTTTACACGTGCTGAGCAACTATCAAATTCATAAAGACAAATCTACTAAAGGTTATTAAATACAGTCACTGAGCCGTAAATCTTTGGGGACTATGAGAAATTTTTGAGGAAATATCACTTCATGCGTGTCCTGTTTTATACTCTCGCTCTGGCATCCTCTGCTGGGAGTGGACAGATCGACTTGTGCTGTGACTCAGCAGCAGTGTTGTAAATTACTCCCATATAACCGACAGTAACCAGGGAAAGCCAATGTGCAGTGTAACTCTACTATGTACCATTGTGTTAAACTATACTGATAAACGTTTCAAACTGAGAAAAAAAAATGTTCTAAAGAAAACACTTCACACCTCTCCTGAGGTATACTACCATAGGATAAAAGCTTATGTTTAAGTTATATTAGAGACATAACTGTTAAAAAAGGGATCCAAGACAAAATAGTGATTTTAACCTTATGCTATGACTCTCTTCTTAACCTACAATCAATGCAACATACCTAACACCTTGCACTTTAGCTCTTACACAGACCTTCCTCAGGTTGGAAGGGTGGTACTTGCTACAAGAGTAGGTTGATGAGGATGGTAATGTTTTGTACATCACAACTAATCCTGATCAAGGATCCAGGGACTGGAAACCAAATCAGAAACAACTACAAGCTTCCTCACAAAGCAGGTTTCAGATTTACTGGACTGAAAAATTTCATTTAAAGAACAAACATAATTTATGAAAAAGTCATTAAAAATTTTCTTTTTAATGAACAAATGCACCAGCTTTCAGAGCTAAGGGACATTTAAAAAGTAATTTTAAAAAAAAAAAAGGAAAGAAAAAAAAGAGGGAAAAGTTTAAGAGTAAATTCTTGGGTGAAACTCATAGCAATACAGAAGGTCTGAACAAGCCTCGTCCTTTTCTGCACGTTGCTTAATCCCATAAGTGTGTGCTGTGCCACAGGCTATTGTGTGTCCCTGGCACGGGCACAGACTGCTCCTTGCTCAAACAAATGAGGTGTGCCCAGCACTTCTGGTTTCAGCCATCCTGGTGATGTGGTGGCTGCACCATGCCCAGCAGCACCTTGAGTCCCTGCCACAGGGACTAGGGCAAATGGTTGTCACTCAGCGGTGCTAACAGAGGGACAGGGGGTGTTTCAGACCTCTCTGTCCCCTGCCCCTTCCTGGGGGTCCTCCCAGAGTCTTTGACATCCTAAGTCCTGTTACACGCAGAGCTTTCTCGTGCTGACTTCTGAGGCAGTACTCACTCATACCTGGCAAAGTGCCATTATTAGCGATGAAACTAGCCATGTCGATTGGCTTGCTGTCGATAGAGAGGTTCCTCATACAGCCGATAAACTGTCTGTTGTGCACCGGGAAATCTTCAGGCAAGTTTGGGACACCACCAAGGAGGAGAGGGCCAGTTAGGTCCAAAGATCTGAAAAGAACACAGAAGTGCTCACCATTTCTTGTGTATAGTTTGTTTTGCTTTGTTCTTATCTTACTGGTACCATTTGAGCTGTTTAGTTTACCTGTGTTGCCACGCACTTCCCTTGGCTACATTAGCACTTATGCTTGGGAGCATACAGAATCCAACAACCTGTCCCTAACAGTAGCTAATATGAAGAAAAAAATAAAAATTGTGGAAAAATGCAAAAATGTAAAGCCACAGGGCATTTCTTTCTGTCTTCACTCACCCACAGGCTGCCTTGTATTCAACAGCACAAGGGTTGAGAGGCTGTAGATTTTGACTTTATTATACAGTGCCTACCCTTTAGATCTTAGTCTTAGCAAGACTGGTGGAGGCAGGTTCCACTGAGTGACTCCTCACTGTGTGAAAAGTATATCTAGTCACTTCGAATTAGCCCTAATTTTTATGGTCCCTCCTTCTCTTGGGATTTTAGAGAAGCAGGTGCATCTCAATGGTCTTTCTGCTATAGCCATTACTTTATATCCCTGCTACGTTGCTTGCTGTCCATCTCATCTTTAAAATCAACAGAATTTGGAGTAAAGGAGTAAACCTTTCCTCATAGGAAATATTTTTTAATACCTAACACTTTTCAATGGCCTTTTTTGTACTTCCTTTATTTCCATCTGTTTTTAAGATAGGACCATTAATTGAAATTAAAAATTAACAAGCTTTTCAGCCATTCCTTCATTAGTAAATTTTATTTGCCCTTCTCTCTATAATTTCATAGTGAGTAGATGCTTTTTGGGGGCCATACACACTGATCTCCAGGGGGTTTGTCTCTATATTTTTGCATTTTACAAGTAATTTGGCCCCAGGTCTGTATCTACACAAAACTATGCATTCCACAGTGTACTGACACTTGCAGTAGCCTCCAACAAACCTCATCTACCAACCGAAGACTTGTCCCTTTGTCTTGTTACATCACATGTGCTTTTCCAACAGAATTTTCTTGTTGGAAATCACATACTGTTGACTCTCCCCTGGAATAAAAGAATGAGTGGAAAAATGCAGATATAGTGAGTCCTTACTTCTTTGAGCCGGTCTGTGTCCCCTGGGCAGCGCAGGTGTAGTTTCCAATGAGGCTCCCAAAGCGCACGGCCACTGCTGTGTCACAGTCGTCCACAGTCACCACAGCCACCTTCTCTCCTGAAGGCCCATGAGGAATTCCTAATCGCCCAATGTTGGGCTTTGAGAAGTACATGGCACATATCATACAATGCTACATACACACGGTGTTTAAATGCTGGTTCAGCCAGCTCAACAACATACTTCGTCCTTTCCCTCCAAAGGGGACTAAAATAGGATATATGAAAAAAAACCCAACTGAAGTTGACCTATGACATCTAGGCAAGAAAAAAGACCAATGGATGACTTCAAAGAGAGTCCACACATACCCAGTGTGATATACAGCAGGGTCAGAAGTGCCTTTGGTCTTTTCCACTGCTGAAACACTTTGGCCCAAATTACTCCAAAGGGCGTTTTCTTACTTCTGCACAGAAAACTCTAATAAATTCTGCTCATTTTGCAACTCTTCACAGCAAGTCAGCAACGTCACTTGAATTTTAACATTGCTTCTGCCCAAAGACAGAAAATCATAACATGATGACGTAATATCACAGGTAAGGCTTAAATCAAATTTTCTCTGATAGGGGTACTCTGTCAGGTCTACCAGAAACTAAGCCTATAAAGGCTGTAGTGAAAGGTGTGATGACTGGGAGAGAGCTTAGATGAAGACTGCTTGTTTTATCTATAAGATAGAGGGCATGTAAAGCCACTGTGTTCTGCTGAGCCGGATGAGAAGCAAGGTACTGAAAGGCTGCTATAAGGCTTCTAGTCACAAGAGAATAGAGATAAGTGACCTGTGGAGGTAGATAGTAAAAAATGATCAATGGATCTGAGCTTGCTCGCACAGTTGCTTTGGTCTAGGCATGCAGACTGATACCATGCGTGATGCACAGAAGATCGGAAGAAAGTGTTTTAGAGTGGTAGTAAATGTTTTGATTTTCCCTCATCTCTGGCTTTACCCTGGCTGCCCACCCAATCACAACAAGCACTGGTGAATTTGGGCCACAAAACTAGAATTCTCACAGCTTCACATCTCCACAGTTACTGGATGCTCTGCTGATCAACCTGCTGGCAGTTGTTGTTCTCCCCACTTGGGCACCTACCAACAACTGCAGGAATTTGATGATCCTGACAGACAGGAAAGCATATGAGACCACTGGGAATCCAGCCTCAACCACCCAACTTTCATGCCTCCACCACAACCACACTAATTTCATAACTGATGAGAAGTACCCTGATCTGACTGACAAGAGGCAGTATCTGCTATGAAGAAACTCAAGAGACCCTTTCCTCCAGTGGAGAAGAGCATCAGGTTGTACATATAAACAGCAGCATAGCAGCCTCAGTGAAGAGCTAGCAAATTCTGGAAGAAACCCATTTTCCATGTTTAGTATTCATGGAGAGCTAGAGAGCCCTAATCAGCAACCGGTGCAAGATCTTTGAGGACTTTATGGGTACAAGAGAAGCAATGAGACGTATTCCCCGGGCTTTCCTGCTGTTCCTCAATGAGCAAAGGGACACCCCACAGGTGTTAGGTCACCAGGATCTGACCAGACAAGCTACAAGACTGAAAGCCAAGAGGTATTTTTATGGTATATTCATCAACAATAGTTGTAACCATATGAAAACAGAAGATGGCTGGGACACCACACCATACTTTGCATTAAAATATTTATTGCTCAACTGCGTACTGAAATCCCTTATTTGTACAGCAAACAAGGAAGCAGTAAGGGGATAAATGCCTGTTCTTTCTGTTTTGCTAGTACACACATTAATTTGTTAAAATACCTAAATCCACTTTCATCATATGTAAAGAGATTCAGATTTATTTCTAAAGGTAATTATCCCAATGTATAAAAAACATTTTAAAAGATGTTTCTTCATGTCAGTTCCAGTTGGAAAGTATTTCCCATTTCCTCTACCAAGAGCTAACATGATCACATATTTTGGCAGTTACACGGTATAAGGTTTTGACCTCTCTCGAGGGATATTATGGTAGATTTTCATTTTTTCCGGTAGTCCCTGGACTTTGCCACTGCCTAGCCTGCAGAGGCAGGAAGCATACATAGCTGCAGTGGTGGAAATGTTACTGTGTGCAGTGACGACAACCTTAGTGAGCAGCTTTTTGAAGAAAATGAAAAAATACACCGAAAACAGAACTACTGACAGGCAGACCTTCCCTTCCAAAATTAAAACGTTTACATTCTGGGGGCTGCTTCTATTCATTTAGAGGAATGAATCGATTAACATTTACGTTCCTTCGCTTCACTGCAATAACCTATTGTTTTGTACATGGGAGCCTTGACAAAGGCTGGGTATTTATTCTCGCAGCAGGGGGGATCTGCCCAATGTTAATCAAGATTGCAACCCGACAGACTCAGCAGTTTGCAGCTGCTCCTCCACAGTCAGCCAGCCACAGTGGCACACTGGTTTTCTTCCCAGCCACCCCTTGTTATTTAACATAGAAATGGCAAAGTGTTTCTCTATATGTTGACTGGTCATCGTAGTGCAGACTTCTGGCATCTATTCAGCTCTGATGACCACACAGGACTATAAGCTGATGAAGAAATGGAATATTCTGGTGAATGAAGAGAGACCTATTGGCAGTTCAAACCATACTCAGCTGAAGCATGTAGTGAATTTCTGACCATGTTAATAGATCCATTTAACAGAACAGGCTTTTCGCAAAATGGAATAAGTTGCTGAGAAGAAAAGGGAGATTTTCTGAGTTATTTAATGTGACACGGACTCTTTTTCTCTCTTATATGCGGCAAATGCTACATTACTCATCTTCTCAGCACCTAGCACAGGGAAATATTTATAACTGAAGTAACTTGAAATACATTGAAGTACTGGAAGAGTCTAAATGAGGGAGTCTAAGTTAGGAGTTGCCTCAGAAATTAATCATTAAACCAGATTCAATATTCATTTAATATTTTGATTAATACTATCTAGAGTTTGCAAAGGATATTTAGAGCATCAAGGCATTAAAAAGAATCTCTGAATAGTTAAGTGCTAAAATGGGAATTAATCACACAACATGAAAATTGAGATCTAATAACAATAATTCTTATTGCAAGCTTAGAGAGGATCAGCTACAATCACAAAAAAAATAAGAAAAATCTATTAATTGATTACAAAGCAATTAGGAACCCATGATAGATTAAAGGTAAAAAAAGCAATACAACAGTGGTTTGTTGCAAAGAAGGATCTGAGGGAAATTTTATTACACTAAACAGGATAGAAAGTTGTGGGCGATTTTGACTTCATTTATTAAAACTAACGCAGATCCACAGAAACACAGCCAGGGAACTTGAAAGCTTTCCTTATCAGATAGACACAAAACACTTGATGTGATCAGCTTAGAAAAGTATGGGCTGAGGAAGGGCTTTGGAAGTAAGAAGATGTTACCACTGCAAAGGACACAGTATAAGGGGCATAAGGTTCCCATGAATGACATGGGCTGGGAAACACAAGGTGATGCTCAACCACAGGATGGGTCATCTCAGGGAAAGTACCAGGGATGGAAATGATAAAAAAGAACTTAACTTGTTTGTGATAGAATAGAAGCTGATGTTAACAGAGACTGACCTATGTTTAAAAGAAAACAAATAGCAGTAAGTACTTGGAAAATACACAAGAAAGTGAATTGCAAGCACTACATGACAGAACACACATTTACATTTCAGGCACAATCTTTGCCTCTGAGGAATCCTACTGGAACCAGACCGATCCCTAACAGGAGGAAGAGCTAACACTAACCAGCACTAATTTACACTATTACTTTCTAGAAATATGGTCAAGGAGATAAAAGCCAGACTTTCATCTGGATACTTAGCTGTCCTTTCTGCCTGTCAGACTCATCTCCTGAAACACCATGCTACCCAAAAGGCAGGTTTCATTAGCTGTGCCAATTCTGCACTCATGAGCAAATGTTCAATGTGGTGTACAGGGATTTACCAGCATGACCCCCGTTAATGGTCATGCAAGTCATATAAATGAGTTTCTGCTCATGGGGCTGAAAATTTACCTTGCACTGCCTAACTCAAAAGGATGCCTTTTTACTTAGAGCTTGTCCAAAAAGAGGTTGGAATCCAAACTTCAAAGACCACATGCTGTAAAAGTGAGTAGCAAAAAGATGTGTCAAACCATTCTAGAGAGAGAACTTGGTCTCCCGTGAAGAAACTATGAAAGAAGCAGATTCATGCCGGAATCAAAACAAAAAAGGCAAAAAAAGTGCAACCCTGTTTGTTTTATTAGTGTATTATCACCATCACATAGCGATTCTTCAGACATTCTGTGCACCCCATATTAAAGTACATTGTGTTCACTATATTGACCTTTATGTTTGCTCCCTATAATCACATACAGTCAACTGGAGAAGAGAAAGAAGCAGCCCTGACTCTGGAGCCACATGTGAGAGCAGAAGCTGCCTACTTCTCTCTTTATCTGTAAAACAAGATTATAACCACATTTATGTTCCTCAAATAATGGCAATTATTATCTAAAATTGTGCACAATGTCATGAAACTTAATTTTCCCTCATGAGCTTTCACAAACAATGTTAGTGATTCGGATCTATGGGTGGGCAATCTCAAATCTCATGTCTAACCCATGACATTCTCCCTTGCCCAGAGTCACAGACAGACTGCAATTACAGGAATGACAGCCTCTCATGATGTCTTTTGAAAATGGCAGGTCCTTTTGTGACCATAGTGAACAGTAAGATTTATCTACTGTCCTTGGTGTTGACCTGGAGAGTGACCTTCTCAAGCCGCAAAGATGCACATAACTCCCTTTGGCCACCTGCAGCAACTTTCACAGAATCACAGAATCACAGAACATGTTAGGTTGGAAGGGAGTTTTAAAGGTCATCTAATCCAACACCCCTGCAGTAAGCAGGGACTGTATGATCTTCACTAGATCAGGTTGCTCAGAGCCGCATCAAGCCTGACCTTGAATATCTCTACGGATGGGACCTTCACCACCTCTCTGGGCAACATGTTCCAGTGATCTACTGACCTCAAAGTAAAGATTTTTTTCCTAATACCCAAACTAAATCTCCTCTTTTCTAGTTTAAAACCATTATTCCTTGTTCTATTGCTATGTGTCCTTGTGAACATTTCTTCCCCAGCTTTCTGATAAGCACCTTTAGGTACTGGCAGGCTGATATAAGGTCCCCGAAGCACCTTCTCTTCTCCAGGATGAACAACCCCAAGTCTCTCAGCCTGTCCTCACAGGAGAGGTGCTTCAGTCTTGGATCATTTTTGTGGCCTTTCCCTAGACACGTTTCAATAGGTTTATGCCCTTCTTGTGTCGAGGACTCCAAAGCTGGACACAGTATTTCTCAGGTTGCAGTGAGAGAACACTATTGTGAAAGTATTTTACTAGCGATATCCAATCTGGTATTTGTGAAATCCAAGTAAAGAGCAATGAACTGTTTGGCCTTCTCCACCCCAACTGCAACACATGGAAACATATGTAGGTTCTCCCAGGTGCATGTAAAACCCTGAGAAGCTTAATCTGCAAACTTGTGTTTTATAAATGGAGACCAGACAGAGGAAAGAAGGTCATCAAAACACATCTGTTTATAGTTTGCAAATCTACTGCACAAATCTACTCTCCTTCCACTTAAAACATCAGACACGGATATTCTCATGTATCTCAGTTTCTTTTGGATCCTCTATTGTTTAAGTAAATATTTAAACTGTGAGAGCCCACACAGTCACTTATTAAAGATAAAGATGTTCTAATGATGCACAGTGAACACAAAAGACATCCAGGTTAATGGACAATGAAAACCTCATTTGAAACTCGTAAGCGTTATGTTGTTACATGACAAATACTACTGTTTTCAAGAGCTACCACGTAAAATTGTTGGAGAGGTTTAAGCAAACAGACCAATAGACTTACTTTGAATTAAAAAAAGACTAGATACTGGACATGTAAGAGCAATACCAAAAAGTGAAAATGTTTGTTACAGTCAATCAGCAGCAGCAATGACACTCAGATTCCTGGACCTCACCCTGTTATTAGTTAATCCAAAAACAGTAGAGCTTTACCAAGGTCCCATTAGCCTTTCCTGCCTCAGAAACAACTATTTCTAACTTCCATTCTTGGATAAACACTTGACTTTTATCACAGATGGGAAGAGGGACAATATTTTTTGTCAGCCATGGGAGAGTGCTCTGACTTCATGGCCATTCTCTGAACTCAAACTGAAAGCTGCGCAGTCCAGCCTGAACCCTGGCCACGAGGACTTCCTCCTACTTTAGCTACTCCATTGAGTCTTTTGAAGGAGCTGACAGCTCAGGAGACGATTCAGCAGTAGACTGTAAGTATGGCCAAGAGATTGAGAACACAAACTGGGAAACCTCGCAAGTGAGACACAACCCATCTTTTCATGCTTGGTGTGAGGAGACCTGTTTTCTTTGTGGGACAGATGTAAAGTTGCATATCATAAATGCTACATTGGCTCTGTTCACTGTACCCATTAAAATATATACCTATTTTAGAAAGTTGGCCTTTTTGCAAAATGCTTTGTGTGGCATGACTTAATATGCAGAGCATGGTTTGTCTGTCTTTTTAGTAAGTGCAAATGTGTAAAAATAAAAGCCATCCTGAAGTCAGTGCCAGCCTTTCAGTGCTTCCAAGGGTTTGCTTACTGGACAATAAGTTACCCTTCTGTTTTTGTTAATCAGTAGCTAATGATTTATTGACTGTTTGGAGTGGCTAAAGGTTAAAAAGAATCTGCTTCCTAGTTATTTTTACTAAAAAAAAAACCAAAAAAAAACCCCAAAAAACAGCAGTCCTCTGCAATGTTAATGTGCTGGTTCAGACCCCACTGCCCCCCAAAGTCTGGTTGGCTCATAACCCTTGGGGCTTTTTGCTTCCTAATGCTTCCAGCTACAGTAATAATGGGAAAAAAATGGAGCAGCTATCATGGGGTTGGAGGCTGGAGACTGCTGCTGGGACTCTGGCCACCGTCGGGGTCCCCCCTTGCTGGCTCCCTGGTGCTCATTAGGCAGCCTGCCAGCCGCTCCAGCTTCTTCGTTAACCCACCGGCCTCTGCTCCCCTATCTAACACGGGGAAGGGAGAAACCCCCTCTGATACCCAGGCGATGCTGTGCTGCTTCAGTGGTCAAAAATCTCATTAAGGGCCCACAGCAGCGGCAGTCTCCCTGGGCAAGCGGCTGGAGCCGGCCCCCCCGCAAGGAAAACAAATAGATAAACAGGAAAAAATAATCGGGGAAAGCACCGTGCCTGCGATCCCAGGGGCACTGACTAGGAAAGTCCAGAGAAGTTCAGCACTGTGGTGTGGATTTGCAGGCCGTTCTGATCAACTGGGAAACTCCAGATTAGGATAGATGAAGAGAAATCACTAACGTTAATCTCTGTTTTTAAAGTCGTTCCCCCCCAAAGATCTTTCCAGAGCACTTTTAAAATAAGGTGGTGTGAAGAACTGAGAAGCTTTTACGCATCCTGATTAGTCACCAGGGAAAGGCAGGACACATCATTTCACATAAACCCCTTACTCCTTTGATGTATGCATCCCCTTATTCCCTGAATATTTTAATGGCATTTCTTTATACAAACTTGGCTCGAGTCTGTAGGGAAACATGAGAGCCTGTGACAGTGAAAAGGAAAACCAAAAAGCTTCTCATTGGTGAGTCAAAAATGCAAATCCTGAAAAGCCACCAGACCAGTTCCTTTTCCTAGACAAACTCCCTGAAACACGGGGATCATCAGGATCCAGCCTGGGCCGCAAAGCCAAGCGAGTTTTACCAGGTTGATTTATTATCTCTTTCCAGTCTGCATCCAGAGGCTAAACTTTGATATTCAAAGAAGGGACTTTTTTCGGCACAGCTATTAGACCTGGCACATGTGAATGGCGCTGCCTGCACCGCTGCCGCTTCTTCGGTTGTAGGGCAGAGACGGGGAGCAGCCTTCCTGTCCCACCACATAGCAATGGCATGATGAGGCTGGGAAAAGCCATGATTACATTCACACGACATCACACTCCACAGAGCCTGACCAGTATTTTCACAAATATCATCCATCTCCTACAAAGGGTATATTATTCAATTTGACTAGTTTTGGCAAAGGCTGCTGTGGTACAGATGGGAAAAATGAGTTTTCCTCATCTGCAAATGGAAATTTTATTCTCAAATGTGTCTTCTCAGATGCTTCTCAGCTCTTTGATGCTGAATCAGTGACATAGCAAGAAGGACCTGTTTTGGCTGCAGAGAGATCATGCCCACTCAAGACAACACCTAGTTCCTGGCATGGGAAACGGCCACGCATCACAGTGTTCTGCTGCTGCAGGTCCCCTCGTCCACTCCCTGCGGCCCTCTCCTCCCCTGATCTGCTCCTGTGTCTGGCACATCTTTCTGCCCCATTCTGCCCTCTAAACCTTTTTTTTTGCCTATTTTGCTGCCTCCCTCTCTTCCACCAACATGGATGCTCTTCCAGAATCCTTGGAAAATAGGGAGAGGAAAGAATGCGAAAGACCCTTCCCTTAACAATCTGTGACCATCTACTTGCCAAAGTACCATTCTCAAATATTTTTGGTTTCATAAAAATCTTGTATGCTTTACAACTTAATTTAGCAAATGTAACTGCTGTCAGACTCCAAGAAATACCTAGAAGTAGCACAACAACTCACAGCAACTAACTCCTCCTTGGACTCATCCCTGGTGATACTTTGCCAAGCTAACTGCAGCTCAGTGTGGGGGATGAGGACACATGCTGGCTCTGTAAGGTCCCACACTGCTCTATGAACTACACACCNCCCCGCTGGGTCTTGGTGAGGGTCCCTTGGCACACACAGACAGCAGTGTGACCAGGTAATTGCAAATTGCTGCTTCCCCTCACTCCAGACAGATGCAAAATACCTGAAAAGTTACTGCAAATCATCGAGCTACTGTAGATATAATGTGTGATTAATGGAGATAACAGAGCACTTCAAAGCATTCACACCAAATTCCTGAGGTGCCATTTCAATGACTGCTGGCTTTGCAGAAGCCCTTACCAGGCCCCTATTAAGTACCACAGCTTTCACCAAGCACCATGCTCAGGACCCTGTGGTGAGCCAAAGACCATTCAGACTGCCAGCTCCCATGGAGGTCCTTTAGCCTCCAGAAGGAGCTGAAAATCAACATTTTGGCAGGTGTCATTAAGTCCCCGAGGTGTTTTGCAGTTTGGGGACTTAATGCAGCTTGAGAAAAATATGGCTCAAGGAGCACCATCAGGAGCCAGGTCACCCAGGGTGATGTGAGAGGCACACACCATGGGCAAAGTCACAGATCTGAGAACCAGTTCAGGTGTGGAATGGGCACTAGAAGTGTCAGTGCTCTAACTGGACACACAACTTGAGCCTTTCCAAAACTGGGAGGAACAAGAGGAGTAAACAACGAGCAGCCTTGTTGAGGATGGGACTTCTTCTGGAAGTCTCATCCTCAACAAGAAGTGTAAGCTGTGAGTACACCTCCAAAGGCAGGAGAGAGCCACACACTGAGTACGCACTTGCGCTCCTCTCCTCCAGCTGCCTGAGAAACTTCTCAAAGCTGTTACAGTGAGCAGAGCAACCCAGGGCTGGGAAGCAGGACACACTTTGCATGTCAGTGACCTCCAAATGACTTTCACTGCTTTACACTTTCATTTCCCGAGACACAGATTTAGAGGTAAGTTATTTGTTATTTTGTGTCAAGACAATGGAATGTAGCTCTGCTGCCAAATCCTGATTTCCTTTCCCAGATATCAATCACTTTGCACTTACCCTCTACCAGAAAAAAAAAAAATCAACAAAACCAATTACTACTAATTGAAATCCACATGAATAAGTATCGGTGGAATTCCAGGGAGTGGCTTTTAAAATCCAGGCTCATGTGTGCCGGTTCTACAAGTGCAGTTCAGCTGCCTCCCACTCCATTATACCCACCACCACCTGCAAAGTCTCCACAACCATGACCAAACAGGGCCAAGAAAAAGTAAATATTTGCCAGGTGGCCCTTCAATGCTTTTTGGGAGGTGTTAGGAACATAAATGGTTGCCACAGGCCAGAACACAGTCCCACTGAGGGGCAGATGCTGGAGAAGAGTGCAAAACCAGGGCAGACGTGAAGCTACACTTCTCCTGTCCTCCTGGCTTCCCACCTGCAATACTGCAGGCTGAAGCTCAAGATGTGTTTTCACAGGATCCTGCCACATTTTATGGATGGGACTCATCATCTGATCAGCCTTTTGACTTACACACAGCATCACCCAGGGAGTCCTGCCTCAATAGCATGGCTTGCACCTGAGCTAAAATTTTCCTTTAGAAAGGAAAATACTGCCTTGATTTAAAGATTTCAGAGGACAGCAAAACCATCAAAACTGTGAGCAGATTATCGGGCAGATTACATATCTTCACTATTAACAATATTGTGTATAATCAGAATCTGTCAAGCTTCAGTTTCCATATATCAAACCTATGGTTTTATCTAGACTAGGACTTTCATTGATGATCTTCTGGTTTTAGGCAGAAGAGGATGAACTGGGGCTCAACAAAGATGTAAATCTGAATCTTCAGCCAGAATGCCAGGAAATGACTCACAAACCAAACTATTTCTGCAGAGATTACCTCTTCTCATGGCATTTTAAAAACTGAGTTCTGAGCATGTAGGAAATGACATGTCTTGCGGTCAAACACAGGCAACATATTTTATGTGTTGAGAAAATGTGTTTTATGTTTACGTGTTCTATGACTAGAGCAACGTTTTGAACTTTAAATGTAAAACTCTGTCACACATTCAGCAATGGAAAATCTAATTTCTTTCCCTTCCTTTAGATGCTTGCAATTTTAATTGCTACAATTGTTTGTTGTTTTTTTTTTAAGTCACACCAACTATACAGCCAGATAAATAATAGAAAAGCATAACTACAAATCCCTGTGACTCAAAGGCCTTACTCTCATCTTGTATGCCTGTCTCCAGCACTACCTGCCATCATGCTTCCTATGTATAAAAGCCTGTCCATCAAATCCAATCTGCTGATACAAGTCTAGTAAGAAAGATGTGAAAAATTGTCATAACCTGCATATAACAAAATTGTTACTCTAGTGAGAGCTCCTTGACCTCTTGAGTTGGAAAGAAAATTTAACAGTGTCCCTTAGGAAACTGGTAAAAATTTTGGGCCTGCCTAGCAACGAAAGTTTCACTTGATTTTTTTCTTTTCCCTGATATAGCTGAAGAAACTCCACCAACTTTCTCTGTGAAGAAGAGGCCCTGCGCTTAATTCAGGGAACCACAGATACATCTTTCTCAAAACCAAACCTAACATCTTGATTGTGTCCAATGGTCCCTGTGGCTTTGGTGTCCTGAAAGCTTTCCTGTGCTTAAGCTATGACAGAACTTTTGAACTCAAGAAAATGCTGTAGAAGGTAAGGTGTTCAGCACAACCTGATGATCTGGTTAAGTATACTGTCAGCACTCTGCTAGAAGTTAGCACTGCCTCCTCCTTGCCATGTCACCACTGAGCTCCACAGCCCTTACGTACCTTCCCCTTTTAAATGTGAAATACTGTCAACGAGATGGGGGATAAGGAAAGTATAAAATCAGAAATCTGGGTAAATCTTAGGTAACTATATGTGATTTATTTTAAAGAGGAATCACTAATATGCTTTCTGCCTTGCACAATTGAGAGAGTCTTTAAAAGCTGCATTGGAATTGGAGATACCATGAATTCAGGTTTGGAAACAGATCCACAAAACTGTATTTCTTCGTGGAAAAATAAAACGAGAGAAGGAGGTTGTTCCTACCTGAATGACGTTTTCAGTATTCAAAGTACAGCCCCCTCTCACTCCCGCCCCTCCACCCCCTTCAAACATTACAATTAATGTTCTGCACTTTTCTTTAGCAGATGAAGACAAGAGATGCCAGAGCAGGCCTGTGTTCATCACAGACACTGCAGACACAGCAAGTCACTCTGAGCCAGCAAAATCCAAACTCTGGCGGAGCCCGTATCTGATCAATGGTGGCATTATCATAATCTTCAACAACTGCACTGTTTATTTAGAAAATCTCCCTCAATCCCTTAACAAATTAGTCTGGAAGCCACCGGGAGGATTAACTTCAGAAGTTCTCCCTCAGATCGCAATTACGTCTGCACAGATGTCACGAGCGATAGACATTTGCATAAGTCATACTCAGCCTTTATTACTAATTGCATTTCCGGTGATCTGACTGGGGTCTGTCTTTTCCAACCAAGTTAGGAAACGCAGCGCTTGGCAAAGGCAAGCCTGCCCCGGTGCGAGAGGTGCTCCCCAGCACAAGGTGCGAGAAATATCTAATACCTATCTAAGAATTTAATTGTCAACCACTTTTCCTGACCGTTCAGAAGAAGTAAATGAAACTGGCTGGTGTCCTGGATACTTTCAGGGCAATGCCTTTCACCTTGGGTCCAACAACTGAAAGTTATGCCTAGCTGGTGGCAGCTATGTGGCTTTGCTCCAGGGAGCTGGCAAGCCCTATTCATCTGCAGGCATGTGCCTGCATCATAAATCACCGGCAGCGCTGGCAGCCTTGTTGGCAGGCTTGGCAGCGAGACGGAGGGCTGAGCAAACAAGGCTTTCGTGCTGGAACGGGAGCATTCTGCCCGAGGTGCAGTGCAGTGACAGGGTGGCATGGGGAAGCCTATGCTGAGCCGCTGCGGGATGCTCCTGTTTGCATGTAGGTCCCAGTGGGATGGGGCACGGTGAAGTCAGCCTTACTACTGAGAATTTGCACTAACCAGTGTCATCCATGTCTTCTGGTGCAGCTGTCACAACCTGTCATTAAAATTTTGGTATCTGACTGTTTTTTCCCCAAAGGCAAAGAGGAAAGATCAATTATTAGTCCTGAATAAAGAATACTTATATTTCCATAACAGGTGAATTTGCCATCATTAGAGAGGGTGTGTGTTTTCAGAAGGAAACGAGATAACCTATCTTTCAGGTCCACAGGTGGCTGCAGGGGCACATGCACTATAACCAGCAGGGCTTTTGCTCGTCTCTGCAGCAGACTGACAGAGGTTGTTATATTTCATCCCACCCTTTTCAAAACAAAGTCCCACTTCAACCTCTCCCCTCCTTTTCTTCTTCCCCCAGCTTTGTGTGCTGAGCATGCAATTGTATACCATGGACTATCCCTTTGGTCAGTTGGGGTCAGCTGTCCCAGCTGTGTTCCCTTCCCACTCCTTGCACACTCCCAGCCCACTCACTGGTGGGGAGGTGTGAGAGGCAGAAAAGCCCTTGGCTCTGTGTAATCACTGCCCAGCAGTCACACAAACACCCCTGTATTACCAGCACTGTGTTCAGCACAAACATAAACACAGCCCCACACCAGCTACTATGGAGAAAATTAACTCTATGCCAGTCAAAACCAGCACACTTGGAAGCGATATAAATTGAACATAAAGATGGAGGGCATGCACAGAGCGAAGGTGGGTGGTTTGGAATAGACCAAAATGGATGCTTTTCATTTTATTTAACAGTGAGAGCACTGACAGATACTGTCTCCCATTAGGTAAGCTCTCAATTTACACCTATTCAGACATCTGCTGAATAACAGGCAAACAGAAAGACTGTTGGGGAATGGCTGGCTCTGGCAAATGGGAAAAGAAGTTTGAGCGGCCCGGAAAACATAAAAGGCCATGAGAAAATTGTCTTGATGAGAAGCTCCTTAAATCTGTCTACAAGACCAGAGTAAAAAGCATGCAAAAAAAAAAAAAAAAGGTAGAGTACCTCAAGATGTATCTCCAGACTATTTAAAGGAAAAAAAAGAGAAAAGTTGTTCCTGTGAGCTTTTTATTGGGATGCTGTCATCTAAAGGTTTCAGGACACCCTCCTTTTACAAATGTATTTGAATCTAAACATTTTTATAGCTCAGTGAGCCAACTTCAAATTCTGCATAAGGACACAGGGAAGCTGAGGCTGATGGAGATGGCAGTGATGGCTACGGCTGACCAGGGATGCTGATATGGTGAGAAGCACCATGAGGGAGGATGGGTGCTGGCAGAGAGCAGTAGTTTCCCCAAAACAGTAGGCCTGGTGGTTGTTGAAGTCTGATATCTGCATGGCAATAGGAAAGGGATGGATTTCTGCAGGGAATGGTGGTGACAGGGAATACAGTGATGTTGAAGACCTGCTCCTTCGAGGCTGAAGGTCAGTGAAAGTGAAGCCTGTCCCAAGCCCTACTGCCAAGCCCAGCTGCACAGAGCTCCATATAACATTCCACTTTCTGACCAACACATTGCCTGAATACAAGAACAGCAGCAAATAAAGCCCTGACCTGACTTGTGCTGCTTTTCCTTCCTGTCTTTTCCTCCCTGACCCTGCCTTTCCTGCGACTTCACCCTCCGAGTCTCAGGGAAGCACAGATGGGATCTGTAACTCTGTTCCAGGCCTAGCTAGGCTGGCAGCAGTCCCAACTCCACACTGTCCTTAAGACCCTCAGCTGCCCCAGCTCCATCTGAAGCCCAGGAGGGCACACAAGCTCTATCCAGTGCTGCTGGAGAGCCACCATTTAGACCACAGAAGCAATTAGGCCTCATTGAAATCCCTCCAGAAGTGGAGCTAGTTATGTTTTCCCTTAAGCATGCTACCATCCAGCACTAATGACCAGTCTGTGGGGCACTACTAGTGATCCATCGTATGGAGGATGTGTGGATGAAACTGTTAAGTTCTGCTGATGCCATAGCATGGCTGTACAGGCACAGTTAAACAACACTTTGGGATCATCTTTGGATGAGGAACCCACAAGCAAGGAAGATAGCTGCCCTCCTGTGCCGTCTGAGCCAGCATAAGGGCAGGGCTGCAGCACACACCTGAGCTACAGCAAATCAACCACAGCATGGGTCTTGGCACTGAAACAGAGAGTGTTTTGGCACCTGGAAACAGCTTTCAGCCAGTGGGTGAGTGACAGACCCAAGATCTCTGGGAAGGGAAGGAACTGGCAAATTCTAGTGCACGAGTGGCTGCAGCATTAGCTCAGACTTCAGCTATACTCAAGCTCCAGCTTGCCCCAGATGAAGGCCAGTTAACTCACGAGAAGCCATCACCTACCACAGGCAGGAGATTTTTGAAGGCATATGTTAGTCTGTTTCAGAGCAATGCACATAGAAAGTGCTTTGAATTCACAACACACCAAAGACCAGCCTTAAGCAGCCTACATTTCTTTTAAGTTTATCTCAGGCAAAAGAATTTGCCTGTTTTCTCCGGCAGCTGTCTTCAGGCTAAACGCAGGTCTGGGCTCTGCCGGGTGGGAAGCGTGAAGGGATGGAAAGCAGCAGGTCTCTGTTGACTGTAACTGCTGTGAATGGGTGGGCTACTCCTAAGACAGTCAAGCATCTGAAACAACTGCTATAGCACTCTTCAGTCTAAAGACATGCAAAGAAGGGGTGAAAGAATGGCAGCTAGTTATTGATAATCAAGTATGAGAAGAAACCTCAGCCCAGGAAAAAAGGTAATGTCTGTCCTGAATATCTTATTCCAGGAGCGTGCAGGCTCAAGTGACCAGCACAGCTGAGACACTCTTCAAGACACCCATCAGTTTCCTACTTCCTGACCATGGAGGAGAATTCTCACCCCCATCCCCACCCTCAGGCTGCCTGGCCTTTCAGTCGATTGTTTTGTGAGTCATTCTATGAGTCATTCAGGGATCCATTCATCCCATGCCATCCCATGCCATCCCATGCCACAAAACTGCTGCACATCAATGATAGCACGTTTCTCTCTGCCCTTCTCAGGTTTTCTGTCGATTAGGTAAAATCATCCTGTGTTCGCTTAAACAGATGCAGAAGGAGCTTCCACCTACAGAACAGTAACATCCTTAGGAGACTTTGATGTCATATATGTGTAAGTAACACACAAGTTACACAGTATAATTAATATACATGCACATGCCCTATGTAATTAAAGGAACATGTCCATACGTAAAACAGTTTTATCTCGTGCCAAATGATGAATTCTACCCTGAGGTATTCAGTCAGGTAAAACATTAACATAAATTTGATAGTATATCTTAAATTCTGAACAAAATAGCATTTCTATCAGAAGTTTGAGAGAGTTGCTTGAAGTTTTCACTTAATTAAAAACAACACCCACTACTGGGCTCATTAAAATCTCTTGTCCCAAGCCCTGCCTACAATCATACGTGATCCTATATGTGCAATGAATGCTGGATAGTTTGGGTGATATTCCTGATACTGAGCATCATTACCATGCTGGTGGTTTTACCCCTGTTATAAACAAATATCAGCATGGCTAAATTTACTGACTGCCAATCATGTCGGCAAGCTCAGGAGAGCTGAAGGGTAAGGGCCAAGCTCCATCAGAGTCTGACTGTGCTCTCATTGTGGGGAGAGGAGGCACATTATCAAGGCAGACAACAGCTTACATCACTGCTGCCCCTGATGCTGGCTATCTTGTGAACAAGCAGTGTGTTGTTTCTCCTGTTTTTTATCAGTTTTATTTGCCAGGTTGAAATCTTCCCCCTTCTCCCATGTTTCCTTTCAAAATGATTTTTAAAATCCCATTGCTTCTTAATTACTTACCTATATATATACTTCCTCAGAAAGTTACAGACAGGCCACCTTTAATGTAATACCTCCCATTCATTTTAATGTCAGTGAGATCAGGATGCTGGAAGGTAACTTCTTTGAGCTAAAGGAGTCAGCAAGTAGCTTCCCTCCCCTCTTTCCCCTTGCTGTCAGCAAACATCTGTGGTGGCAAGTAACACTGCTAAGAGGTGAGCTGATACCTTGGGTAGCTGACAAGACTTTAAATATAAGACTGAAACAAGAGAATAGTTATAAACCACTCCTAGTTCACTTCTGCTCTCCTGTAGTTACTAATTCCTTCCCCTTGGTGTTTTCCTTTCCAGAAATTCAATACGGAGCCAACACTTCCCTAGTACAACATCCATGTGCTTCCCTTAGGCACTTCCACTGAAACCAAGTACCTCAACTGTTAGCGGAAGAGGAAGCATCCATTTCCATCACTACTTGGTAAATGAAATGACATTGTTTTCCCTCCTCCTTGATACAATTCATTTGATTACCACAATGTTTTACAGTCTCCGTGCCTACAAGAACTGTAAAAAAGCATCAAATTCTTGAGCTGGTACAGAACTGGTTGGATGCTTCTCTACAAGCATGGTGGTACAAAGCCAGTTCTGGACTCAACTTTTGTCATTGAAGCTCCAGTATTTATCTCCAAGAGGCAGGTGACACTTATCATAAGGACTTAATTATACACCAACATTTTTCAACAGCATTAAAGATAAATATTATCAAGTACATCGCTTCTGAGCAGAGTATGGAAAATAATCTACAGGAGTTCACTTGTACGCTTACTTCTTACTTCATTATTGTTATTACTAAACTGATTTTGTGCTGGGAGGCTGCAACACCAGGATGCTGCAGAACCCTGTACCATGTTAAGGAAATATCTGCTGTGGAAGTTTCTCACCAGAGTCACCCCTGCATCCAAGTCACTCTCTCCTGGAGTCCAAGTTCCAGTGATGCCCAGCCAAATAGCATCCATGGAGCTGCTGCAGGAGTCATAAAACAGCATGCTGGAGGGGAGGGATGCCATCCAGAGGGACCTTGACAGGTTGGAGAGGTGGGCCTGTGCCAACCTCATGAGGTTCAACCAGGCCAAGTGCAAGGTCCTGCATCTGGGTCGGGGCAATCCCAGGCACAACTACAGACTGGGCAGAGAGTGGCTCAGAGCAGCCCTGAGGAGAAGGACTTGGGAGTGCTGGTGGATGAGAGACTCAACATGAGCCGACAATGTGCTCTTGCGGCCCAGAAGGCCAACCGCATCCTGAGCTGCATCAAGAGAAGCGTGGCCAGCAGGTCGAGGGAGGTGATTCTCCCCCTCTACTCTGCCCTCGTGAGACCTCACCTGGAGTACTGTGTCCAGTTCTGGAACCCCCAACACAAGAAGGACATGGACCAGTTGGAGAGGGTCCAGAGGAGGGCCACAAAGATGATAAAAGGGCTGGAGCACCTTCCCTATGAGGACAGGCTGAGAGAGTTGGGGCTGTTCAGCCTGGAGAAGAGGAGGCTCTGGGGAGACCTTATAGCGGTCTTCCAGTACCTCAAGGGGGCCTACAAGAAAGATGGGGAGAGGCTGTTCAGTAGGGCCTGTTGTGACAGGACAAGGGGTAATGGTTTTAAAATAGAGGGAGATTTAGATTGGATATTAGAAAAAAGTTCTTTACTGTAAGAGTGGTGGAGCACTGGAACAGGTTGCCCAGGGAGGTGGTGGATGCCCCATCCCTGGAGACAGGGATGGGGCATCCCTGGAGACAGGGATGCCCCATCAAGGCCAGGTTGGATGAAGCCCTGAGCAACCTGATCTAGTTGGGGGTGTCCCTGCTTCTTGCAGGGGGTTTGGACTAGATGACCTCTGGGAGTTGCTTCCAACTCTAATCATTCTATGATTCTATCTTGGATCTGCCCACTGCCAATGCGCATTATAGGGACAGCTTTCAGAGCTGTGAAAACTCATCTGCCAAAATTTGCTTTAAACTGATTTAGATTACCTATCAAAGTTAGTCAATTAGCCTCAACTGTGATGAAATCTAATGCTCCTTGTGTGAATACCTTATAGCAGCCTTCCAGTGACTGAAAGGTGCCTACCAGAAAGCTGGGAAACCATTCATTCATTCATTCATTCATTCATTCATTCATTCATTCATTCATTCATTTATTTTTATTTATTTATATTTATTTATATTTATTTTTTATTTATTCACAAGGGGTAATGGTTTTAAAATGGAATAGGGGAGATTTAGATTGGGTATTAGGAAGAAATTCTTCACTCTGAGGGTGGTAGATCACTGGAACAGGTTGCCCAGAGACATGGTGGAGGCCCTATTCCTGGAGATACTCAAGGTCAGGCTTGATGGGGCTTTGAGCAACCTGATCTAGTGAATATCACACAGTCCCTGCTTACTGCAGGGGGTTTGGACTAGATGACCTTTAAAATTCCCTTCCAACCTAACACATTTTATGATTCTATGATACTATGAATTACAGCCTGAGCCGAAAGCCTCTAAGAAGGTTGAACCTGCTAGATGCTGTACAAATGCAGAAAGCAGGAAATAAATGAAACATATTCTAGCTTAGTTTTTAAAACGATACTTTTAGGAAACTTAATAAAAACAGGACCTGGAAAAGCAGGATGAAGGTAGGAGAGCACCAGTCCCCACATGCTTGCTGTGAGCACAACAGTAAATGTTTGAATTGCTCTTCATTTCAACCTGCACCGCAACGTGTCTCACATTCCCAAGGCTGGGAATGGAGAGGGGTCCAGCTCAGAGAAGTCTGTCACTGCCTGAGGACTCAGTGGTGAGTAGAAAGAGAACAGGCACATCTATAAAGACTGAAGTAGCAGGACAAGCAGCCCAGCAGCACTCAGCTGTAGGAGTGTGAGTAAAAATACAAGTTCAAAATGTTTACGTGTTCAAATATACAAGTTCAAAATGTCTACGTTTTGCTGTGCAAAAAAAAAGAAAGCACAGAAGTGATGTGAGAATGGACTGATGATTGGATGGACAAAAGTGATTGTATTTATTTAATAAAGAAAAGATGTTGATGGAGCAAAAGGCAGATGGAGTGAGATGAAAACATGAGTGAGGGATAAGAAAGAGCAGGTATAAACACCTCTTTAACTGCTTTGTAACATGATACATAGACAAATGAATAAAATGTGATGAGAAAAACGATGGGTTACACATTTCCCATGAGCACAATTGGGAAGAGATGTCTGAAACAAAGCAAAGAACAGGAGCTCTCTGGACAAGCAGCTGAACAGAAGAAGGGACAAGGAGCCCCAAAGGGATGCTGGTGGAGGCAGCCCCTGTGTCCCCGCTGTCAGGGACAGGGTGCTGCTGCAAAATGCAAGAGTCAGCTGGAGATGGAGAAGAGGGAGGGGAGTCCAGATGGGGTTGGAGGTGGGGATCAAACACAAACTGGAGGCAGGAAAGAAGATGACAGCTCAGGGGAGCTCTGCCTGCTCAGGGAGGCTGCACAGTGTCCAAGTGGAGCAAAGGGGCTGAGTAGTGATGGGACAGGGACCTGACACTGTGTGGTAGGATTTGGGAAAGTGCAGAAGGATGCAGTACCTGCAATGTGAGTCCATAATTTAAGTAAAATCAGGAGTTTTAGGTACTCAGTAATTCAAATGTATCTTAGCTGTGTCAAGTTAAGACACAGCATCCCATTTATCTTGGCACAACTCAAATCCCTAAATTATCTCCGTCTTCTCAACTTCCTCACAGGAACATTTCTTCCAGCTTTGTTAAAACATGAAGTAGCCAATGAACTGCTTTACAAACAAATACCAACTGAGGTGAAGGCTTGACCCTGTGTCAGGGTGCAGCGGGCAGCCCAGCCAGCTGGGCTGCAGAGCTGCTCCGCCTGCCACTGCCCCGCAGTGCCCACTCATCCTTGCACCACCAAAGAGCTGGCACAACTGCTGCAATTCTCAGACACACTGGAAAGTCTTTAAAGACTAAATGCATGAGAAAAAACTTCTTTACTGTGAGGTTGACCAAGCGCTGGGACAGAGAGGTTGTGTAGTCTCCTTCTCTGGAGACATTCAAGATCCATCTGGATGAAATCCTGTGCAGCCTCCTGTAGGTGATCCTGCTCTAGCAAGGGGTTTGGACTAGATGATCTTGAGAGGTCCCTTCCAAGCCCTATGGATCTGTGATTCTGTGAGGCTAGCAGATCCTGCTTGTGCTGTTCACTCAATGCTGTGAGCTCCCCTCTGCCAGCCTAAATTTAATTCTGGAATAAATACTGTTAAGGGGAAGGTGATGACCTCGGTCTCTAACACAGACAGCAAAGGGCAAAGTGCTGCTCTCCACACAATGACCCTGCTTTTCATCACTTTTACATCACGCGAATGGCAAAGGCTGTGAAGTCAGTGGTGTTTCCTGGAACAGCCCCTATCTCCCCTGCGTTTCCTCCCATGCAGCAGGGACTGGCTTGTTCCCCTTCGAAAAACTGGGGCAGAAGAAGAAAATGATGACAGCACATGTGTGTTAACGATAGGAAAACACCAGCTACTAACATGGCTCACCTACCAGTCCACTTGAACAGCAGCAAGCCCTGAAAATGAGGCAGAGGTTTATTTTTAACATCTGTGTCAGATCTCTTTGCCTTTTAAAGAGTGTCCTGGAGGTTCCAAGGCCCCTTATCCTTTTGGCAGTGCTTCACCGAGCCACTCCAGACGCTGTCCCCATGGTTGTGCCCTCCCCTCCTCATCCAACAAGGAGCTTGAAAGCTGAAGAGTCCCTCTGGTGCCTCGGCAAGTGCCACTTACTCTGCTAAAGCGATTCCCTAAGAGCTATGCAGGCTGTGGAAACATGGCACGGTGCACTTCGGAGGGAAGAGCCTTGCAGCATCCACAGATGCACGCATGGTGACACTACAAGTTCACTTCTACTTCCCTACACTCTCTAGCAGACAGTGTATTAAGTATGTTAAGTACAAAAATGTATACAATAAGTTTTATTTTATAGATAACTATTAAAAAAGGCTTTTAATCCCTCAGTAAAATACCCCTGGGCAAGGAGACCCTGCCTAGGAGCCCAGATAAAATTTTAATCCTCCCATTCAAACTGCCACACAAACTGTGTTGAAATGATGTAGCACTAGGAAATAAAGAACTTGCTGATCATATTAATGCTTCACTTTCCATTCAGCTTCCTATGGCAGTATCCTGTTTCCTTTTTAACAGCCAACAATACTTCTCCATTTCCTTACGTGATCCCGCCTAACGCTATCATGTCAGACTTAAAAGCAATGCACCTCAGTAATTAAATGAATTCTCTGAATTTTCTGTCATGGATTCCAGAAAAGCTCTGACACGTGTCTGTAAACAGTGACACCGTGCACCCCAAGAGCCTGCTTTTTGGTTTTTCATGAAATGACTGGTTAGCACAAAGCCCCTGCCTTTGGGTCAAAGTGAGCCTGCTTTGAGAGCTACCATGGGCCCAGCTGTGCGACAGGGACCCTGGAGCCAAACTCTGGGTGCCAGAGACTGTGTGTGATGATGTATTTTGCATATACTTTTATATAGCAGACAAAAAAAAAAAAGAATTTAGTCAGACAGCCCTTGATTACCAAAGTGTCAAGAATTTCATAACTTGACTTTCCAAACCACAGAAGCTTAAACTAGCTAAACTGCTCATTTTACACAAGAAAAGACAGTTATAATGAATAATTTTGTTTTGCTTCAGAAAATTCTACACTAGCAGTTTGCAGCTACTACACTGAAGACTCCTTCACTGCACAGCTCCTTAAAAAGGTCCAAATCAGTGAATCGGTTTTTTTAGATACACTGACACTTGCGAGGGTTTAAAGAACTGAAAACTAAAATAGTTCCATGTACTTGAAGGTTTCCCTCTAGTACTTCAGAAAAGGATGTTCTAGGACTGATTTTGCCTTCCTGAGCCAAAACTCAAAAACCCTCATAGGGAATTATCATCTCAGGCAAGGTGAGCAAGACCAGTGCCATTTGTGCACTGCTATAGAAATATGCCTGGTTAAATAAATCAAATTCAGGTCACCCGCATACCGAGCTAGATGACCCACACCTCTACCACTTTACGAAGAACAGGGTTGCCACCATCATAATACGTCTTACCTTATTGTAGTACTGCACCTGGACCGAGTGCCACTGCCCATCGCTGACCCCTCCAGGAACGAATGGTGCCACCGTGGTGGTTGTCTCCCCTGAAAGGGCAGGCAGAAGGGAAAAAGTAAGTCAACAACACCGCTGCAAACTCTGCTCTGCCCTAAACTAAGACAGAGACCCTCATCTGTTGTAGGATGCAGCCATCCTTCTTCATCACAGAGAAATTTGGGGTTTCATCCTGTGAGACAGTAAATGTCTCCAGTTTCATGGAATTATTTTGGTGCACAAATTCAAAACCAGCTTCTGGCACATTTGGGTGAATTGTGTTATATTTTAATTATGCTTCTGCAGAGCACAGTAGCAGATGCATTGGCTAGATAAAGGTACTGCTGAAATGGTCAACAGAGGAAAAAATGTACCTGAATTTTTCTGCCTCACTGACAAAAGCAGCACTTTGAGGTTTTTTAAAGTATGATGTGTATCGTGCCAGGACATTTTGTCAGGGAAGGGAAGCCAACTCCTTGTCAGAGCTGAGAATGTGAAATCAAAAGTACTTCATTATAAAACCCACGGACAGAAACTTTGGTCCCAGCAAAGTTTTGCAAGTGATTAATGATATTATTGGTGTCCTTTAAGTATTTAAATTGGAAAGCAAGTCCTTGTCATTGCAACTGGAAAACTGAAGCTTTTAAGTCAAATCTGAATCAGCAGAACCAGCTCAGTAACCAGGGATATCTGTTACGAGGTAGCAGCAAAATAAACATTCATGTTGAAAGTACATAAAAGGCCTGGCACAGAGAAGGGTTTGCTAGGTTTCGACTTTTTTTTTTTCTTTCTCTTTCTTTGTGGGTTTTTTTTAGCAGTTGGAAAATTCTACATAATAAACCACAGGAAAAATAACTCCCTCACATAAGCTAACAAAGTTCACAGGATTGTTGAGATTAAATGTACTTTCTGTGCTTTATTTGCAACAAATACTTTATCCCGTGTAAAGTATTATTCCCGTGTCCCCTACTTTCCTTTAACTCCCATATACTTCTGTTATTTAAACAATACAGATTTCAGCTTGGTATATGTGACATCTTGATGTAGGTTTTTTTAATCATGTAGTGATAAAAAAAACTACGGTAAAAATTAGGCTTTTTATTCAGCTAGCATGTTTCTGGAAAAAAAATATCAACGGTCTCCAGTCCTTCTGCTTTGCTTACTGTGAAAAAAGTTGTTGCGACAGGTAAAACAGATCAGATGTCCAAGACTTGTACTGTTTGTTAAAAGCCACTGAAAACCACAAAACATAATCCATACTCCTTCCAAAGAAAATACCATTTGCAATATACAGGACCAGACCTGCTCTCAGGTGCAGCAGTGCAAATCTAAATTTAGTTTCATGTATTTTAAAAGCGTTCCTCCACATTTAAATGCATATAAGTGGAAGTTGTATTTATTTTTTTTTTCTCATTCATCCTCAGGGTGCCTTCCGAGCTATCTGATTCAAGTTTCGACAGGCACAGTAGACCTAAAGAAGAAAGCGCACCTCTCCAACTGCAGCGTGTTATTTTGTTACACTAATCCATTCAAAAGCCTGCCTTAAAATCTAATTTGGACATCTTCAAGGTAACAAAGAGGAAATGAAACCAGGTATCTTCCACCAGATATGCACTGAAGCGTTGCTAGGAAATCAGTGGAGTCACATGGGATTTACCATGGAGCCTGTGGGCAACGACCATTGCTGGCTGAGCGCACAAAGCCAACATGGTCTGCACCTCTGCTTCTACTGCTTTACTGCTTCCAACGTCTCACTTTTCACAAAATTAAAATGAGTTAAACAGAGCATGTATGTTTATCCTGAATACGGGTAACAGGAAATAACAGGATTGTTTCCTGAGTTATACACCCAATAAAGAGGTACAAACATCTCACTTGACCTAGATGTAACCTCACTTGACCTACCTGACAACAGCCCTTTCGAGTAACAAGCGATAGGACCAGAGGAAACGGCTACAAACTGCACCAGGGGAGATTTAGGTCAGACATCAGGAAAAATGTCTTTACTCAAAGAGTTGTTTGGCATTGGAACGGGTTGTCCAGGGACATGGTGGAGTCACCATCCCTGGAGGAATTTAAAAGGCAAATAGGTGAGGTGCTGAAGGACATGATGTAGAGGAGGACTAGGCAGGGTTAGGCTGTGGTAGGACTCGATGATCTTAAAGGTCTCTTCTAACCCATGTGATTCTATGATTCTATGACTCTACAACTCTTCCCAGATATTTGTTTCTGTCCTGATGGAAGACATTGCCCAAACCTGTAACAACAGCTTGTCTGCTCAGCCGAGGTTTAGTAAAGCCACCAGCACCTTCCCACCGCACTCACAGACCTACTCCTGGGCTGAAGCAGAAACACAGGTGGTCCACCAAGATGGACTCCAAGAGTCCCAGCAAGCCTGCTGAAGTCCAGGAGGTGATTCCTGGTTGCTTCAACATGTTTCAGCCACACTGTAGAGCTGCACGCTAACAGCTTCACCTGTTACCCCCATCACAGAAGTTAGCACAGATGGGCATGAGTCTTTGTATGAAACTTGGGCTTCTTAAACTTGGGAAACACCTTTCTGCTGAGGATGGGATGGTTGGGGTTTGTTCTGATCACGCTTTCGTGTGACAGGAAGAGCTTTGCCTCTGCCAGGGCTGATTTTCTGGAGGAAACCAGGGAAGAGGCCATAGTGACAGGGTTACACGCCACTCTGAACTCTGCTTGTCAGCCTTCTCTCTTTCCTCCCAGCAGCACCAAGACACACTGGCTTTGTCCTAGCACAAGGAGCAAACAAATACCAAAGACTCCGTTTCTTGTTTCCTAGCCCAACATCGCAATGAACAGGCAGCTAACTTCTCCTAAATTTATTGCTGCTCTTGGCTTCTTCCAAGGGGAGGTGCTTCTACAGTGCAAAAGTGCATTCCTGAAACAGCGTTGTCACCAATCCCTAATGAAGGGCAGGCATTTCTCACTTGTCTGCTAGCTTTCCCTTTGGCTCGTGTGTATTTTTTAGATAACATTTACGCACTTGGTTTCACTGACAGCGTAGTGTAAAAATGCATAAACACACAACATTTATCACAGTGTGATAAAATGAAGCTCATTTAAGCAAACATTGGCTTGCAGGACAACTCCAGGCTAGCGCCAATCTTTTATAATAGCCATAAACTACAGCTTTTATAACTGATATGTTGACAAACTCCTTTCTATGACAGTGAGTATAACCACCACAAGCCGCTACAATCTGTCATACCTTGCAACACCCAGGATCAGTTGTTCACTGTCCAATGTCAGGCAGTTACTCAATTAATGAGGTGACAGACAGCCATTATAAACTCATGAAAGTGCATTTCCAAATGGCTTGAGAGGCTCTCCCGACCATCAGCAGAAAAGTTTGGCTCAAGCGAGACCTCACCTGCAGAGAATGTGAGCTGGATCTGCTCCTCAATGATCTCCAAAGCAATGAAGTCGTGCTTCTCGTTAAAACGCCCGTTGTAGAGGAGAAGAGCATTCCTCTCCCTGGTTGCAAACCTAGAACACAGGAATGAGGGGTTAGGTCATGTTTAACAACTGATGCATGAAAGGCTGACGGTCAAGTCGCCCAGAAGAAAGGCAGCATTATATCTATCAGAGAAGCAAGCCTTTGCGTCTTTCTTGAGACAGAAAATGATAAAACCGAGCCAGTGGCAGGATAAATATATTCTTTCACAATCAACAGAGGCAAGCAAGATGGAAATGACTGAAATCTGCTCCACAGAGATTTGTTGACCCTCACAATGGGTAAAATCCGACAGACGTGTGATGCAGCGTGAGTATCTGACACTCGCCAAACAGTAGCACTTACTACATGTTGCAAACAGCCCAAACACTAGAAAGCATTTTCCCTTGCTGCCTGCTTGCTGTCTAAATGCTACAGGGTACAAGGA
Source organism: Heliornis fulica (assembly GCA_013399135.1). Classification (NCBI taxonomy): domain Eukaryota; kingdom Metazoa; phylum Chordata; class Aves; order Gruiformes; family Heliornithidae; genus Heliornis; species Heliornis fulica. Next base: position 237,799 of record VXBZ01005864.1, on the reverse strand, counting down.
GCGTCATCAATTGATTCACAAGACCTTACCAGGAGGCAAGGGGAAAAGAAAGATAAGAGTTACTTTAATAATGCCATGTAGACAATCAGGGTTCATCAATCAACAGGCCAGTCAATGGGAGGATGGAAAACAAACACTTAAATGATTCCATTAAATGGGTGTTTTTTGGATTTATTTTTCTTGTGCTTCTAATACGGGATGTGTCACACCTTTCCTGCAGAAAAAAAGGCAACCCCTCTTTTAAAAAGCCTGCAGGGTTTTTTTTTTTTTGTCAGCACAGAACCTTTTTTTTCAAATTTCTGTGTTCTGTGTGTATTTTATCATTTTTAATTTGATCTTATTTTCGTGGGGGATTTACACACAGCTTTCATCTACTTAGAAATGCAAAGAAAAAAAAAAGAAGAAATTATCACATGTTACATAAACATTTTTACAAAGATTAACATTAGACAAAGAGAGAGAAACCATGGGAATTTCTTGTGTTTCCAAATGGCGGTGTAGTTTGATTTCGTATCTTGAATTTCAGGAAATATGCCTGATTTAAATTAACCCACTTTTCCTACAAATGAATCAAATGCTGAACACAACTAATGAAAACTGCCTTCACAGACTGAAGAAATGATCTTTGTGCCTGTTATGTCACGTCTAGCAGCAGGACTCTCACGCGATGCAACAAAACTTGCACTGAGAGAATATGAAAGCAGCAGTAATTTAAAACATCAAGGTTGGGTATTTGAAATAAGAAATTTCTAAACCAAAGAATATTTTCTAATAAAATCTGTTTGTCAGACATATGAGTGTTATGGGTCACATCGAATAGGGAGGTTGTAATCAGAAGCTTGAATCTGAGATACATGGAAATGTTAATTTTTATTCCATATATTAGGTAATATTTCTGAAGGAGAATTAATTGTTCTGGTTTAAACACTGAAGTCAACATTTTTACACTTCCAATAAAATATAAACTCTAATGAATATCTGTTATAGCCCATCAAAATATCATATTACTGATTTATCTTTAAACAGTTTTGAAATATATCTTTATTTCTGAATTTATTTAATATAATATAAATATTATACAACTAAAAGGCAAAATACATCAATATTATCAAAATACTTATTTAGTTTTCACTTTTCAACATCAAACATTTAATCTAAAGAAAAACAGCTCCTGTAAAACATTTCCCAAGAGTGTATTTTCCAGTGGACAAATGCTTCAGCAAAACATTCTGATCACATCTATCCAGAATACATATGAGCAGAAGTAAGAATATGAGTGATGTTGCTTTAGCGGGTGAAAGATTTAGTTTGGTTAACAAGAGTAGAAGCCTTTGTTCTGTTTGAATATGTTTTCCTGATATGTTTTAAATTATCTCTTATAATTTTAAGTATTAAGCAATTATTTATTAAACTATTAAATCAAATTTTTAAGTACATTTATTTACTTTGTGTGTGCTCAGTTCCATTCCTTGCCACCAGCCAAAGGCATTTTTTTGTATCATACTAATAGTTAAAAGCACCACTACTATTGAACTGCTCTTGTTATCACCAGCTGGGGGAAAAATACTGTTTTTTCACAGAAAGGATACCTTTTAATCTCAGGACATAAGAGACAAAAGACACTTTCTTCGATAGCTTTGAATAAATAGTGGATAGACCCCTCCCCTCCACTGACTCCACAGTGAAGGAGTAGCAAGCGTTGGAAGGAAGCAAAGGAGACATATAATGTTGGGAGCCAAAAGACATGCCTGGTTAATAATCTAAATACTTTTTTTTAAAACAACACTTTAGTTATCAACTGGACAATGCAAAAATCTGCTCCTTCGCCAGGAGCAGGTCTTCAGTCACTTGAAGCTGAGGGAATCTAGACACCTCGTGATTTCACAAATGCTCCCAAATCACAAAATATGTAATGGCAAACAGTCAAACAGTTAATTCTTGCTTACCATCACATATTTTCCATCTACCCAAAAGGTTAATAAAAGCCAAAGTAACAAATGTAAACAAAGGTGAACTTCAGGTGTGAAAAGTGGTATGTGTCGTTATCCCAGACAGTGTGCAATGAACCCTATGAGGGTCTAAACTGTTTATAATCATACTGAATGGACTGAGACGTGTTTAGCTCATGACCAAACACACCATCTAGGTTTTAAAGACGATGAAGAAACCCTAGTGTAAGCACTACCATGCCGCAGCAGCTTGCTCTTTCTCAGTAACCCTCGCACAGAGCACTGGAGTCACTTTAACTTGAAGCACCCTACACGTCAAAGATCTCTTCCTGAAAGCCTTAAAAATGGCTCCACATGGCTGCAGGGATAAGCCAAGGGTAGTGCAGGTAATTTATGCTGGCAGCCAGCCCAGACTGCTCCTTTGTTTGCACTCACTGTATGTCTGACAAGCCCAACAAAGCCTTTTACTCCTCAGCTTTTCCATCTACTTAGATCAGATGCTCTAAAGCTCTCTTCATAGGCGCATCTTTTCCTCCTCTTGACCCATGCAAAAACCATGCCTGTGCTTTCTGATTTAAACAAAATGTTAAGATTCCATACAAATTCAGACTTTGGGATTATGGCAGATGAAGGATGAAACAGAAAGAAGCTGCCCGGCTCCTGACAGCTGTGAAACACCCAGTAACTGTTGGGCGCTGGATGGAACATGTGCCTGCTGGTGTCCTCCATAACCACTTTCTCTGGACAGACACACAAAAATGGCTGTCATTGCTGCTGTTGTAGCTATCAACAGATCCCTGGCCTTGCCCTTTCGGGTCGGAGCTAACACATTTTTACTCACAGTCAACTGTGAGGGAGAACCAAAGGTCAATCCTGACAAGATAAAGCATGGGAAAGCTGCAAACTCACGCCTCTCCAAAGAATAGGTAGGTGTGCACGCACCTGCAGCACGGGCTCTGTGGCAGGCAAGCCCCATGCCTGGCCCAGGAAGTGTTCTCCAGAAGAGGCTTTTTGCCCCTTGGATCAGTGAGCCAGGGGAGCATAGCTCTGGTCCACAGAGGGTGGCTGTTACCATTGCTGCTCTTGTAACTGACTGCACCCATGGGAAAAGTGACAGCCAGCCCAGAATGAGACTGCCCAACATGGGGACGTCAGAGCAGATGGGACAGTGATAAGGCTGTCTGTGTTGGGCAGCCAGGATGGGACCAGAAGCAGGAGCCAGTCACAAAGGCCAGCAAGAGCTGGAACAGTTGGGGTTGTCTTGAGCCCAAGGTTGGGAACCATTGAAGAGCAAGGACCTGAAGAGGACAAGCCTGTGCTCAATCATGGCCTGAGGAGACCAGGTCCTCTCACAGATGGGGAAGCAGGGGAGCAGAAGAGCATTCCCAAGCAACCAGCATAAACTAGCAGCCTGTGACTGAAAGTCGGGAGCCAGAGGCACAACTAGAAAAACATCTGACACGCTCGAGAGGTAGCAAATCCTCCATCCACCCTCTTACTCCTCCAGCTGGGAGGTGTCCAGAGAGGCCGCAGTGTCCCTTCTCCCCACACCATCACCTCACGCTGTGGAAGAGAAAGGTCAGGAGTTTGCAGCTTGGCAGCATCCTCAGCAGGGCAGAAAACAAAGTTTCAAACAGCACGACTGTGCCCCAGTCCCCGGAGTCACTCTCAGAAACACCCAGAGCAACCTCCATACATAGATAATTCAGTTGATATTTAACAAACACACCTCAAGCTCAAGTGGAGAGCTCACCACAGAGCCCTTCCCTGCTCGGACTTACATGAGGGAGACGGTGAAGTGGAAGCGCTGCCGCAGCCCCTTGAAGGTGATAAAGGACTGAGGGGGGAAGCTCCTGGTGGTCATCTCACAGTATGGCCGCTCATATTCTCCGGGGGGACATTCACATTTGAAGCCACCGATGAGCAGGTTCACGCAGGTTCCTCCATTCTTACACACCCCTGGAGCACAGCGGCCGGAGCGCGCATTGACCTCACAGTACTCTCCTGCAAGGGGAGAAGCAGACATCAGGGAAGGCAACACCTCACCCCAGCAGCAAGCTGCTGACATTCAGCTACCCAAGTGTAGTTGATAAAGGTTAAGATGTTTCCAAAATTCTGCACCCAACCTCCTCCACAACTGATGTACAAGACTGTAATTGGAGGGGGGTAAGGATGGTGCATCATCTTTCAAGACTGAATTTTCAAGGGGGTGTGGGATATGATTTGCTGAGCAATCCTCTTGCAAATACCCAACAATGCTGGCCCTGGTTCTCAAATTCCTTGGCCTCTTCCAGACCCAGTGATAAAAATAAAGCTGGTGACAGATCTGTAGAGGGGAAGGTAACACCATCAGTTAAAAACTTGCACAGTCCCTGTCAACTCAAATGTGTGTGTAACTGTTCTGGCATTTCACTAGGGGTTGGAAATTGTGTAAACAGGTAAGTGTTTGCATTTCACCTTGAGTGGAATTTGGCTTTGCTGCCACAATTTGCTTCCACGTTTTCCCATGTACCCTGCAGGTGACAGACATTTTTTGAACCCAATGGAGATGGACACAGGAACTCTCCATGGAAGTCAGGGATTCTGCGCACCACTTGTCAAAGCTATTTTCCCACCATATGCCTCAACTTTATTCAAAAGTCTGTATCAAGTTGTGTTAAATCCAAGGGCTCAAGAATCGGGTACCTTGCTATGTAGTTACACTGTAGGTTTCCTGCTCTTGCTCAAAATCTGAGAGTGAATCACAATTCAACAGAATAATTTGTGACTATAATGTTCTGCGATAATAATAATTTGAGTTAATAATGTAGAGAGGATAGCCACTTCAAAATTCTGCACTTGGGACAAAAGCAGCTGCTGAATTAATCACTGCACAGAAAGGTAAACCCTCTATGGGAGTTAATTAGTTAACACTCATGGTCTGGCATGCATCGTCCTAAGATATAAAGCATGTTCAGATCCTATACATAAAACTGTTCAGAGAAACTGAAGAGGGTATATATAGTTGAATTTTACCAGGAACAATGTCTGAGAAATAAACAGAGAGAAGAATCACGCAACACAGCCAGCTGAAGGAACGAATACATTTTCAACAGTTCAGTATTTGCATGATTACTCACTACCAGGTTATACGACTACATTAAATCAAGCACAGCTAAAACCGCGCAAATGCACTCCTGGAGGAAAGTAAAAGCACAGGAGCTGTGGGCAGTGGTTTCACAAATGAAGGCAAATTAAACCAGAAAGCTTTGCTCCAGCTGCTGCCCCCGCAGCCCTGCTCCCACAGGTTTCCATGCCAGAGCCACCTGCACTGGGTTGCAGGTTGCAGGCAGCAGTCCTGCCGCATCCAGACCTGTATCTGACCTCTTTTCTATGCCCGGCTGTAAACTGCAATGGTTTAGCCATTGCCCCAGGGCCAGCGAACTCTGAGACAAGGTGAGGTGGACAACCCAGATCTTTTGTGTGTCCAGCTCTGCTGTCTTTCTCCTCTCGCATCAACATTGTGTTCCTCTCAGGCAGGTACGACATATGTTGACTAAACACGGGAGCAAATACAAGGGTGCTATGATCATACAGCCAACCCAACGCAAGACCCATCCAGGTGGGCTCAACTCCCAAGGTCAGACCTCTGGTCCTGCTCTGTGCTCCCCATGAGGAACAGAGCTGTTGTACAACTGTATCCTGATGAAAGCATTTGTAGGTAGAGAGGTGGGTGATGGTCTTTTCTGCCAAGTGACAGGTGACAGGACAAGGGGAAATGGCCTCCAGCTGTGCTAGGGCAGGCTCAGATTAGATGTCAGGAAGAAATTCTTCACCGAAAGAGTTGTGGGGATGTGGCACAGGCTGCCCAGGGAGGTGGTTGAGTCACCATCCCTGGATGTATTTAACAGACAGGTAGACGAGGTGCTCAGGGTTATCAGGAGAGGACAGGGATGGTTGGACTTGATGATCTTAATGGTCTTTTTCAATCATGTGATCGTGTGATCCCCTGGAAAATGATATACTGTGTATTTTAAAAGGATGTAACACAAAGCACAGGGAAGTAGAACAAATCTCTCTATAATAATTTTCACAGTTAAAAAAATAATGAAATAAATCTTTCCCATCGTCCTAGAGGGAGCACAGACCGAAACCTCTGAAGTAAGAAACCAAATAGCTGAGTTCAACTCCAAGCCTGTGCTTAGGGTTTTTCTGATTCAGAACTGATGTTCCTACCTTAAGATGAAATGCTGTGAAAACCACTTGGCAAGTAACTTCCTGCTTCCGTTTATCAACTCCAAATACCAGGCAAGACCATGTGACCACACCTTCCGTAGTACTTTAAAATGCTCTATAATGTGTTTTTCTTTGGAGAGAAATTGTTATGTGTCATCCAAGAAAGAGAATTCCCTCGATGTACTGGATGTGCCAAACAAAGCACACACACATCAGATGCACTAAAAGGATGCAACAGAAAGCACTTCTTGATGATCTGCTGTGTAAGCACAGCCAGTACCCTTTAACACATACATCTTGTGTCAAAAAACTCTCAAAAAATTGGAAAACTGTAATTCCTACAGACAACGCACCAATTTGTCACTTTCAAATAGTAGGAGGATATTTTGTGAAATAAATCTCCAATTCAGAAAGGAATGCAAACTTCAAGGCTTTCTGAAAACAGAATGATGTATTTGGCAAAGGTAAATAATGTGCAGGCTTGAATACAGAGGGAGAAAAAGGAGGGAGCCTAAAGGAGAGATTCCTGGCATAGTAACAAGTTGTGGAAATGCCATGGCAATACAGAAGCAAAATATAAAAGCCTAAGCTGGAACTCACTGGTGGTTCTGTATTAATTCTGTGAAATAACAATTTACAGATCATTTATTCAGACACCTATAAGGGAAAAAAGCTAGTTACAAGAAAGCTAACAGAAAAGTTCTGTTGAATTAAGGGTATTATGCCTTTTCATTATGATATTCAAAGAAGCAGAGTTTAAAAAATGTAGTTCAACTTTAAATAAGATTCTGTCCTATATTCATTCAGCTGTAGCATCATTGATGTCCCAGTTACTAAAATTATACTGAATTCTCTTTACTCTGTAATGTTAATGAGAACTGCATTTGATGCATACTCTTTGATGTTCTATTTTCGTATTTTATGTATATTTACCAAAATATATTACAGTAACTCCAAGAAATCACTGTGCTTCAAGGCACAAAGGTCTACCAAGAAACTTCATAAATTCTTAATTACCTTTTTTTTCCAAAAGCGCCTGGAATTATTTAGAAACAGGGCACTTTTGGCTTTATGGAGTTGCCATCCAAGCAAGTGTTCGAAGCATTGCTTTGATCAGGACTGGCAACAGAACACACCTGTGTGTCACTCTTGGCTTGGTCACTTCCAAGGGCGGCCACCGCATCCCAGACACATCGCTGTACCACAGCACTGCCCATGGGAGCTTTGAGGCATGGCCTGGAAAGCACCCTCAAAATTTGAACCGAAGCCTGCATGGACTTGGAAGGACGAGCTGGTTGCTGGCTGCAGCCGGAGTCAGAAGGCCCTAAGGGAGGAGGTACTTGAGAGGCTGCACCCGCCAGCCTTCGGGATGAAAAGCGCCTGTGTGCCTGCTCACAGATGAAGGGCTGGGACACACTGTCGGAGGGGATGTCTTGTAGTCTGGTGGGAAAAATCAGTGAAGAAGGAAGGAGAGCTGTTGTGCAGCAAGGGCCTGGAGGGGCTCGTGTGATAAGAGCACAATCCAGATAGCTGCTGTGCACAGTGCAGAGTCAGTCTGCGACACCAATGATGCTAGCAAGACTCAACCCCTCACCCAGCCCATAAAACTCCCTTTGCTCCTCACAGCATCTCCTTGACTAATATAATTTAATTTTTCATACTGACCAGCATTTTAGGAATTACTTAAAAAAAACCCTAGTTGCATATCTCAACTCTGGAAATTCAAGCAGGAGAAGTGAAGCCCTGTTCCTCCAGCCGCTAACTCCAAAGCACGCACTGTCAGATAACATGGGTCGCTGCTGCCGGTTATCTGCCAGCAGATTCCTGGGCTTTGAAACAATTCTGGCCCTAGCCAGCAAACGGTTTAATGTTACAGGACAGTAGCTGAACGTATAGGCTCTCAATTAGTACTGATGACTCTTAAAGCTAAGAGTCCTATGGCTTTTACGCAGCCCTTTATGTAGTGCTCCCCGGTTTTAAAGCCCTTGAGATCAAAACGTGCTAAGTGGCTTTTGACACCGCTTCTTACTTGGAAGCATCCTGTCTTTAATGCATCTCTTCTTCAATATTAGGGCCAACTTTTAAAAGGATGTTAATCATAAAATTTCTCTTATGACTTTATGTAAGCAAGTACACCATGACATCAGACGTCACACAACAAGAACAGGCAACAGGATGTACACAACAAGATGTAACACAACAGAACAGCGCTAGAAGATTTTTCTTCCTCTACCTATTCCATGTAAAATAATGGAAGAGTTTAATGAATAAAGAAAAAAATATTGAAAAAACTGAAAAGAAATATAAATAAACAATCTGAAAACTGAAAAAGTCATCTCAAAACTGCAAACAACCTTGTGAGCAGAACATTATGAGTTTCAAACACCACAGTGGTGTGAGTCAGTGACCTGGTCTTTGCAGAAACCTGCCTGTGGCTTTGCTGGTGAGACGCTTGATCTTACAACAACAGACAATGTGTAATGATGGAAAGCTTGCTGGAAACAACATGATGGCATTGGAATAAATACAGGATTACTCTACACTCTACCACAATGTGTTTCCACAATATCCCTGCTTAAGGGCTAGTCCCCAAAACCTTGTACTATTCTCTTATTGTTTTGAATTGAAATACTAATTTAATACATTTACATGAAGCAGCAAACCTGCAGTGATGTTCTTGTTTCTTTTATTTCATTTTCCCCAGACACCAGTTAATGTTTTACTTGGTATCTGTAATTGTTTGACTCAAACTGATTCTTCTTTCCTCCCTCCTGCCATTTGCTCTCAATACATATTAATCTTCTCCATGTTTGTAGTTGCTTCACCAGAATGGAAAGCATTTTGAGAAGCTGATTTAAGCAGCCAGCCTAAAATGATCCACCTTGAAGTGGAAAGAACAAACAAGAAGAAATAGGGCCAAAGGAGAAGCAAGCAATAGAGCAACTATATTCTTGGAAGAATACCCATTGCCCCATTGCCCTAATAAAGAAAGAAACAGCATTCAAATCCTATTGGCTATCTTGCACATTATGGGAAAGTCAATCCTCCTCTTCCTCTAGTCACTAAATTGCTACCAACCTTAAATGAGGATCGGTACTCAAGCAGTGCACTAACTAATAAGCAGGTTGTTTAAAACAAATTGTCTGCAGAATCAGCCTGGAAATCTCTACTGGGACAAGAGATAAAGAGGTTGGGATGCAATGAATCCACTTCAGGGGTGGTTTCACCATAGTTTAGGCTCACTGGGAGTTACCATAGTCCCCTCCTTTTTCCAAGCTCGTTGCTCTTTCCTCCCCCTCCTCTGTGCTGGCATTCATGTAATCCTGCAGTTGACTGATCTGTGTTGCTACGATGGCAAAACACCATTCACTCCTTTATTGCAGGGTTAGTGATCTTTTGATTAGGTCTGCCCTAGGACTGATGGGATGAATAGCACAGCAGGCACAAGGGAAGGAGGCAGGACCATGCACCCAGGAATAAGAATGACAGGGATGGTCTTAGAGAGGTTTAACTGTTATGGAAATACAGCTTTAAGTGACTTTAGATGGCTCATGTGTGAGTGCAGTGGCTCATGCCTGACTTAGGTGAACTGGATTGATACCATCAGTATTGACAACATCCTCTCTCCCCTGACTGTGCAGGGATGTACTGAAGGAAAAATTGCCTAAAATGTAGGTGCAAATCAAGTAATAAAAATGACTATTGGATTTTGCCCTACTCCTTCAGAGGCTTTGTGGTGCGTGAGCCTACCCTCAGTTACAAACAGGAGAAGTCAGCCTTACCTCCCAGCAGATGCCACTTCCAGATGAAACATTACACAAACAAACAAACAAAATCAATTTGGTTTATGAGAGGAGTCAGAGAGCAGAAAAAATAAACAAGTCATTCCAAATGAAGGAGACACTTGATCAAAGAGAAGCTAGGAGCCATTGGTGTTCTAGTGACTGTGATTAATTAGGGGACGACTATGTTCATGTACTATTTTAGGCAAATAACTCAGAAGTGCTATTTGAAGAGCAGAAGTGAATTTTGTGTTCCTTAGAAATCAATGGAAATCACTTCAGAGGGGCCATGCAGATGCATTCGTTAGGCTTAATACTACACTGATGGTTGTCTCTTGGTAAGGCTTCTATGTCACACTGCTACTAAGTGCTCACATTTGTAAATATACTCTGGTCTTTCCTTTTACCTATTTATTTATGATTTCAGAATTAGGACTGATGTAGGAAAATTAAGATCAGCCCCAAACTTCTTACAGGGAGAAACATCAGTTTACGGCCCACTCTGGGGTCTCTGTCCTCCCCTTTGCCTTTTGTTCCTTTTGCTACTTTCCACACTGTAAGGGCAGATGGTAAGAAACAGGCTAAAGTAAAATGGCACATAAATACATAAATACATGTAAGCACACACCACTCACAGAGACATCCAATCACACTGTTCAGGACTAAATCTGACTCGTAATGACGGCTGCCCTTCATAATTTAAGTTACTAACTGTTCCAGATTTAACAAGATGTGTTTGCAAGAGAGTAACCTGAATTTAAAACACTAAATAAAATAACTACAAACACATTCCACTAACACTATATGTATATAGCTTGCCAAGTAGCTCTTTGAGGTGACGGATAGAAAATAATCCTATAATAAGATACTCAGAAAACCACCATTTTATCTCTGGATCTGGTTTATTTTTTTTCTGCAGGCATAAGCACTAAACTCTGAGCTGGTGGGAAGACCGGGTGCAGAACTGCCATTGCTTTCTCAACTATACCATCACACTTCTCCTTTCCTTATGCCTTCTTCCACAAAGATCCCTCCAGGCATCCCTGATAACTCACAAGTCAGATTTCAAAAAATCACAAGACTGGGCTAAATAAAGTCATGAGATCTTTAATCATGAGATGCTTCAAAATAATGAACATGGGGGGCTTCTTCCTTTATTTGTCTCTGAAGCTGTGGGTGGCATCTGCTGGCTCCAAGGCATGTGGTCAAGTTCCAGCCCAAAACACACCACCAAAACTGGCTGCTTTGAGGGAGCTCCTGTTCCCACTCCCACCTCAACAGGAAGACAGTCCATGGCCCTTCTCAGCTCTTCTTCCTACTGAGGTACTTGGGTATAGCATCTGCACCCTGGCTGCTCTGGGGTCCTGCAAGCTCTCAGGAGGAAGAGGAACACAATTAAAAACTCCCATGGACAAACAAGCAAGGGAAAGGCCAGGATCCCATCCCACCTCCTGTTTTTTCCCCACTAGCATCTGTATTTTACGAAAAGAACAAGAGCAGGGAAAGCTCAGGTCTCCATCTTGCAAGTTACTTCCACCTGTGCCTGCTGATGCAGTGCACATGCAGAGCAACCACTAAAATGGTACGTGGCTCCTCAACAGTCCAAAACCAGGCCTAGGTTCCTACGTGCAGCACCAGCCTGGGAAAAGATTTTGTTCCTCCTCACCTGCTACCCTTCCCTGGACACAAACAATGCAAAACAAAAGACACCCTGCAGGGAGGGGTGGATGGATGGATTTGGTTTTTTTGTGGTTCATCATTTAAATGAGAAGGAATAATTGGGGGGGGGGGATGGGGACGGGACAGGACACCCAAACAATAGTGATGAGGATTAGAAATATTTGGGGCACATCTGTTGACGAAGTGAATTAATCTGTGCATTCCAGAAATTAAGAGCATGTTCTCAAGATAATATATGTTCAATCTGAATGGCCACTGGACCTTGTCCTCCCATGCAACTTCCACCTGTGCTGGCAGGAACAGAGCCCAGGTAAAAGTCACAACTGAGTCTTTAATACCTGTGCTCTGTTCCTCATATATTTGTTGAGGAATAAAAATTCTCAGTCACTAAGATTCTATTCAGTCTACACCAGATAGTAGGCCTTTCACCTTCCAGCAACAAGTCCAGGAGTGGTGTGAGCACCAGAAGCACTACCAACACCTATCACAAGTATTATTATTTTTTTCCTATAACATTCTGATGAGCAAGTAGCCAGACACCATACTAAAATATAGGTGCACACAGTGTGCATGGATTCTCCCCACTGCCTGCTCCCACAGCACTGGACATAATCACCACCAGGCTTCTAAGGAAATGTTGAGGAAAAGCACTTTTTGGGAATGTCTTAGACATAACTAAGGAGAAAAAGAATAAAAACATCCATGCCTTCAGCCTGACACAGCTACCTACCAACAGTTTTTCCACGTGGGATCCAACAGCTAATTTCTTAGTAATGCCTTAATCTTTACTCTTGATTGATTTTACATCTATCTCTAAGCTCTGTAAAGTATTGAATCATTTGTTGTAATGTACAGTGCCCTCACTCTGTGTCATCTCCCTCTGCACCTGACCTGTAAGTTAAAGCTTTAGAGACCATTTTAGTTTCTGTCTCTCAGCCAGGACAATACACAACACAAAACTACACAAGATTAAAAAGAAAGGCACCAAAATTTCTCATTTATATTGAGTTCTGTGGCAGGTTTATACACAAGGTAATTTATCACAATGCAATTTGCACTTATTTGAGGTAAGATATCGTCATGAAGCAGTACCTTTCAAAAGCTCTAAGCTTTATCTCTGGATGCATTTACTAGGGGGAAAACATTACTGTAGATGTCAAAGATAAAACCCAAATTAGATTATGCCATTGTGTCTGCAATTTGCATTATGTCTTACTTGGAATAAATCTCTTCGTTCAAATCCCAGCTTAAAGCGAATGAGAAACCTGGAGGTGTAAGAACAGAACACACCTCTGCATAACATGATTATATTCATTCACAGAGGAATATCCCTACCTCTGTTCAGTTTTAAGAGAAACAATTATCCTCTACCTTTACTATACACATATCTATTTTTATTTTATTCTCTGCCCTCTCTGCTCCTTGACTCCTCTCCAGGAGTGTTACTCGAGGAAGGGCACATGGAGGGAACGGGAGGCTGAAGCAGCCACTGTGGCTTGGAGGACACGTTCCCTTAGGGACAGCCTTTGCCGCCTGGTCTGTATTTGCATCCCTGCGCACCTGCAGGCACTTCAGCATGGGAACCAGCTGCCGTGCCTGGTTCTCACCTCCTTCCCTGGGCAGCAATGACAAAGGAAAAGGGCACTCGCAGGCTTGCCATGCCTCTGTTCAGATGACAAAAAAATACTTCCTCATCAAGCAAAGTTGCAATTTGTACTGGGCACCAAATACCACCACTGCCACCATTAATTCCCCAGGGCTGTTGCTCGACGGGTCATTGCGGCCTCACACCGGGCTTCTCAAAATATATTAAACTATTTACGTGAATGAGGAAGGCAAGCAAGGTGTGGTGGCTGCGCCAGGGGTGTGTGTGCAATAACCTCTTTTATCAACAGGAACCGGGGAGTCGGAAAACCAGATGTGCTTTCAGGCACTGTCAGTCAGGCATCCCGCTTGCTTTCAGCCTGGCTTCCCCAAACTGCCTTCCACAGAGGAGAACAAAGGGCTGCAACTCTCAGTTCCCAAATCTGTAGGGAAAGGGAAAGCTCTACAACTTACTTTTCAGCAAGTTTCAACTTCTCGAAGCAGCTGAAAAAGCACACATAACTGCAAATGACTGACCTCAGAAAGAGAGGAAAGAAGAAAGAAAATGGGCTGAGAAATATGGGAAAAGAAGACCAGGGTCTCCCTTTCAGTGGCAAACATCACTGTTTTTTTAGGAGAGTTCACCCCTTACTTCACTAAGACCCCCTTTAATTTTCTCTCTGAAACTGTTACAGACTTGATGTTTCGTCTCAGAACAAGAGACAAAGACAGAAGAAACCATCTGCCCTCAGCAGCCAGCTGGGATTAACTGCACAAGCAGTTAACTCTGCCCACCTCCATTAAAAAAGGACTGGTGAGAGCTTGCATTTTCTGTTTTCCAGAAATTACAACTTTCGCAGGAAAATCTCCCTAACACAACTTCTGTGTAATCCAAGGCTATGGTTAAATATGATGGCATTGAGAAATAGGCAGACCTCAAACCAAGTCAAACCCCTTAACAGTCTAGGTGGTCCCAGAAGCTCTGGTGTAAAGGAGCATAATGGCCAATTAGTGAGAATAATTGAAGAGTAGCCATAAAAATTTTCATAAAGCAACTGGAAAACATGCTTAAAGTTAATCTACTGTTGCAATTACATCTTAGGAGGCTAGGATTTCAGAGCTTCATACTTTCATTTTATACAAGGAGTATTAGGTTAAAAGAAAATTACATCTGGAGGTACTGTGTACTGTCTCTTACTGAAGATCCTATGAGCTCAGATGTTTTGATTGACAGAGTAGATAGAACCGGCAAAAACAATCTGATGATTATCAAATTTCCATTATGATACACTGAAGGTAGATTTTGAAAAAATAAAAAATGCCCCTTTGCTTGTCAAATTAAAAGGATTAGGGTTAAAAAGATAATCCCATAATCTTATGTTTCGGTAGTCTCAAAAATATTTCTTATACAGGTCAGTAAACACAAACTGAACACAAAAAGCAACTTAATCGATGCAGCTGATTTTTCTTAATGAGTCCTGTAAAAGCCATTGTAAGGTCTCAATGTCTCGCATAGAAAATCTCAAATCATTGTATTTTTAACTCTATCAAACAGGTAGAAATTAAAAAGATACTTTAAAAAAAAAACCAAAACCAGGCTCATAAAAAATAAATCCAGACAGCTTCGACAGCTTGTACTTAACTCTTGTTGCAACAGGTTAGTAGGCTAAAATTCAGCCTTTGTATAAAAAAAATATGGTTTCTTTTTATAGTCACTTTAAATTGTTACTGTCTTGTTCAAGTTAATACACTTTTTTGTGTCATCGAGATTGTGTTTAATTATTAATATAAGACAGTCATCTTCATAATGATGTTTCTTACAATATGCACATCAGTGTGCTGACCCTCTGAAGCATGGTTGGCCCTATCTAATTAAAGTATGTTTGGTAATTATTATATTGGAAAACGCTGCATAATGGCTCTCATATACTATGGAGAATCTGAGAGACAGCCTAAAGTGAAGTGATCTTCATCTTGATTTTTAGAAACTGAAAATTTGGGCCGACGACTGCTCAAGAAGCTTCGATTTGATGGCGCCATACATTGCGGGTCTCAGAACAAAACCTGCCCCAGGAGGAGCCAGAGCTGGGATGCAGGCACTGAACCATGATGGTCTAAACAAAAGAGCATTTGCAACAACAATGAAGTTGTGGTTCCCACCATGCTCTGCACAACTGTATGGCCACACTGTAATTATCTTGATGTTCAAGGGCAAGTGCCTCACTCTGGTGCTCAACTGTCGAAACCTTCAATCATCACAGCACAAAGAATGGGCACACAAGAAACTACTGTATACTTTTTTCCCCTCCCTAACGGGACATCACCCCGATACTCTCATCTCTGCACCCAACTGCCCTTCCTAACACTCTCCTTTTGTTTACCTGCTGATGAAAATAAAATCATCTAAACTTGAGAACTCCAAATATACGCAGAAGCCAAATACATTTCTTATAATTCAGTCCTACTGAACTGCATGGGGGCTTCCCAGTTCTGTTTCCCACTTTTTAATTTACAGCCAGGAGAAAAAGATTCCTGTTACATTGTTCCTTGAAATTAAATTTCTTTTTTGTTCTGGAAAACAATTACTTTAAAATAATTAATTCCAGCCTTCCTGGAATTTCTTTTTATAACCTTCACCTCTGATCTAATGTGAAAATTGTGAGGGGCTTTCCAGAACATGAGGCACATTGGAACAAATACTACATCATTATGATTTTATCTTCCCCACAAATCACTTAAAGGCAATTTTGTCATTTATTTTTTCTCCCCATTTTCTTCTCCTTTTTTTCCCTGATTTGTTTTTGGTAAGAAATAAAACCAACTAACACACCTAGCCATTGGCAAAAAAAAAAAACCAAAAAAAAAGAAAAAAAAAACACTTAAAGAGTAGTATAATATATGGGGCTATTTTGACACTTAGCAAGTGTATGTTTTGATGTATTAGAATACATTTGTGTGGCTCACATGCAATTTAAAAATTTATCCAGCTAACCGATCTGACATTAAAAAAAATGCAACCTGTGAGAAAAAAACCCAAGTCTTAAATTACACAAGGCTCAACTTGGCTAAATTAATAAAAAACACAATTGTAAACTATGGTCACAGAGAATTTGGCCGTTGTTTAATAAACCACTAGTTAAAATATTTTAATTAAAACAAACCTCAGTGTGTGTAGTTTCTCTCAGATCAATGTTCTGCAATGCATATAAATGTTCACAATTCTAACAGTGTGTGTGGGAATTTTGCTACATCTATGAGGAGGGGTTTTACAGGTACGTATGAAATTATAACATCAAATAGCTCCAGTCTGTGTAATTATGCTCCACCTTCCAGTTGTTGGCATTTTTTTTAGTTATACCAAGGGAGATAAACAAATACATTATAACAAAAGTTTTCAAAAAGCCTGGGAGAATTGTGACTCCCATTCTAGGTGTGGTAACAGAAAGACCATCAATATAAAACCAGAAGTATGAGTCAACAGCCTAAAAAACTTCTGAAAATTGATGGAGCATGATAATTCAAAAAGAAATAGATGTACGACAGGTTTAAGACAATAAAGAGATTTCATGTATGCTAGAACAAAGGGAATGCCCCCAGGAAATCCGTGGTGTGCAGAAGGTATCTCTTCTTCCACTGAGCACCACTAACTGATAAGGTCACACTCACAGGACATTTTCTTGCCAAGCGGTGGGAACAGTCAGGTGCCAGAGGTAGGGTTGCCCACACCAGGTCAGCAGTCTGCCTTGCTTGTGTAAAGGCAGCTGCCTCACAGCAAACACAAGCTTAGCTTGGCATGACTTCAGGGTCAAGTGTGCCACTGTCACATCAGGGATTTAACAAGACTTGACTTTAATGAAAGAGGCTGAAGCCAATGTTAGCCGTGGCAGGGGTTGGGGCTAAATGATCTTCAAATGTTCCTGCCAACCTAAACCATCCTATGATCCCACGATTATACTTGTCCATTAAGACTCCATATTAAATCATCTACAACATAACTTTACTCTGGTTTTATTGTTTCAGTTATCTTCTGGATCAAGCAGTTATGCAATTGTGTTTCTGGTCCACAGCCTCGGAGCAAACCTGGCATCACTTGGGTCCGGCCACATAAGGTTGTGCTGTCCTGGCCCCGTCACCGCAAGCATTAACACCAAACCATACCATAAAAACAAGCAAGGACCCATTTGTAACATGCACAGCACGTCTGAGTTAAACACAGTAGGGGAGTGGACACACATGCTTCTGCTGAGAGTCTGTGTCATGAAAAGAAAGGGCTGTCACAGGGATCTCCCCCACGTTTCCAGATGTGGTCAGCCCAGGAATGGTGCAGAGAAGATGCCTCAGCTGCTCTGGACTTGCCACTGACTGCTTTTAAGTGACCTGGGAGAAGAAGATGCTGTTCCTCAGCTTTCCTTTGGTGAGGGGGACAGCATCCTCTTCCTCAAAAGGGTGTCTCAGAGGCTTCCTTTGCTGTTAGTAACTTTTGCAGTCCACAGTGTTCCTTAGCTGAAAAGTGGTTTGTACAGGTACAGGTTATTATGTTTGAAATCGTAGTTCTTTGACTATCTACACAGCCCAAAAAGCAAGAGTATTTCCATGTGATACCTCTTAATCTGAATATCCAAACCAAATACCTATTTTTAGGAATTCATAGCACAAAACGGACATTGTGCTAAAAGGAGAGAAAGGTAAAGATCACATTTGACTGCTGTGCTCTTCAAATGCAGCATGCACTTTCCAAGACCCAGTGGAAGACTTATTATCCATGGCTAATTGCAAAGAATGGGTTGTATGGATTCCTTATATGTTTAGATATTAAGGCAGCTCATGAGACGACATCTGTGGTTCATCGCTTTTTGGCATGGGTAAATGCAATGGTCATATGGGGAAACTTCAAAGCCCTGCGAGTAAGATTTATGAGACACTATGTCTCTCAGTACATAGCTGAGTGGTGAAGACCATAAAAAGTGAAAATGATAGGCTTCTCCAGCTTTTGCACCAGTCATGCTCTGAAAAAATGTTTGGAGGAGTTAAACTCCACTGTCCTGTCTAGTGTACTGCTTACAGGGTTCTTGCCAGCTGCCCAAGTGCTCCAAGTTCCTGGGGGCTTGGAAGGGGCCACAGACTGGTAGGAACCAGAGGGACCCATCTATACGGTACTGCTGCTACAAACACAGCTTGCCATGCCTACACCAGCAGAGGTGGCTGCCTATTCAATAAAGGCAGAAGAGGCCTTTCCTCACAAAACATTTCATGCTGATGGGACAGAGAGGCTGAAGGCTGATGTTAAAGACTGCTAGGACAGCTGTGCAGAGAACAAAACTCAGGACTATTAACTGTAAGGAAGGATCCTACAAGCAAACAAACATTTATCAGATGTGAGAAGGTTCTCTTCGTCACAGAGTGATGGCTCCACAGCAATGGAAGGGAAATAGTGCTGCAATTATAAAGACTTAGTTTTACTACAAACACCAAAATAAGAGCACGACATTGGCACTGCTCAAAAGGAACACAAATTTCTAAACCAGCAACTTTGTACAGAACCACCCTACCTAAGCTTTCTCAAGACAGGCCATAAACTGCACGAAAGGGCACCCGGAGTTCTCAGAGTCACCAAGAAGCAACAACAGTTATAGAAAGGCTGACAGTCAGTGCTCGACTTTTCCTGCATCCAGAATCAGCAGAAAAATGACATGAAAAACTAAGACTTTACAATTGTGAAAATGGTGCAAATCACACAGCAAACACTCTATTAGCTGCTGTTGCACTCCTGAAAACAAACATACTACTTTTAATAGTATTAGACCCTGCCACTGGTTTTGTATGTTTGTTATGTAAATACACCTGGGATCCAGCAGCATAACTGAATACCTGGACTCAAGGACACTGCTAAGGCAGCAATGACACAAAACATTTCAGTGCCTTAAAACATTTGAGGAAACAGAGATGATCCACAAAGTCATCCTGCACTGTAGATGATATCCTTACATTAAGAGGAGTGTTTTGGAATGACAGAATGTCTTATTTTGTGGCAAAGACAAACTTTGTCACAGCTGTTTGAAAGTGCTGGCAAAGCCCCACAACCCTGGGAGGATAATCACAGAATCACAGAGTGGTCTGGGTTGAGAGGGACCCCAAGGACCATCAAGTTCACTCCTGCCACAGGCAGGGCCACTAACTTCAAGGCCTCCATCTAGACAAGGCTGTCCAGGGCCCCATCCAACCTGGCCTTGAACACCTCTAGGGTTGGGGAATCCACCACCTCTCTGGGCAGCCTGTTCCAGCACCTTACCACTCTTTCTGTGAAGAACTTCCTCCTGATAACTAACCTAACCCTTCCATCCTTTAGCTTAAATCCACCCCCCTTGTCCTACCACTATCTACCCTTGTAAAAATCTGACTTCCCTCCTACCTATGTGCTCCCTTGAAGTACTGGAAGGCTGCAATGAGTCTCCCTGCAGACTTGTGTTCTCCAGGCTGAACAAGTACAGCTCCCTCAGCCTGTCCTCATAGGGGAGGTGCTCCAGCACCCTGATCATCTTCATGGCCTCCTCTGAACCCTCTCCAACAGCTCCACATCTTTCTTGAATTGGGGGCCCCAGATCTGGACACAGTACTCCAGATGGGGCCTCATGAGGGCAGAGCAGAGAGGGACAATCTCCTCCTTGTCCCTGTTGGCCACCCCTCAGAAGATGGAGCCCAGGATACCAGTGGCCTTCCGAGCTGCAAGAGCACACTGCTGGCTCATGTTCAGTTTGTCATCCACCAGGACCCCCAGGTCCTTCTCAACAGAGCTACTCTCAAGGAGCTCTTCTCCCTGCCTGTATCAATGTCTGGGACTTCTCCAGCACAAGTGTAAGACCCTACACTTTGCAGTGTTAAATCTCATTAGGTCCACCGGGCCTTCAAGTCTGTCCCTGTTTAGCCTTGCTGCTGCAAGACACAGACTTCAATAAGCTAAACAAGGAGTTAAAGATGCAGTAAGGGACCTGAAGGAATCAGATGATGGTTTTCTGCACAGGGTTTTGGCTGTTATACACCTGTGATCCCACTACTCCAGTGGGGCTGCAGAAGTGAAACTGAGAGTGGAATTTCAGACCCTCTTGCCCAAGATAAAACACTCATTATGGCTACCCTGGAGGCCAGATTTCCCTACTTGAAAGCTGAAATTGTCCTAAACAAATCTCCCTGGCCTGAAAAATGAGAATCTGCTATCAGACCAATTGGGAAATAACTATCTGAAGAATGGATATAAGCAAAGATAACACAGAAGTAATTCCTCACATGTTCTTTTACTAAATGCTTGCAAAAGCCAAACGCTGAGAACTTACTAAACACTATGAACACGGACCTCTGGCATGATGCTGTAAACCAGCTATAATTACCTTCTCATGCCACAAAGTCAGAATCCATGGCAGCCAAGTTAGATGTCATGATTCCTCATGTCAGTATAGTATCTCAAAAATAAATTAGAAGGAAAAATGTATAACATGCAAAAGATCTCTAATTGCTGTATTTGATTACTAAGAGATATACAGCCACTTAAGGTTTTGCCCTTCTCTGAAATGAAATCCAAGGAGAGATGCAGAGGATATGGGAAATTCTCTGACGATCATTTTCTCTGGAAATTGCTCCTTGCTAGGGGTTAGGTAGCAAAGGAGGCAAAGAGAACACCCTGTGTTGTGGAGAACTGTGGGAACATTTCATTTCTTCCTTATTTCAAGTTGTTTTGGTGTGTTTTTTTCCCCCTCCCTTTCAGAGTACTTTTGCTCTCTGAAAATGACATTTTACTTTTGGGGAGCACAACCGTAGAGGAGAAGGGTAATGGCAGCTGCTGAGTAGAATCATAGAATCATAGAATCATAGAATCATAGAATCATAGAATCATAGAATCATAGAATCACAGAATGGTTAGAGTTGGAAGGGACTCACAGAGGTCATCTAGTCCAACCCCCCTGCAAGAAGCAGGGACACCCCCAACTAGATCAGGTTGTAGGACTGTGGTCATCAAACTGTGGCCAGAGATGTGGGAGGACCCAGAGATGGCAGAATACAGCATACACAGTATGGCAGGAATCATGGGAATTCACACCCAAAAAGGTGACCACATGGCCATGGTGGCACATCCTATAGGAAGCACTAGCATGGAGCTGGAAACAGAACTTATTTAGGAACTTCTGTGGCAACCATGCTTCCAAAACCAGTGCAGATGATATGATGCATTTGTCCCTAAGGAGCACAGACAATTCCACTCTGCCCAAGCCTTCACCTATAGTTCATCTCAGCTGCTTCTGCAGCACTCAGACACATGAAATACAGCTGGAAAAATTACACAGTCTTTCCACAGTGTTCAAGTTCATTAAATTTGTTTGCTTAACTTAAATTACATCCGTTAGCCCTTTAGCCATGCACATAGCTCCTCGCCACCAACGGCATGATTGTTAGGGCGTCCATTGTTCTCTTCTCTAGAATGACTTGTATATAAAGACAAGAAGTTCAAGGAGAAAGGAAAAAAAAAGTTAAAAATATATGTCCTTCTTCACTTGTGTCATTACATCACAGGAAGTGAAGCTATTTCCAAATCAACCCAAACCAGTCAGTAATCAGGTTTCAGAAATATCTTGTAGAAGCTCAATTTACCTTTGTGCCTGTAACAGAAGACTCCTGAAGACAGAGAAACTTTCATCATGTATAAATGACTAACAATCACATCAAAACAAATGGAGGGCTTCAAAGCGGGGTAGAAAAATGGGAGGAAATTCCATCTGATTAAGATGGGATATAATTATCTTCTAGATGAAATAAATGCTCTATTTTTATCAGGTGACCAGTCAAATAAATTCAGTACAGGGTTATGATTGTAATTTCTCATCAAGTTGTGGCATATCTCTCCAGAGAGATGATAGATATTAGTATTTTCTTGTCATTATTTTTCTACATAGGCTGTTAATTGGGAAATGGAAACATGAGACCTCCCAGAAGAGGCTGCATTTAACTGACTCTTACCATTCCTATTTCGCCATTTACAATTAATTCAAAAACTCCTAAGTACCTCGTATTGGTATGTTACTACGCTGAGTTAATACCATGGTAACAATCTGGTAATACCAGAATCTCTCAACTTTCAGAAGCCTTAGCAATGGTCTGCTCACTCTGATTTACAGCTGCTGCATTCTGTGAGCTAATACACACTGCTGCTATTGAAACCAACCCATGCTGTTTAAATATTAAATAGATATAAAATCTGGATTGTTGTAAACTATTAATATTGATGTACAAACAGAAAACACGGTATTATGATTGACAGATATAAACTGAACATGCAAATGGATACGAATGATTTCAAGAAAGGACAAAAACCATAGGTAAAATAGTTTTGAAAAAAGTTCCTAAGTGAGATTGAGACAAGATTCGATAATGCTTCTTCAAAAAATATTTCTAGTAATACATTACTTGTTGATAACATTTTCCACCTCATTCTATAAAGGGGATGAAAATCAACCAATGACCACCATATGTGGGTAAGCACATCAGGTTTGATGGGAAAAAAAATTCTCATGCAACATGAAGCCTAAGGGCACCAATGTAACATAAACTACCCACAGCATAGATACTAAATTTCTACTGCATTTGGACAGCAATAAACCAGATATATTCAATAATATTTGTATCAATTGACAGGTTAAGGGATTCTTCTTGATTATCCATCTTCCATGAATAATCAAGACCCATGACCCAACCTGCCCTTCCAGAAAATAAAGTGTTTCACTGACACATAGTTAACTCTGAAACCTAAAAAATGACAAGGTTATAAACAGTGCTGACTCTTTAACTTCTGACCACCTGAATATCCTGGTGGCAGGACAGTTAATTTTTAACTCAACAACTATGCACTGAAAATACAGTCACGGATCAAATCTTTCTTTGTGTATGAATAATATGGTGCCTATCCTCTAAATGTGTGCCATGACTGTTCTGACTACAGTGTTAATTATTAATTATGTTCATCAATTATTAATGTAAGACTTCTCTCTTTCATTTTTAAAGTATATTTAGCCTTTTCTTTCCTGAAGATTTCTAGCAAGTGACCCGCAAAATGTGATGTAGGAAGACACATCATTCCAAAACCCGAGACATGGATGAATTAATTTTGTACTTGAGTCTTTGTTTGATGAAACTTGCTAATTATAACCATTCCTTTTTACGGTATCATAACACAATAATCAAGGTAAATTAAATCAACTGCTAGTAAAATCTATCTCATGATGCCTAAAGCTGCACGATATTTTGTATTAGTTATATGTACTGGATAACGGACTTTATAATGCATTTCACTGTGGAAGTCATTCATAAGAAGCCTGGCAGGAAAATCACTCCTTAACAAAGACCAAATATCCTCCCCATCTCACGGCTCTATTCCAGGGTTTCACCAACCAGGAAACAAGATTGTCTGCATATCCTTAGGGAGGTCCTGCTGCCCTAAGCCCACTCTGATCTTGGGGGGCATCTCCTAACCTCCTTGTTGGGAAAAGCACAGCTCATTTGCTGCTGCCATATTCGTGCTCACTGACTCCCAACTCCTTCCACTGTCACATTTTTTTATTACAGCCCTGTGGCAAAACCCACAGAAAGTGAAGGAAAACCCCTACACATTGAGGGCTGGGTCCAGCCAGTAGGCATAGACATAATCTGGACTGTTTTTACATGGAGACTTAAATAATTTATGTTTTCAATTTTTTATAACTTCATAGGTAGCACTGGGAAAAGCCCCCTCTGCTCCACCCCTCATTTGCAGGGGTCACAGCAGACACTGATGAGCCATCAGCATAAATTACAGCCAGCAGCACGTCAGTGCAGAACACTTAAATATGTGTGCAATTTCAAATACATAAATAATCCCACTGACTTTACTGAAGCACCAGAAAACATTCAGCTAATATTATTTCATAATTTCCCAGGGTACTTGAGAAGCAGCACTTTGATCTCTGTGAGCTGTCACGTCTGTGATGAGGCACGTTCCTCAGCAGGCTGCTGTAGACAGGCCTGGAAGCAGCTATGTCTTTCTGGGTTTTATCTGAACAAACTGGAGCTGACTTGCAATACTTCCCATAAATGTGTCTTACTGCAGGTTCTTGGGACCATGACCCATCCTCACACGCTGCACTTGTTGACAACCGAAGGCTGATGGACTCCTACTGAGGCTGTGCACCTCCTCTGTAGCCTGGTAGAAGGGGACTGCTAAGGGGCTGAGAAGTTGTTAACATGCAAAATCAGGCAACGTGTCCCACCTTTTTCTTTCCAAACAGAAGAAATACATTTGCATAAAGGATTCTGAGCAGAAATCCACACAGTGCAAATCACTTCAGCTTCTGTTGAGCCCCCTGCATGACCTGGAGCAAGGCTTGGTTCCTACCACCAGTATGCTCAGAGATATGGGACTTACCCTACATGACGTGTGACACTCACAAGCCTTCTCCAGACCAGAAAGCAGTGCCAGGAGTTTTTCTCCTTTTGACTAAGAATGTCAGCAATTTCAGCTTGACAAAGAGCTGGCCTGGCTGATGGTCTAATGTATAAATCAGGGGTCAAAGATAAGATAAACACATACCAGTGTAGTCCTCATAGCATTCACAAGTGTAGCCCCCTTCACGGCTCCGGCACAGACCATTGCTCCCGCAGGGGTTAGAGTAGCAGAGGTCAATCTCCGTCTCACAGTAGTCACCCGTGAAGCCTGGGGGGCATCGGCATCGCAGCCCATTTATGGGGTGGATGGGGCGAAACAGGACGGTGTTGGAGCTGATGAATGGTGCCGAGCTGTCAAACTTCAGGACAGAGACACACTTCATGTAGTTCTCACACGGCTCGCGCAAGCAGATGTTGTCATCAAAGGGCAGCACCCTCTGTGTGGAAATCATGGTCAGCAGGGTCCTGTTGAGGTAGATCTGCTCCTGAAGGTCCTCAGAAGGGAAGAACTTGTTTCGAATGCCACCAGGGAGCAAAGCTGAGAAGGTCACATTCAAGATATTGGAGCTGACGTCAGTGTCATTTTGGATGTTGAAAACGAAGATGCCGTCCTTCGCAGTGGACAGTACTGTCGCCACTCCCTCCACAAACAGGGACAGGAGAGGAGAAAGGAACCTCTCCTGGGACATGTTCTCCAGCCGCACGGTGATACTGTTGGTGAGCATGTCATCTGTGATGATGGTGACGCGCAGGGTGCAGACTGCTGTCACACTATGGACACCATCTAAAGGGAAAAGAGAACGATAACATCAATGTCAGAGAGCAAGCTTTAACCTATGGACTAGGAGGCTGCCTCAGTCTCCTGGAAATAAAACAGTCCTGTGAAGCAATGCAGGGCACTGGGATGGGAGAGGGAGATGTATCCAAGGGGATGGGGCTTCTCTTGACAGCAACTGAATGGAGCTTCATACAAGTCACTGCTAGTCTACAATCAGTGCTAGTAAGCTGTTGCTCTTGACAACACAACAGCAAAATTCTCTTCTCCAGGCATGGTCTCAGGCTTAAGGAGCCAGAACTATGCACAGAGAGAGAACTGTAACTACAGCTTTAGATAAAAGTCACTTAAGGGAACAAGTCCTCACATTTGAACATCTGAACTTCTTCATTACTCACACATAACTCCTTCAAAATATTTTATGAAAATAAAATAAAAATATGAATAAAGCATGTCTGTAGTAAAAGGCAGACATTTAAAAATTCTTCTATTTTATACTTTAAAGCATTTCTGATATTGCAGTGGATGTTCTGCAATAAAGCCTTTAAATATATAAATGCAACACTAATACCTGATGCTGGATGGACAGATGCCACTGTAAAATATCAGTACACCCTGAGGTGTACAGTAGAGCTGTGAATGTACAAACTCTAGAGCATTCTATCATTATGAAATATGATCATGATAGGGTGAGTGCTATAATTAATACAAATTCAACATGAGCATTGAATGAGAAATGGCATCATCTCTGCAAACAAACCACTTAGTTTAATTCTGTCTCCTTGCTAACATTAAGGACTCATTAAGACAATACAGATTGCATTACAGAAAATATGGTTAGTATTACAGCAGCAGCTAGAAATCCCAGTAGAGACCAAGACTAGCTTCTGATAGGAAATGTTCCTTCATAGTATAAATAAACGACCAGAAATGGGGGTGAGTACATCTCATCAGAGATATGAGCTGGTTTGAGTGGCCAATATCAGGCCCACAGAGGGATATAAGAACTGAATCCAGTTCCCTGAGGTATCAGCACAGTGACATAGTCTCGGCCCAATGCATCCCAGAAATAATCATTCCATACAAGTGACTTGCTATTACATTTTATTCAATTAAACCATAAGGTAATGTGCATCCATGTAAAGTCACAGCAGAAACTGCAAGTGAATCAATCTAACCCCAGTGTGAGCTCAAAATTCCGATAGCACAGATCGCTAAAGGTCATTTTCCTAAGGTTTACTACCTCAAAGTGAAAGTTAATGACCCATTATAGTCTCTTATAAAAGGTCTTTGAAGAACAGAAAAATCAGAACGTCTCATTTCCTATTCGCTGTCACAGCTACAACTCAATTCCCGTTTTGTTTAAAAAAGACACGTATTGTTGGAAGATTTTTCCTCCAATAATATAGTAGCTATATAGTAAACCATGGCCGCATAATTAACCAAATGGCTTCTGACCCCCTCCTGATCAGGTTGTCTGTAAAAGTTCAGCTCTTGACTCTTTTCAAACACTGAAGCAGCTTTTAGGCAAATAGAAAAATCTCTCCTGTGTGTTACTTTACTACTGCCTAGTTAAAACCAAACAGCCAGGAGAGGTCATTATTCGGGGTGACCTTTTTGATGTGCCTCCTCATAGAAGCTCCTGCACGGGCTTTCTCTTTCTCCCAAATTTGCAGAAATCTCTAATTCCTTTCCTCAGACTCGTTCCCAAATTTGCAGAAATCTCTATCTCCTCTTCCTCAGCCTCCATCAAGACCCCAAACAATCTTTAACAATGATCGGTAGCCCAAACCCTTGTCGCGGCCCCCTCCATCCAGGGCTGTCTGTGGATTTCTGACTAAGAGACAATACAGGATTCACCGTATTTTCATACAAGACATCCTCAGACTAGTCTACCCACTCCTGCCAACTGTGTGGCTCCTTCTCCTTAAAGGCCAGAGGCAGACAAAAACTATTTTTAATTATTTTTTGTCTTCCTAAAGCAATTGACATTTGCCTGCCTGTCCCATAGGGTGCCTGAATTATTTTGGTATTTGTTGCACAATACGCTATAGAGGTTCTCCCATACCAGCGAGAACGCTGGACAATGGGTTCTTTTCTTAAGACAACACTATGATCTATAGCCCATGGTATGTATAGCAAGAAGACCAAATACGATCCACTGTCTGACAACGCACTAGAGTCTACAAACTGTCATAATCAATATCAACTGTCACAATATGCAAGAGCTTCCCAGCATTCACAACAGCTATTCTGACACAGTTAATAAATCACTGGAAAAAAGCCCGGTGTCAGATACCACACAGCCTCCTTGTTCCTCAAGCAGGACAAAAGAAAACTGGGCACAGACGTATAGCTGGAAAACGAAGTCGTGTTTTAAAAGCCAATTCGGCTTTGTGCAGCCCTGCTGCAGAGCATTAAAATAAAATGGGGTTAAAAAGGGAGCTGAGCAAGTGTACTATATGCAACAAAAGAGTGGCATGGCTATACAGCTGGCTGGACAAGCGCCTCTTTCATATCAGCACTGAGTTTGAGAGCTGCACCACAGGATCTGATCGTCTATTCATTCAGAAATTCACAGAAAGTTGAAACAATCTGTAGTTTTATGGGACCAAATTAGTATCTATTATATTTTCAACTGACAGCATTTGCTTTGAGGGGCTGGAACAATAAAGAAAGGAGAAATTTTGTCCCTGCCTTTATTGGGGATTGAATTGAGCCCTAAATATACAATAATATACGTGCTTTGAGATTCACAAGTGAAATATCCCATGAAAGTTTCTAATGCTTACTGCCAGAAAAGTAGCATTAGCAAGTACTGTTTTATGGAGTGGTAATGCTTCATGGCCTTTCACTGTCTGACATGCCTGCCATATGCAGCTATCCCATCTACATGCACAACCAATCTGTTATTCTGCTAAAAAGGCTCTAAAAAATACGCTTTTTTAAAGGTCTTATAACACAGCTATAAAAAGTCCATGTCATGTTTTGGCAGATGCACAATGGCTTCAGTGAGGGCTGTGAAACATCCTTCAAGTGATGCCACACAGGAGAAACTCTGGCTACACTTTACTCTTTGGAGCAGACCTTCGCACAGATGAAGACATACAAGCATGCAAGGCTTAGCTGTCACCAGTGCTCACAGCCATCATCTGCTTGGCTTCGCAAACCGGCTGGATGCAGGAGTCTTCACGATGAAGCTCTAAAAACACAAGCCATGCTGGCAGATGGGACTTGTAGGCATCTTGCTAAGAGTGGCTTGAGTGGACTGCCTGGCAGCCCAAGCCCCCACCACCTGGATAGCCTGAGAAAAGGGAAATGCAGATTAACCAAGGAGGAAGACAGGATACGATCCATCCTTTTGTGAAGGTGTCTCCTAAAACCCTTGTACCAATGACTGTTGTCCCTTTGTCCTTGAGCTTCTTCTCTGTAAAGCAGGGATAATGACACTTACATGTATGTCATGGAGCAGTGGGTACAGATGCTGAACTGCAGAGATTCTGGTGTAATTAAGGCAACATAAATGTCCTAAGCAAATCATAAAAGGTTCTTTCAAAAACTGTTGCAACCAGATTGACAAAAAACAATGTGGAAAGATTAAAAAAGACTGGGCATCTCACACATCAGTGAATGGACAAAGAGGATTCTGGGTGGCTAGGTGGCTTCGCAGAAGAGGTGTTCATTGCAAACATAGTCCCTGACACTGAATGTATATCTTGGCAATTTATTTTAAGTATGCTTTCCTCAAAAGAAATCTCCAGAAGGTAGAAATCAAAGCAGACTGTTGCCTTTTGTGTCATTGTCATTGCCGAATAGGCTCCTTACATTCATAACTACCCATCCTCTTCCTCCAGCTAACTAATGAAAAGGTGTAACAGCAATCACACACGCTGAAGCATTAAAATGAAAAAAGAAGACAGTAACACTGACAAATGCTTGAACATCTCTAAAACACACTAGTAACTCAAAATTGATTAAACAGGCATTGTTTCATGATTACCCTTTACTTTAAGACCAATCAAATCAAATCCAAGACTCTAACCTCAGCCTTTTATCCTCTGGCTGTCCATAAACCAAAATTCTATTATCTACAGATGTAAACACAGTGCAGTCTAACTGCGATGCACATTCGACAATGGCAGTACCTGCCCAGAAAGGATATTTTAGTTTGTTTTTTCAAGTTGGCAGAAATAAAAGCTAACATTTTTTTGGTTTATTATATACAAGCATGTTAGGGTTGCATATCAAAGATGAATATTTTATAGAAATACTTCAGCACAACTTTCTTTCATAGAGAGCCCATCCCATATCTATTCTAATTCTGCTCTGTAATTCACCCGGAAGTACCAGATGTCACATTTTACAACAGCCATGTAAACTCCTCGGATAGCAAAAGGAAGAGTAAGGACCCTCCATAGGTTCAAATAACCTCTTGCTCTCCACAGCTGATAAGGCACAGGCATGCCCATGGGTAGCAAACACCCCCTGGTAACGTGTCTTTGGATGACAAAACCTCCATCCCCCTTTCTTTCCAGCCATGGCTTTACATATGGGAGTTAATACATGCCTACTCCGATACTAAGCCTTGGTTTAACGATGATGATGCCACACTTCTAGCATCCTTTCCACTGCTTGGGAGGCAGCAGCACCTCAGTAGCGCCAGATCACAGCAATGCAGACAGCGGGCAATAGTTGGCTGCCTGAGCAGAGCTGGAACCCAAACCCTGCTTCCCGCTGAGCAAACAGCAGTAACAACTCAGCAGACATCCATAAATACACTTTGTGTAGCCCTGTGTTAAGCCTCAGTTTGCCTCTATCTGCAAGCTTTGCTGGGCAGAGCCCCTTCCTTGCACGTGTTCTTCTGGTTTAAATAATGCACAAAATAGCAGTGTATTAATATCATCCCCTCCAAACCACTGCTGTGGGCAGTACAAAGTTTCACTTCTACAAATAGAAGAGAGAAGTATAAAAGCATCCATAAGAAAACTCTTTAAAATATTATAATTGTGGAAAAGTTCTGGGGCTTATAACCTGAGAGAAAGTAACCTGCCCAAGAAAAGGCAGATGGGAACCTAAGTAAGATGATCTGCTGAAACAGATGAAAACATTACCAGAAAGAAAAAATTAAAAATAGGCATAACTGTGAATTTAGACGCTACCCTAAGGTCTTCCCAGTTAGCGAGCAGCATCACTGGAGGAGTGTTTCAGGACAGAACCTGTATACATGACCCCAGTTTGAGTGCCTTCAGGGCACCTTGGCAAAGCGCGTGGGGCCTGGTGCTGGCCTTAGCTCTCTGAGCTAAGGAGAGCTACGAAGGCCAATGGCATCCTGGGGTGTATTAGAAGGGGAGTGGCTAGTAAGTCAAGGGAGGTCCTTCTCCCCCTCTGCTCTGCCCGGATGAGACTGCACCTGGAATACTGTGTCCAGTTCTGGGCCCCTCAGTTCAAGAAGGACATAGAACTCCTTGAAAGAGTCCAGCTAAGGGCCACCAAGGTGACGGAGTGGAACATCTTCCTTATGAGGAAAGGCTGAGGGAGCTGGGTCTCATTAGCATGAAGACTGAGGGGTGACTTCAATAATGTTTATAAATATGGAAAGGGTGAGTGTCAGGAGGACGGAGCAAGGCTCTTCTCAGTGATGGCCAGTGATGAGACAAGGGGCAATGGGTCCAACCTGGAGCATAGGAAGTTCCACGTGAATATAAGGAAAAAACTATTTCACTGTGAGGGTGACGGAGCACTGGAACAGGCTGCCCAGAGAGGTTGTGGAGCCTCCTTCTCTAGAGATATTCAAGACCAATCTGGACACATTCCTGTGTGATTTAACCTAGGTGATCCTGCTCAGGCAGTTGGACTGCCTGAGGGTTGGACTAGATGATCTTCCGAGGTCCCTTACAATTCTTAACGTTCTGTTATACTGTGATTCTGAAAGGCCAGTGATGGCCAGTGGCAAACATTCACCATGCATCCTAAGTACTTCCTCTTCTTCACAGGAACAGATGGAAGCACAAATTTCTCTTTTGCTACAGAAAAGTGATGGTAAATGATGCAATAACTGAAAAGTAACATCAGAAAAACATATTTTACATAAATTCCTATCATTTCTTATGCAGGCACTAAGGGATTCTGCCACAGCCTCCCTTTCATTTGGATCAGAAAAGCCACTGATGAGCAACTCCTTAACATGAAATCAGATGAAATGACATGGAAATTACTCCCCTTGGCCACACAAAGCTTATGTCATTGCTTTTGTCCCTTTGCTTAAGGCTGTTGGTCTCAGCTTTGTGTACTTAGGAGCACTGACTGATAACACAAGTTGTGGCTTCTGAAAGGATATATAAAAATAATTCTCACAAAGTGACAATGGTTCACACTGGAATCACTGCTCTGAAGAATGTCGAAGCCTAGGACTGCTCCAAACACCATAATGTCAACAGGAACGCTCCCAATGACCTCAGCGGGCTTCAGTCCCAGCTAAAATTGGGCCTAAAGCCTTATTCCCTGAGTCCCTGCCAGTTCACTTGTGCAGAGATCATTCCCAATCTGGCAGCCCTGAAGAAGCGCAACAGTCTGCCCAGGAAAAGGCTCCAGGTTCTTTTTGCAAGACAAGTCATCTCTTCATCCTGACAGAGATAGATAGCTGGGACACCAGGGGAAGGTGGGCAGTGGGACTTGCGGCTTGTGGTAGCTCTCAGTTCACAGTCCCATTGGCAGTACCAGCTAAGTCAGACAGTTAAAATAAAACCCCAAGCTGTGGGAGGAGAAACTGTGCATAAAGCAACTGTGAATTCCCAACATGCATAAGAGGAAAAAAACCCCCAAACTAATTTTGGCATCATTATCTTTAATGTAGCCTGTGCTGTTTAGGATTATTTACTTTGTGCACACCACTGAAAAGTAAAAAATGTATTTTGCTTTGCAGCTTGAACAGGGGATTAAGAACAAATTGTTGCCAACTGGATTGCTCAACATTGCTCAAGGTTGCCATTTGCTTCTCTGAAACCAGCACCTGCAAGCTGAGGATTTTGAAATGTTAATTGGGTTGATATCACTAGTCTGGGGGAATATTCCCAGAGGGTGCCTGCTGCAGCAATGATGAAAATACACCTCACTTTCCTGAACACCCTCCTGCAGCATCACTTCTTGCTCTACCTGGTGTACATGGGCTGTAACAGCTGGGTGGTGATGAGATGAGGACAGGGAAAGATGTCAGGGGAGCAGCAGTAACAAGGCAGGTAAGGAAACAAGTACCTGTCCTGAGCAGAAAGCACAAGTAGAAAGGATGAGGGATACTTAGAGGGAGGTATGATACGTGGAAGACAGCATGAGTGACCTAACAACCAGCTCCTTGCAGACCATTTTACTGACAGACTTTCCTGCTAGATAAAATGCAAATGAATTTTCCTTCCCGGGCTCTGTGCCTCTCCCTGTACCCCATCTGGCTTTCCCTGCTATCTAAGACTGGCATGTCTCCTCTGCCTGGCTGTGCCTGGTAGCAGGACTGAGCAGCTCTGGACGTCTCCCTGCCTGTTGCCACTGTCCCCACTCCCCTGCCCAGCGCCTGGGCCACGCAGACCCTTGGTGGGGGCGCACAGCCCAGGAGCCCACCTTGCTGCCACTCCATCACCGGCACATGAGCTGCGATGCAACTTTTACACTCCAGTTAAGAGACAGGTTTCCATTTCAAGTCAATGCCCACAGAGACTGTGAGTCTTGTGGTGCTCATCGGACCTGTTCAGATGAAAAACCCTATTCCAGATCACTGCACTAGACAGTCACATACTGGCTTGCTGGGGGCTCCATCACCTTCCATACAGCTTCACCTTATTTCATGTATAATCAAAACACTTAATCACTGTGATTCATTTTAAGCCTCTCAGAACTGTAAAGGGAGAGAGCTTTAATCCATTTACCTTTTAAGTCTAATTAAATGCTTATCTGAATGTCCATAGCTAAAAGACAGTTTCCCAGCAGGCTCATGTTGCCTACAGCCACATGTTGCAGTGCTCTGCAGCGGTGGCTGCAGTGGCTTAGACAGGGAACTGCCAGGCAGGGGTAGACGCCAGGGAGCATCGGGGTGCAAAAAGCCCAGGCACAGGGAGCCCAGACATCTGCCTACCGCACAGCCAAAGGGCTATTCTTGGGCATCTCCAGCTTCCATCTGTAGCCACGTGTATACAGGGGTCAAAACAGGTTTCTTAAAGGTCCATGAAAACACCGGGCAAACTAAGGTGCAGTCATGGTATGCTCCAGCATTACCCTCTGTTCAGGACACAGCTTTCAAGTAAATGGCATATTTTGTACAGAGTAAGATAAGAGCAGCGTGTTTACCCCGAGACATGCTTTTATGTCACTAAGCTCACTTCAAAGGAAAGAGCCCCCACTCGGGGTGCCTGGCTGTGCTGCCGTGGGAGCAAGCGATGGGTCCCCACAAAAGCCACCATTCTCCTCATAGCCACTCATCCCCTGAAAACATTTTTACTCACTTGGTCTGATTAAAGCGAGAAATTCCCCAGGGAAGTCAGGGCTCTGCTCAAATCTCTCTCTTTGCAGTTTCAAAGCAGGAGTGGATGAATAGTATTTTGAGGAGTTGGGGTGGCAGCCTGAGAGTTTCAAAACTGGGAGCAACAATAAGGAATTAGCAGCTCTGTCTCAATGTTTGCACCTGTACTGCATATTAGCAACCTCAAAGGGATACTTTCAAAACAGTATCAGGAAAACTAAGTCCATCAGGTTTATTTTTCTAAATCTCTCCTTATTCTCATGTTCTTTTTGCCTGGAGATGATACGCTCTGCTCCTTGCTGTGACCCCCAGTGAAACCAGAGAGATGCTTCCTGCTGGACAGAGTTCAGGTCTGCTATCTCGACTGGGAAACAAAGGAGAGAACAATGAGAAAAGATGATGGTCATGTTTTTCTGATGTCATTTCTGTTTACAGATATGACACAAAATACACCCATCTCCTACAGTCTTAAGAACCTGGACTTTCAATTAGTTTTACTCCATTAGAAATCCCCAGAATGGAAACATTCTTCAACAAAATATCATGTTTTCCTCCATTTTTGGTTTCAAAGGCTTTCTTTTTTCTTACTAGATTTTCAACTGACCAGTTTTGCTGACACTTTTTGTTAATGGAGGACTGCTGAGTTGAACAGAATAAGAAGTAAATAATCAAATAAGAAATGTGAGGAAATAAACTTAAGCAAATAAGAAAATGAAATAAAAAATAAACAGATAAAACCATCCTTACAAACTTTTGTAATTTGAGGAAGGACTTGCCAGTCACCGGCAATATTTAAAGAAAAAATGCTACGCACTGTGTCCAGACTCTGTTGATAGACAACCCACACAATCTTTTAAAAACACAATGCAAAACCAACAAAAATACCAGCTTTAACCATCTACGTGTCACTGACCACTGGCAATGAGATCATCGTGTTTTTGGCTGTGTGGTCAACTGAAAAGATTATTCTTGGATCCCTGCCATTAAAACTAGTATGTTGGACAGAAATTGAAATGGACAAAAGCTCTTGTTTCCTATTTCTCTAGTCCTAAACCTACAGTGAGTATTTTTCTCTCCAAAACATTCCCAAAGAGAAAAGCAGCCCCACAGACAAGAGAATGCAAGAGCTTGACTCTTATCGCCATACGTCATCTTGGGAAGCTGCTGGAGAGAAAGGGCAGGTCGAGTTATGACAGATCAAAGTGGGTAACATCAGTGACTCGGAGCCACTGGTGAAACGCAGGAACTACACTGATCTCCAGAAATGATACTGTAATCTCAAATACCTATCTAATGATTTGTATTCAGCTAAGCTGTAGAATTGGAGTCACAGCTACATGATTCACATCATTAGGAACTAGTAAGGTTTTCTGTCAGACACTTTGTAAAGACACAGATCTTGAGCAGAACAGGTTTTTTGCAGTTTAGCACTAATATAAGGCTACCCAACAATTTCCATAAGCAAAAGATTCTCTTTAAAGGAATTTATTATACTGGTTAGCAGAGGAAAACAGTGGGTGCTTTCAATACACCTTAGATCCTACCACCGTGTTAGCAGGGCATGACCAGGTTAGACTATGCAGCAGTCGCATGCTGCTGGCCAAGGGCAGGGTTAAAGCGTCTTTCTCTTCTGGGTGATGGTCTTTCCTTGCTACTTTGCCATGTATGCAGACAATCCGGACCAGTGGTATTTGGTGAGCTCAGGGCATCCAAAAGCAAGCAGAGGCTCACTACAGGAAAGTGCCAACACCCAGGAGTCATGTGCCCATCACTGAGCAGAGCAGGATGACACCCTGTGCCTCCTGTATCATGTGCAGCACTAAGTTTTACGGGTGCAGTGACATTTAATTCACTATTTCCAGAAATCTCATTGAAATTATTCCTCCTACCAGGCCACTGAACATCTTAACATCCAGTAGCAAAGCCCTTTCAACCCAAGGTGGAACAGAGGACACATCCAATGAAAGCTTGACATATGATGACCTTAATGGTGTCACAGAAGCACTTTCTGACTCACACTGAATAAACTTCCCACAGAAAAAAGTTTCACTGTACACTGAGTTTTCTCAAGGCTTTCTGTTTTTTCTACAAAGTCTAATGAATAAATATATATCTCCTTTATAGTAGCAGTAGATTGCTATTAGTATCTTTAAAGGCATTGTTTTTCGTTGTTTTAGTTGTATTTTACGGAAAAATATAAAATACTGAGCCTATGCAAGATATCCTTAAAACTTGTCGCTGTTAATATTGAGCCTTAAAATGTAAATTATTCAGGGAAAACATGAAAATCCTTATTCTAGGAATCATTACCCATATAGTTCCACTGCTACTGTCAAAGCCTCAGCCTTACAGGGCTGTTGGACATGAAGCCCTCAGCCCAAGCTCTCAGACTGTATTTTGGTGCGACTCCAAGAGAGTGCGGCTTCCTGAGAAACCACCCAGTCATGAGGGTGAGATTTCACCAAGCATTAGTAGAGCTCCTATTACCTTTCCATAAAACATACCAAACTCCCATGTTAGCCATTTATATGCATGGGATATGGGGTAAATACTACCCCTAAGTGGGTATAAATACTAATTTTATTTTTTTTAAATATTTTTACGCTACACAGAGCGAAGAGCAGCTGCCTGTAACCCAGGCTTTTCTCTGCAAAGAGCTTATCTGAATTCCTGCAGGCTGCTTCGTTCTATGGAGTCATTTCCCAAGAGCTCAGATAATTGCTGAAGTTTAATTAGTAGAAAG
The DNA here is from genome assembly GCA_013399135.1 of Heliornis fulica. NCBI lineage: Eukaryota > Metazoa > Chordata > Aves > Gruiformes > Heliornithidae > Heliornis > Heliornis fulica. Next base: position 201,108 of record VXBZ01005864.1, on the reverse strand, counting down.
GATTTGCTGTTTCAGTGTTTAGAGCACACTTCACCACCTGAGCTCTGGGGCCATCTGTACAGACAGGACATCAGAGGACAGTGCCCACAAATGCAGCCACTCCTCTCTCCAGTGATAAAATTAGCCTTTACATCACGGCGTCAACCCTGTATATAGTTCTCAGAAGAAAAGTGTATTTTAGGTATTGTCAAAAATTTCCTTAGTATTCGGAAGCCTCTTTACTGTTTAGACATAGACTGATATTACTTTACTTGGCCAGTGCTGAGCATCTTAATGAAGGAGCTTTCTAAAGGCTGACATGGTACTCAATTATGGCACCCAATTATAGCACCCACAGTGACTGCACAGGGTTAGTAATACCTGAAAGCTCCCATGAGCCTGTCAGGAGACCTCCTCCTTCCCCCTGTAGGGCACATCAGAAACCCCTCTCTGCCTCCCAGCCTGCAAGAAACCCGCTTGTATCTGAGGTGGTGTCAAGTCATACACATGGTGGTCCACAGGTGCAGGACCTCACAGTGCTGGCTGCTGGAAGCATTATTTTCCTTGAATGTCTCATGGGTGGACTCTTGGGAAAGGGAAACAGAGGTTCAGTATTTGCACGGAAAGCAGTTTTTCTCTCTGGATGTGACAGCTAGTGATGGGGACAAAGGCGAGCAGCTGCCACCCACATCATGAGAGGTTGATAGGGCTGGTGGGGTGCCTGAGCAGTGCAGGCAGCAGGGGCTCGGCATGGGTCAACGTTACTGGGAAGGCCAGCAAAAAAAAAGGGACAGGACTTTGACACGCTCCAGGTCAGAGGCAGCACAGGCGAGAGATTGCTGGTGACCAGCAGCGATACACGGCTGTCATCCAACCCAGCTCCACAACTCCCCAGACAGGCAGATGCCATCCCTCATGTCAAGTAAACATGGAGCAAGATGCATACAAAGGTGTCACAACAGCTGTCCGCAACATCTGTGGAAAGCATCTAGTGGAGAAGAAATATTTCTACCAGAAATCTCCCAATACACACAACACTGAAAACAATATAAATTAACTGAAAGATACCCATTCCAGTAAGCCTTTCACTGGGAATGACGTAGATAATTTCCACCAACACATATATATTTTTGTTGATGTCTATGTAACTAAATCCCATACTGGTAAGGATGACTGTATGGAGTCCCTGCTTTTGACCTCCAGCTCAGGCTGTTCTCATCACAGCTGATTCCTGTGATGTTGGAGAGATAAAGGCAGCTCATCCTCCAATCCCCCAGCCAGAGCAGATAAGTACCCCAGAGCAAAGTACCCCAGAGCAGTTAGCTATTGCTTGTCTTTTTTTATTTTTTTTTTTTTTTTTACATTTTCTGCCTTCCCAGCCAAAATAAACTGCTGCACTTGTAGCTACAAGGAGGTAGAGCAGGAATAGTTCACACAGGTGAGCTATGCTGAGCAGAGAAGCAGAAGCAAACTCCGACACTGCATTTTGTGGGAGGGGGAACTGTTCACAAGCATGAATCCCCGGGCTGGGGTGTGTTTAGCCAGACTCAAGCCTTCATGACCTCTAACTTTAAATTCATTAGAGTCCAATTTAAAAGTGCTTCCCTAGTTGCCAAATATATCTTCTACTTCAGTTTCATTAAGAAAAAATAACAAAACTTTTAATTAAGGATGGACATATAATTAAAAGTTAATAAGAAGCCATAAAATTTCAAAGAACATCCACACTCAAAATAAAATATTCTAGCCCTGAAAAAATTACCAATTTGTCTCTGCCTCTTTTTCAGAGATCTGTTTGGCGAAGAAGACATTTCACAGTCTCCTCTTATGGAAATCCAACTCCTCATTCTCACTCCACGACTGCTGCTGGCTTTGTGTTTAAGGGGTAAATCCCTTCATATTTCTCTTTGAAAGAGGCTCCTGTGAACAGGAAACTGTGCTGTGACACCAGGCTCCCGTGCTGGGCCGCTTACTCTTCAAAATAGCTCAAACTCCATAAAATGACCTTTCTTGATTTGCTTTCTCAGTTGGCTCAAGACATCTGCATGTTGTTTCTACAGCAGTAGCCCAAAGCTTCAGAAAATGCTGTAACAGGTGGCTGAAATTAAGTCAGCACTCAGAATGAGGAAATATGTCAATATTACCTACTTAGTATGCCTTTTCTTCTTCCCTTATATTCACACTTGTAACCAGAATTTAGGGTCTTTTTTAGTACAGGCCCATGGCTTCTACCCAGACACCACTCAAAGCCAAGAGATAATATATTGCAATTTATTAATATATAGGGTCATTTATCATCTGCTGCATTTTACTGACTAAATTGTCTGGGAAGCCCAGGATGCTCTGGAGACCATGGGAATACAGGGGTGCTCCTTAGGTCTCTGAGTGCATCCTGTACCTCTCTTTCACAACTATTTCAACTTGCCAATCAAGTAATGATGTTTCTGTAATTACTTTAATAGTACTGATCTCACTCTGTGCCCACTGCTAAGTGGTGGGACTTGAATAATTATACCATCCTAGTAAATACCAAACGGCAGCCCCAAGTTACCAGCAGAAACTAAGTAATGTAGTAAGAAATAACGTGACAATGATGAGGTCATATGAGCATGTGTCTCTATTACCACTTACCACTGTAAAATAAATATGGTGTCTCCCTCTCTCCGAGCAGAGTAAGGCACTTGGCAGCTCCAAACAGTGTCTACCCAAACGAGCAAAGTAACCACTGTGATCTGCAACGTTTCTGCTCTACTAGGGTTACTCCAGATTTGCACACAGTTACCAGAAGGCAGATTCTGAGCAAATTACTTTAAAAAGTCTGAACCTCTTGAGTTATTAAGACCTGAGAACCCACCTCTTTAATATGCCATCGGTCTAATTTCTCTTCTTAAAGCATTTGCAGCAATAATCAGAGGTGATCACTGAGCTCCATCCTGCACCTTTAATTACAGTCTGTTTCTGAAAGCCCTGTCTAGAGACTAATCCCTCTCTACTCAGCTGCTAGCTTTGCAAGGAGGCAGATGCATGTTTGGGGAGGCAAAGAGGGTCCAGCTGGCCACCCCAAACTGTCACATAACATCCACTAATACTGAAACCAACTACTTCAAATGCAAATTGTCAACAGCCAGTAAAGAAGTGGGACACAGAAGCATAAGCAGGGGAAAACCATGAATACAGATGTGAAAATAAAACATTTGAATGTAAGTACACATTATCTGTGCTCAGTACTATTGTTGTGGACTCCTATCAGCCCTTGTCTGGAGCAGATGGTTCTGCAGGAGCAGATGCTTCTGCAGGAGCAGATGCAGAGACCTGCAGAGCTTGCAAAAAGGAAAACTGGGAACTCTCTACAAGAGCTCCAAGAAGATTGGAGAGAAAGGAAAAGTGGAACACCAACTAAAGCAAATGTCATCCTCAAATCAGTAGTGCAGTGGCTCACAGGATCCTCAGAACTGGGAAATTGTGTCGGAGAGCTTATGTTTCACTGAAAGCATGATACACTGAGATTTCCACACCATTATGGTCACTCTGCTGCCTCTACTCATGACACATTACCACTTACCCTCTCCTCTGCCAACATGGCTCCACCTCCCAGTATCGAAATTGGACTTAATCTAATTAATTAAATTTGAATGAATTCAATTTCCCTTATGTTTCATCTCCTCTCTGTGACTGCCCTTTCCTTCACCTCCCAGAGTGGCCACAAAGTCCTCCCTTCTGTTCTCACTGTAAATGTCTCTTTCCTGAGTCACATACGAGAACCTGCCTTCCCGTGCTGGCAGGGGAGAGCCAGCACAAGTGGCTTCAGTTGCTGATGCCTTCTTCATACTAACTATATCCCATGAACACAGATATGCAAGGGTCTCAACTGCAAACATAGATATAAATGTACATGGCTGACTTGGCCATACCTTTCCACCACCCCTCACTCTAGGCAAGCCCAACAAACACTTCCTATGTCTTTTCTCAGCCTCAGTGGGTGAGTTTCTGTTCTGTGTTTGTATGTCTTGCTCTGGATCTCAGAAGGCTGCTAACATACAAGAAGGTAACAGTAACAGAGTAGAAACATCTCTGCAGAAAAGGATTTGCGATCCCAGTGCATATGTTCATGGGGAATTTGCTGTGTGGGCTTAAGAACGACTCAGACTGACTGAGCTTCAGCTCCCACAGAGACCAACATGTGGAAAAGGATACACGCACTCAAAATTCTCCAAACTTTCAGACCACAAGCAAACATAGGACAGAGGGATTAAATAAATGACTCTGACTGGTAGCTTCATGGTGAAGAGTTGGACCTATGACTCCATGGTCTGCAACAAGGACAACAGTGTGTGATGTTGCCTCTGGGAGATAGGGTGGGATTAATACAATAGATGTAAGCAGGGAAAATAACCTCGGGAATATAGCGGAATTTTCTGAGTCACTATTTCCAAATGAAAACTAGTGAGACTAGCAGCAGACAAGTCCGTGCTTAATAGGACCACACTAGAAAAGCCAAGGGAAGGTCTCTCTGAGACAGCTCTGGTACTTACCGCAGGACAGCAGAGACGCTGCGCAGCGGCCAAAGGATGCAGGAGTGCTGCAGAAATGGACCTGCATTGGCACGGCGCTTTTTGTGATGAAAGGTTAGTTACTAAGATTAAATGGTCTTAAGCAAAGAGGGTGCTAACCTCCCTGTGTTCACAGCTGACAGTTCAGAGAAGCTTCAAGATAAGTGGGAAAAAACAGGGGAGGCACTCGGCTCAGAGGTCTCACCACTGGCTTCAGCATACAGCATAAAAGATCAATTATTTTTCTTACCTCCTAAATACACGTTCTCACCTCTCAACTGTACAAGAAGCTAAGCCACAGGTACACTGAAGGCTGGTGTTTCCCTCTGCTGCTGACAGCCATGCAGTGTGTAAACATCATCCTAACACACACGCGCCTCTCAGGTCTGTGTAAACTGGGTTTTCTGCAAGGCTGGGGCAACGCCTGAATATGTGAGTCTGCAAATCTTTACTGGCACTCTTTATGGCTTAAAGAAACCCTCAAAATTAAAAAAAAATACTAATTGAAAGAGTAAAATATAAGCACTTGGTGGCAACTACATTAACATATGTGCACACAATGCAGAGGGAATGGGAAAGAAGTGAGCTATGGTAAGTATGTCAATAAATGATGCAATATGTGACCTAGGCAATAGCACTAAATAGAGAACAATGATTCCTGGACCTTCAACAGAGAGACAATAGAGATTGAGGCGGAGGGGTGGGTGATGTAATGCTAGATATTGCTAACAAAAAACTGTATGATAATGCCGAAGAATAAGGAGGTGAGACATTATGGGTGAATAAATTGGATGAAACCCAAAGCAACTGTTAGAGGAAACCAAAGTTAAACATCAGGAACAGATCACAGCACATTATGAACTTGCTTGGCTTTTCACACCATGCAAAGAGGTAGGGAACTTTAATACATCCCGTGTTTTCACATATGGCAACAAAAATACGTTTATTTTCTGCCAGCAAAACTATGGAACAGTTCTGTGATACAGAAACAGTAGAATCAAATTACAAGTGAAGAGACTTGAGAGGTCTTAGCAATTAAAGCAAGAACTAGCCGGTGATGCAACCATATGGTAGTTTAGTGATGGTAATGAACACAGCAGTCAGTACATTTAAAAGTGATTTACCAAATGCAACAAGAAAATTCTTTAAATCTAGTGACACTACTATCTGCAGGAATTAGAACATGACACAGTCTATTTTAACCTAAAAGAAACTTCACTGGTTACCACTGATCAGGCTCCGGTCAGGCCTCACCTGGAGTCCTGTGTACAGTTCTGGGCTCCCTGGTACAAAAAAGACAGGGATCTCCTGGAGAGAGTCCAGCAGAGGCCACAAAGATGATTAAGGGCTTGGAGCATCTCCCCTATGAGGGAAGTCTGAGTGAGTCTTCTAAAGGCTGTTCAGCCTTGAGAAGAGAAGACTGAGAGGGGATCTCATCAATGTTTTTAAGTATCTGAAGTGTGGGAGACAAAGCAAAATGGCCAACCTCTTCTCAGTGGCCTCTGGGGACAGGACAAGTCACAAGTTGGACCACAGGAGGTTCCTCACCAATGTGAGAAAGAACTTCTTCACAATGAAGGTGACAGAGCACTGGAACAGGCTACCCAAGGGGGTTGTAGAGTCTCCTTCTCTGGAGATATTCAAGACCCATCTGGACACCTACCTGTGCAACCTGCCCTAGGGAACCTGCTTTGGCAGGGGAGTTGGACTTGGTGATCTCCCGAGGTCCCTTCCAACCCCTATGATTCAGTGATTCTGTGATTTTCCTTTACATAGACTAGTTATGGATTTTAAGGCCACATCACAGAAGTTGAATATCTTCAGAGTTTTATTTGAACTGCAGAAGTAACTTCCAGCCCACCTAGTCATGAGAGATGGCCACAGTATGTTGGGTTCACAACTGCTGCACATGCCAATCTAACTGGGAGCAAGACACCTACTCACTTACTGCCACCTCTTCCAGTTTAATTTCTCTTTGTCTATTGCTACTGATGGTGGTGCAGCACATGAGCTCAGCACTTCATGGAGTCATCTGGAGAATGCACATTCACATTTCAAGCTGGGACTCCTTGCTGGGTGTATCTTTCCCAGCCAGCTCAGTTACCCCGCAAGCCAGTGTTGTTCTTCTTCCAGCAGCTCCCACCCCACAAGGCACAGTGCAGCCCCCTCCCCAAGTACTGGTTTGTTCAGCTCAGTTAAACAGCCCCTTGTCAACATGTCATAGGAAAAGACAAGCTTCCCCTTCCAGTGAACAATGATGATTGAAGCTCCTGTATTTATTATGTTCTAGCTGGTTTCTGAAAGACATGTGCCCATATTTAGCCTGGTGACACAGTGACAGACACCAAATGGTATTTGGGGATTTTAGATGTAGGAAACAGTTGGTTTCCTTCTTGATACCTTTGTTACAGAAGGATATCATGCGGTTCATGTAAATAAATCAAAAAAACACCAGACTTCCTAGTAAATCTACTTGATGTATCGATAAAAGTGAAATAATCTATTATATTTGTTGAAGTATTTTGTCAATTTCTGATAACTCTCTAATGTCATTTCTCAAACCAATTGGTAACACATTCAGATTTTAAGCTGCGTTTTATCTGTAAAGGGTCTTTTCAAATGATGCTCACCAAGAGTAACAGCACACCTTGCTGGTTTCTGAGCAGATATATCACGCAGTTGGCAGAACAATGGAGGGTTCTTCAACCTTTAACTAAATCCCAACCACCCAGAAGTCTCCAAAGGTGCCTCGTGCTCAGCAATACACCATGCTGTATACCTCCTGCTTGGCTTGGCAGCTCTGTCTTCACCTACCGCCCTCAACCATGAGAAACCTCCTGCCATCTTCCCTCTACCTGACAAGCTCAGGAGCCTGTTCATCTTGATACTACTTCCCTGGAGGTAAAACATGACAAATGTCAACTTACTAGCTGGAAGTAGTTTAAGTGTATTCCTCCTCCTTGCAGAGCTGAGACTGAGGAGCTGAAAGGTGATGTGCGTGAGTCCCTTTGATAAGAGGCCAAGAACTGACACCAACAAGATAATCAGGCCTTCAAACCAGGCGTGCACATCTGGGATTACTATCTCCAGCTCCCATCTGACAAGAGAGTAATCCTATTAATACGAGTCTTTGACAACAGTTTGAGTGCTGTGGCAAAAGACAAAGATTAAGTGAGTTTAACTTGGCTTCTCTCTGGCTTTTATTGGTGTCCCAAACATTGACCCATGCACTGCAGGGAGAGGTGGGGATTTTGCACCAAGGGATTTTCTCATGGATAGGTTCAATCCCAATTTGGTCACTCTGGGACCTTTTCCACTAGAATTCCAACTATAGTAACTGTGAGGGGGGAAAAAAAGGGTGACCTCTCACAACAGGTCTTTGGGACTTCACACGGACCATCGAAAAAGCCCAACCCTGCGAGCTGATCCCCAGCTGCCCATTGGGAAGGAGAGATGGGCTGTTCCCACACTGCAGAGGACAGGACTGTCTTTGACTGCAGATGGTGAAGATGCCACCAAAGACCTCTTGCCCAATGTTACTTCCAGCAACAGGAGCATCCTCCCAAGCCTCTCGCTGGACTCTGCCATGATGTGCTCTGTAGGAGTGGTGGGGTTATCCCACATAACAGCAGCAGTATATGAAACATCTGTCCCCAGCTCATGCTGGGAGGGAGGAGGAGAGACAGCATCCGGAGCACAGACTGGGTCAGTTGGGATGTTCACTAACCCCAAAAGAATGCGTGACTCGGCTCTGTGGCTGATGTCACTGCTCCTGTCTTCTCCTGCCTCAGGTGAGCTGATTCACACATTTTATAGCCATGAAGTATGAAAGATGCTATTGTTCCTCCAGGATCCCCACAGGATGCAGCCTCTACTCTGTTTGGCCCTGTGCTTCCCTCCTTACCAATGAGGCCAAAATGCAACTTTTCAACCCAGCAGTGCCAGCTTTGGAGAAGGTCAGCTCCAGTTCATCCTTTGGCTAACACTTATTTTCCTTCTCCTGAATCCAGCTAATACCTCTGCATGCACAAGATACAGGAGAAAAACTGAACAGTTGAGGCTCCAGCTCAGCTCTGGGTCTTTCAATTCCTGTCCTGATCTGGTTTTTGCTGCTTCTCCCGCCTTCATTTTTCTCACCAGTCTGGTGTGGGTAATGAAGAGAGAATATGTGTTTTGCCCTGAGCAAGAAGGGTTTTTTTTTTAGTTCAGATCAGCTGCCTCTGACTGGAGTAGATGATTCTGGTACAAGAACGGGTGCAGGCCACCGCAGACCAAAATAAGAAAAAACCTGATGGGTAATTTACTGTCTGTTTACTGCCTGACCCTTTCCTGGGTACAACAGCTATGGTGCTTTGACATACTGCTGCTCTCCTGCAGCAAGACCATACCTGTTCCTACAGCTATTCCAGAGGTTGATCTAGGGCTGTGATACACAAAGGAAACAGCTGGAGGCCTCCATGCTGACCTGGTGAAGGTGATGGTCCTGCAGGACATCTGTCAGCCTGGTAGCACACTCTGTTCCTGGCCTGGGACACTGCCCCTGAATGGTTCTGCCAAGCCCCAGACAATGGCTGAAATCAAGGACATGCATGGCAGCCTCCTCAGGGAAAGCCAATGTTCAAGTGAAACCCATTAAAACCAGCCCAGCAATTAACATCCCACAGCTCCCTGTACAAGAAAATCAACTACTGCACCACTTGAATTGTAGCACATGTACTTACATGAAAATACTAAAAAGGAGCTTCAAAAGACATGCTGGGGAGAGAGGAGGGGCCAGGGAGGCTGAGTGCTGCCCAGAAAAGGAGCCTACAGCAGTTTTTGTCTCCTTACCTTTGCCAGATGCCTTTCATAAACAATGTTTGGGAGAAAAAGCCTCCATAAATGTCAACAATTGCAGTTCATTACATGATCCATGACCTATTTGTAAACTGACTCAATTTTTTAATTATATTCGCCTATAGATGGCAAGAACCATAGAAAAAAACCCCAGGTATCTTTTTGTGGAGCTCTAAGTGAGCAAATTACCAGCTTCCGGAGTCTTCACAACATCTCCTCAACTTCTGGCACCAGCTCATGCAAGGAGGAGTATGGCAAAAAGAACATGTTCGTGAGAAAGAACGTATATCATCTGTTATTCCCATACTGCTCCAAACCAGAGCCAAGAACGGCGCTCAGGTAAAAAGCTGAGATGTACACAGCACGCCCTCCTACAGCACCGAGGAGGGGGGAAATTCAGCCATCTAACTTGTACAGACTAGCTTTTGGAAGGCTTCAGCAACATTTTAAAGACATGCTGGGAGAAGCACATCGATCTGTCTCCACTTCACTAACGCAGGCTAACTCAGGGGTCGGGAGCCATTTAAGGCTGGCACCCAGGGGAAGTTCTTTCTCCTTGCATCAGAGACTACCTTGGCCAAGAGAAATGATGCATGATCTTGGAGACGCTGCTTCTGCAAGGGCTAACATGCTGCAGACCCAACCATCGATAATGTTTGGGCCTGGCTAAGACAGTAATGCCCTGCCCTTGATAAATTCTATTGATTATTACTCTATGTTTCTTTTTCCCCATTTTACTCAGTGGATTTCAAGGCTTATTTTACAGGACACAGAGAATTAGCTGATTTAAGTCACAAGTGCTGCTCGCTGAAAGACTTCTTAAAAGCATAGGCAAGTACCTGAAAACAAAAAATACTTGTGAGGAGACCTTTTGGCACCGAATTAAAGTTTACCTTACAAATTAAAGAATAATAAATTGAATAAAATAATACCTTCATACCAATTAGGTATTTTAAACAATGCAAAGACACACATTTCAGCTGAAGGCAGGAATGCCAATGTGACATCCTTCCTTGTTCAATGGACATTTAATTGGCCTCCCCAGTTTATCTGGCTGATCAACATAATTCTACCATTTATACTAGTACATTAAAAAGGATTAAAAAAAGAAAATAAAACAGCTTGCAAATTTTTTGTCTCATCTGGAATATGCAGTTAGCTATTATTAAGAGGTGCTGCACATTTCTTCAATTGCCCTTCACTCCTGCCCTCTAATGCTCCCATTGGGCTGCTCTGTCCCTTTACACTCCAGCACTAAACTCTGCTAAAACGTCCCACATACAGGCATCTCTGGGTAGGCTAACGGGCAACTGCAGCACCCACCCCCCTCCCATTGCTTGCCCCGAGCCACGACACTCGAACGCTGCCCACATACTGCTTCTGGCATGCTGCAGGTTGCTGGGCACTGCCTCAGCTAACACCTTGCACAGATCCCTCCAGGTAAGGTTTGAGGCAGCAATGCTTGTGGCTTTTGAGGCCACCCGACTTCTCTGAGCACCAAACCACGACCTTGACAGCAAGTGTTAAACAGAAAACATAGCCATACTGAAAGAAGTAAAAATAACCCACTGGAAAAATCATTAAAGGTCTTGTATCCTACTGCATGGAGAGGAGCCTCATCTCATGTTCTTTCCCAATTCAATTTACAGTTGAATTTGTGCTTTTGAATCTCCTCAAGTATTTTCTTTTCCTAGAAAGATACATATACACTAAAAATGTCTGTTAAAAGCTTGAGGATGAAAAGTTTACAAGACTTTTCTTAATGTGTTGAAAATCCCACTTGCTGCGTTTTAACCTTTCAGCATTTTAAAGGGTCTTGTTGCAACCTGCCTGTGGTGCATCTCCGGGTGCTCGGGAAGCAGCAGCTAATGCGTACAAAATGTAAGACCTGTGACTTAACTAGCACGGGAACAGGTATCTTCAAAGCAGGAGTAAAGTACAGTCATGCCTTTCAAAACATCAGCCTTCAGAAACGGAGTCCCCCATCAGGGGTCCACGCTGAGGAGCTCACAGAGGAGCTAAAATGTGTTAGCTTCTTCCCAAACCTGCTTCAGAAATGCACTGATTTGGGAGGCAGTTGATACACTGAGTGGTTCCCCAAACCACTTCTCTCCTTCCTTCATGCTCTGCAGAGCTCAGGGAGTCACCAGAGATGTGTTTGCAAACAGGGAAGGAAGAACTGCCAGGATTTTCACTTCTACCATGAACCAGGGTATTTTTACCCTTTTTTTTTTTTTCCCTCTCTGCTCTGATCATTGCAAATGGCCTTTCCAGTTAAGCCTTTGTTTGTGAAGGGTGTAGACATTTGTATTTACAGTCCTTATACAGACTATTTAAAAAACACAGCTTTCTTGAGTTGTATAAATAGAAACACTCACCTATCACTACTGACTTCAGCTGTTAACAAGTAACCCACACCTTGCTGAAGCCTTTTGTGAAGGAAAGGATTAAAAAAATATTACTATCCAAACAGCCACCTGATGACTATTTGAACTGTTCTCTCATACAAAGCTTTTGTTCACCCACCTGAGAAGCCTTGAAGAGACCATATAAGAGCAGGGGATTTTTTTTATAAGCAGGTAACAACATCCCACACCAGCCATAGAAAGTAGCTGTCTCTCCTCTGAAAGGAGAAAGCAGAAAGCCACCAGCAATGGTTCTGTTGATATCCTTGCAGCTGCAGCAGCCTGTATCACACCTTCCACGCCAGCACCTATTCTTCAAGAACTCCCTCTGCGTAACCCATAAACCTACTGCAGTCAGAATAGACAGATTTTCTCACATGTCTGTGTAGAAAGATTAAAAAAAAAACAACCTGAAAGCCTGTCAGAAAAATTCAGTAATGCTGCTTCCGGCTGGGTATGTGGCACTGGGACAGTGATATCTGCTGCCCTTAAAGGGGTATCAAGCAGGAGCTGCCCCTCCAGCCACAGATGCAGAAATCACCCCAGTCCTGCACAACACCTAAGCTTTGTCCCATTAAATAATGTAAATTTACTTAAAAGCAGAGCTGAGAGATCTTTCTATATCTGCAGGGAAAGGGCAATTTAACAGCAACTTGTAGGTGTTAGAATACCCTTTAAGAATGAGACCACTGCATTAGTTTGATGAGCATTTCCAGGCAAACCTGCCCAGCCGTGAGAATGCTAACAAAGCTGCTGCAAAGCAAGAAAGAACTAGGGCTTAAGCAGCTCCACATCATGCTTTGTGAAAGGCATAGGACTCCTTGAAAGAGTCCAGTGCAGGGCCACCAAGATGATGGAGTGGAACACCTTCCTTATGAGGAAAGGCTGAGGGAGCTGGCTCTCTTCAGCTTGGAGAAGAGGAGACTGAGGGGTGACATCATTAATGTTTATAAATATGAAAAGGGTGAGTGTCAGGAGGATGGAGCCAGATTCTTCTCAGTGATGGCCAGTGACAAGACAAGGGGCAATGGGTCCAAGCTGGAGCACAGGAAGTGCCACCTGAATATAAGGAAGAACTTTTTCACTTTGAGGGTGACAGAGTACTGGAACAGGCTGCCCAGAGAGGTTGTGGTGTCTCCTTCCCTGGAGACATTCAATACCAATCTGGACATGTTCCTGTGTGATTTAATCAAGGTGATCCTGCTCGGGCAGGGAGGGGTGGACTAGACAACCTTCCAAGGTCCCTTCCAACTCCCAAGGTTCTGTGATTCTGTGATTTGTGAATGATGAATGAGAGACTTGCCCATCAAAACTCGCTCCAATCTGGTTGTAGTAAGGCAAAAGAAACCTGTTCCTTTTTATCTGCTTATTTGAAGTCTGGTGTGAACCCAAAATATCACTGTCCTCACCCCCAAGGTGGCAACACAAAGTAACTCCGCTGACTTTGATGAGGTTTACATAGCTGGTAATAAAGAGAGAACTTGGCATCCCTGATTTCAACAGTAAAGCTAACTTAGCTCTGTGAGTCTCAACCAAATACTGAAACAGTAATATATGTGCCCTGGGAATTTCAGAATGATCTGGAAAACCCGTTGCAGCAAGACCTATCTCAAAAGCGGCTTTACTTTTCAAATCAGGATTTGCATGTGGACTAGCCTAGCTGGTCTGGCGCCCTGTGAAGCCTCGTCAGGTTGAGGGCTGCTCAATTCAGGTTTCATCGTCCCCGTATGGTGCTCATTCCTTTTGGCAAATCTCATTCTGCTTGAAATGTATGTAGAATAAAAGGTATGAAAAGAAGGGGAAAAACCTGAGCATAACATGTCTCTAACATTTCCATTAAGTGGGTTTATCTAATCTCTTATTTTTCTGGTCCAGACACACAGGGAAAATCCATGAACACCCTTCATGTTCCTCAGGAGCTGCCACGAAGCCAGCAATGGGTGAAATGTGACAGGATCCCTAGCCCCACATTATCCCTATTAAAAACCTGCCTTGTTGCAAGGATAGCCAAAAGTTTTGGAAGCCATGTGCATCTGCCACCTTAACCAGAACACACACTGCCCTGAGCTTCCCTGACAGCAACAGGCTGCCGGGACTGGCTTAAAACCCCGCATCTATCGCTCGTGTGCCCTTGTGTATGTAAAAGGGCATGTTTGTATGTATGTATGTATATGCCTCTTACCACACCACTACTTACTCAGTGTCTGTATGCACAACCTGAAGGCCCTGCTAGCCTAGATAAGTGGCAGAAATGTCCCAAACCAGATCTAGCTCTTGGAAGCTTGCAGGGAGTTGACACTTGCAGAACTTCCCGTGACTGCATCAGGCACGATTACCTGGTAATACGAAAGCCATACTGCATATTGCCTGTGCACAAGAGGATGGTCTATTCACAAAAGCCCTTTCAAATCTGAAAAATCACATTTTTTTTCAAGCTGTCTTTAAAGTCTGTAATATTTGCCAAATGAAGTGGTAAAACAATACAGCAATGCTCCGACGATTATCCTGAGTGGAAGCTGGAAGCAAATGAACTCACATCATGAAGATGCACAACCAAAATGTAAGAAAATGCTTTGGTTCTCCACCCCAAATATTTTAGACATGGTATATAAATTTTCTTCAAACCATATCTTTGTATCATGTCTTCAAATTCATATCAAATCTATATAAAAATAAATCATGATCAGTCTGAGCAATAGTGAAATTGCACACTGTAAAACAACAGCAGCTCCAGTTACTATGCATTTATTTCTATATTTCTACAGGCAAATTCTGAGTCAACAGTCTCTAAAATCAAATTTATGATTTTTCAGAATTGCATAAATACATAACATGAAAGATTGTCATACTGAGGGATTGATTTTACTACACTGCTACGGACTAAGGACTATTTACTTAGATCAACATATGCTGCCAAAAATAGACATCTCTACTTCACTCAGAAACATGCCAATGCACATGAAGAAGAGGTGTAGCTGACCCAGCATCCTCTGACACCTGAAGCTGCTGCACTGACCCCACTCCCAAATCGCTGCTGCAGCAACTTCTTCCGGGGTAAAAAAGGGATCAGTCAGTCTTTTCAGTTTTGCAGAGGCTGGATAATAGTGATTTCCATTGCTGCCAAACTACAGAAGCCAGTTCTATGATCTGGACCAGCTTCTGCTGGCAGCTGAGCACTGCCAGGCATACTCCACAGAGGCCACTGGATAAAGGTCACTGGTTAGTAATTAATTGTTTTATTAAAATACAACTAAGATGATCTGTTTCATTTTTAATTATCTAAGTACTAAATGTAAAACAACTGAAAGACCAATTATTTTCAATTATTTTGATACTCCAGAAACCCCCGGAAAAAAATAATAAAAAAGACAGTGTACTAAAAATTGATTAGCAAGTGAAAAGAATAAAGTTCAGATCCTATTGTTCAGCATAAAGAGAGAACTGCAACCCTGTGAATGAGTTTAATTTTGTACCATCTGCATAATAATTTAGGTGCATTAAGTTATTTTTCCCAGAGTTTTATTATACTGTGGTTTAAATCTTTGACAGAACTGTAATGGAAAAGTGACAGTGAAGATCAAGATCAAGAAAAAGAGAAGCAATTCAAACTGACATGATATCAATAAACATCTTAATCCAGCTCCCAATGAAAACAATAGGCATTAGCTATAATGGAGGCAGATCTGAGCCTAAGTATCTGCGTTTTAGGACTTTGCATAATTTCTCTTTAGCTTTTAACTTTAGCGATACCACTTCACACATTCATTTTTTCCCCTTGTGAATTCACACCTCCACAGAAAATATTTGTGTTTTGCCTGTGGATCTGAGTTCGGGTGAGGAGCTAAAACATTAAGATCACAAACCAAATATTCTCACATTGACAGATGCCAACACGAAGTAATCCCAGTGTTTCTGGTGAAGTTTACACCACTATGACAGACACATGTGTATGCATACTGCAAAAGGACAAACGCATCTGCCTTTCTTAAAGTATTAAAACTCAAATTTCTAAAATTGACTGTACATTTCAGAGTTTATGATTTTTTTTTCTTTTTTTCCCCAACACCTTCATTCTAAGGAGTTTTCACTTTAAGCTTTTAAGGTGAACCATTTCCAGCAGGACATGCTGAAAAATGGTAGGTTTTAACTTATAGAAATGTGTGTGGGGGGGTTATTTAGCTTGTGCTTTGTTGGGTTTTTTTAACTCAAAGAAGCATTTTTGTTCACCGTTTTCCATCTAGTTCAAATACTATTAAGTAATTATGTAACAATACAGGCAATTTCTTACTCAACACTTTATTTCCAGAACTGGAAGTTGTATTGCCACATAAAATCCCAATATATGACTATGCATTACACAGACATACTCACACAAACATACATATATATATATGGATTGAGGAGAAACATGTATATTGATAGTTATATCCTCCAAGCATTGAGTTTAACTCCTGTGCCCTCTGCACACTGGGAAACACATGATAGTGGTGTGCTCCTCCATTCCACATATTCCCCCTCCCAATAAAGCCTTTAGAGTTGGCAGCTTTGCCTGGTCCAGGGTATAGGTCAACACTCACATAGGAGGACTGGGAAGGAACTCTGGAGGAGTTGGGAAAGGAAAGCCTTTAGGATTAAGGCGGCGTGTCCAACACCAATGGCTTCCACAACTGGCAGCCTTTTAATAAAATTACAGAACTATAGACAGGTTTGGGTTGGAAGGGACCTCAAAGATCATCTAGTTCCAGCCTCCTGCCATGGGCAGGGACACCCTCCACTAGACCAGGTTCCCCAAGGCCTCATCCAACCTGTCCTTGAACACTGCCAGGGAGGGGACAGCCACAGCTTCTCTGGGCAGCCTGTGCCAGGGCCTCACCACCCTCGCAGGGAAGAATTTCTTCCTAACATCTAATCTAATCCTACACTCTTTCAGTTTGAAGCAATCTCCTTTCCCTCACACTTCCCACTGTCCCACCTGCTTTGCTTCACAGTCAGATCCTGACTCTGCCCCTGGATACTGGCTGAAGGAAGTCTGAATCTGGCTTGTCACTAAAAGAAAATGTACTTCATTTCTTTCGGATTATAAACCCAAAGGCCCTGGAACCTCACCTCTCAAGGCTCTCTACATCACGACTCTTCCTGCCAGGGCCAGAGAGGCACTTCTCTCCCAATGCATGAAGCAGCACAGGTTTTCACTATGTTATTCTATACCACCTTTGTGAACCAGAACAAAATACACTGCTTGATTTCTTTTAAAGAGGCTTTATCATGACCCAGGGCTGGAAACACTTCATGCATGTGTTTGTACAAAGTAGTCAATCACAAACTTCAAAAGACTATCACCCAGAAAGCTATGTACCTAAAACCAGACAAGTCTTCACAGTAGTGTTATCTTTAAAGCCGAAGTAGCAGTCGTGTTAGCTACTGTTCTGGTTCAGGCCTGAAAGAATGAAAAATAAAGCTTTCATCCTTTCAAGCAGCTCTTCTTCTGACATGGAAGTCAAACAGATGGGGAAGGTGGGTCATTTTTGTTTGCATCACCGGTGCATGGCAAAAGTGAACGCTTAAAGAGAGAGGAAAACCTTAGCAAATCTGAGAGCTGTATGTTATGGCCAGGTTCACCCTTTACAGTTTTCTATTTTTCTTGCTCCTGTTTCTTTCTTTCTGTTTGTACAAAGAAACAACTTCCACAAATATCTTCAGCAGATCTGCCCTAGTGCTTGCTTTTAATTAATTATCAAACAACTCCTTGGGAAAAATTTTAACACAGCTAACATGCCTATCTAAGGACCAAAGGTGCTTTCATATAGGCCAAGTCCTAGTTTTCTGCCTGGACAAAATTGCTGGGAAGAGAAAGAAGACTTGTTCAAGAAAACCTAGAAGTGTGATGACTTTGTAGATAATTCTTACTGAATTAAAACAATTTACTGCTTATCTGATTTGCCAGTGCTTTCTGAAAGAGTGAAGTTGAGACAGCACTTGACATACTCCTTTTGCAACTACTGTATTTAAATTAGTCAACCTCTATGACACAGTATGTGCAAGGGAAAAAAAAGGGGGCTTAAATGTAAGGTTTATACTATGAATCACTCAGGAATGTACAACCAGATGTCTGGTAACTGATTTTGGATCTTATGAAAGGGGAATCTCAGTAAAGCAGGCTCTTTTCTTTCTCTCAGCATCACAGAAAGGGAGTTCCTCATTCACCAATACAGCACATCACTGAACTTAATTAAATCCTAGGTTGGAGAACATGACTGTTATGAACATAAAGACCTCCTGGACTGAACAAAATACGAGGTATTTTGACATATTAAGCCTTCACAGCCTTTTTTTTTCCTTAAAGCAAATCTCTCCTTATTACACTTTTTCAAATCATTACATTATTAAAATCAACATGCAAGCACGTAATGGCTATGGTTTTAAAAAGGAGCACATCTCTCCAGTATTCAAGGCTGTCACTATTCCTACACTGGTCTTAAACAATGCTTTGTGAAATAACTTTCTGGGCTTACACAGCCAGTAGCTGTTTAAGGTCTTGTGTCTCTTTTCTGGAAGAACAATGATAAATCATCCAACGTTAGCTCACGCCTTTCTGCCTGATCACTTCCCAAAGCTAAGAATGCATGGAATTGCTTTCCCCAAAAACACCCAACAATGCCAAGAATTCGCTCCTACCCAAAGGATTATAAAAGCAGCACAAAAAGAAAAAAAAGAGAACTAACATTTGTTGTTGATGACAATGAGTGGTGACTAAAGGGGACAGTTATATCACCCCACACGCCACAGCTGGGAGATTGATACATGGCTCTCACTGTGTAACACATGCTGTTGGTGGTCACTTTAGTACTTAAATATCTATCTCCATGTGCAATACTGAAAGTTCATAAATCTCCACATTAAACACTTTTCTGTTAATCGACTTGTTTGATCCTAGAAGCCTCCACACTGCAAGGTCTAAACTGCAAGGAGCTTTGGCTCATGAGTGGACTCAGGTTCACCTCTGTTAGAGTTACTTCTCAAATAAATACTCTATACTAACCTGTGGTCTTTTTCTAAGAGTAAAACGATGAAGTTAGACTTGTATGATCAAGCTTTTACTCAGAGAGGCACAAACCCTGCTCCTTTACGGCAGTACTCTTCAAAGCAGCATGGTTGCCACCAGGATGAAAAGTCAAGCAGTGTTTTCCCTCCAAGCAGACTCCATCAGTAACTCAGGAGCAACGGGCACCCACTTAATAAGCGTCCCTGAGCAGGCCCAGGGCCATCCATCTGCCAGAGCAACGTGCTCTGCCAAAACTTTCTAGTTTTCACTCATCATCTTCAGGTGAAAACACTTACTCATCAAAATACAACAAATGAAAGAGATCTCTATTAAAAACTGAAAGCAGTACATGGCTTCAGTACATCATTAAAATCTTTACATAACTTCCTGTATTATGTTGTTCAAATAATCCTGTTTAATAGATGGAAGTTTTAAAAGAGAATTTATAGATTAATTCTTTCTCTGTTTAATTTCAGTAGAAGGATTCATGATCTCAAGGAGAACGTATTTTTGTCCTTCCATTATTTCTATTTTTCAACTCTGCCTGACACAAAATCCTCAATACTTTGGAGATTGAATAAGTAATGGAATAAGGAATCTGGGGAAAAGAACCACCCAAGATATTTCTGTGGCATGAGGAATGAATCTTCTGCATGACGGCTGTGCTATGCAAAAGGTATCGTAGATTTTGTGTCTACTCTATTCCAGCAACCTTACGCACAAATTCCATCATATATACCGCAAAGGAAACATACCAACACCGCAGACAAATCCAACCACATCCGGAAGTCAGGCAGTAAGTCATCAGAGCAGATGGCATACAGTTAATTATGAGTACATTTTTCCTCTGCATTTCTCTGAAGGCCAAGGTAAGACCCCGATAAAAATGTTATCCAGAAAGGCATAGCATATGTAGGCATTCATGGGCTACAGTATTGCATATAGCTATTTGCCAAGATCAAGCCAGAGAAGTCAAACAAAATTAATGGGCTGGCATTTAGGAATAAACAGACTATAGTTTATATACTCCCATAGCTGCACTAATTTTTCAGCCAATGAACAAAATGATACATTGTGTAACTGCTCTTCATGCACTCGGAAGCTATCATAGCATTTCCAGGCACTCTTTCTTCACCGTGACACGTGCTACAACGATAGCTGCAATATAGTCAAGTGAGGAAGACAAGACAGGCAGCCCAGTTTGTTGGCAAACCATAAGAGACTCAAGGAAAGGAGGCAAATCCAGACTCCTCACTCCATGAAACCAACTCTTTAACTATTAGAAGATAAACTGTTAAATGCTGCTGGCTAATGCTGCTGCTCTAAATCTATTCAGTACACCAAATGAATTCCATTAACAGAAGCAAACCACACATAATTTGTTTTTTTAAGGAGTGAGAATTATTCCCTCCCAGGTCAAAACCTCTACCCTATAATCCCCAACAGTCTTGTCTCTCCTAGGTTTGCTTTCTGTGGCTCTCCTGACCTGAGGTCAATGCAACTGCCACGCAACAGCTATACCCAGCATGCCCAGCAGCTGTCCTCCTCAGACTCAATCTAGGTCTGTGTGAGCATACATGAAGACCTTCAGTTCCCCTGGCTTCCAACTTCAAAATCATCATCTGAGAAGATGTACCTCCATGGTCAAAAGAGATCTTAATTTAGAATTCAGCTTTATAGCAAGAAACCCAATAGAAATCTATAGGGCAGCAAAACATATTTCAAACAAAAGCACCAAGACACTCAGTGAAGAACAACAAGAAAAAAAAACACCTCTGTGAGCAATGAGCTGGATTTATCTTTATGTCTGTCAGATGAGAACAAACTCTGCCGTATGTAACTCCCTCTTTTGAGCTACCTGCAAACACAATGCACCAGGACGAGTTTTGCCATCAGAGACTTGCCGCTCTCCCGCAAGGAATACCTGATGAAAGGCAATTAGCGTGTTGTATGCAAATAGAGAATTTTGCTAATAAAGCATATACTGATTAATGCCCAATTAAGATCCCCAAAGCAAGGTGTGCTTGCAGACTGTTGCTCCTCACTCATTGGAGTCCATACTCTGCTCTGCTGCTGTAAAACTCTTCAGATCCCAACATGCTGAAATACGGCACACAACAGACATTATTTACAGTAAAGAATTAGGTTAGTTAATTTATCAGGGTTAGAGGCATTTACTTGTTGAAGTAGTTGCACATTTAGTCCATGAGAATATGAGTTGTGAGTTGTTTAACTGGTCCCTCAGAGCTCAGAGAACCGATTCTTATCTTGTCCTCTGCCAAGTCAAAAGAAAAAATTCCCATCGCCGGGAATTGTGCAGGCTCCAGCCCATACCACACTTCTTCCAGAGCTGGGACCAACTTTTCACATCACATTTCTAAAAGGAGTTCCCAATACTCAGTGAATGCTCTTCATTTTTTGATGGAAACAGCTTTATATAGTTTTGCTAAACTTCAGATATGCGACTTTTAGAAAAGTCAATATTTATTTCTACACTAATGAGAATCTTCCACCAGGTAATTAAATCACATGCTTACTCATAGTGTGCAGTAACATACTCCTGGTAATTGCCATAGGACTGCTCCTGGAACAAAGTGTTGCTTAATGCAAACATGGCAGAAATAGGCCCTAGGACTCTATTAAAACACTGCACAAGTGCCAGAGTATGGCTTTTCCATAATAACACATGATTTTAAAAAGAAACTGCAGCAGGCTGGGAAATCTTGTATTAAAACTATTAAATGTTTGCTCATTAAAGTTGTTTATTTTGTTCACCCGAGCCTTCAGTCTCACGCAGGTCAAAGCCTTTCTTGTAAGGGTTCACTGCTGTAGTAATATACAGGAACAACAGACAGAGATAATGATGCCAAATCCTCTTTTTTTTTTTTGAGATGGAGAGAGCTTAAGTTAGACCCTTGCATTACCTTAACTCTCTTTTTTTCTTTTTTTTTTTTTTTAATTTAGCCTAAGATGCTTTAAGTGATGTAAAGGATTAGGGTGTGCAAGTCCCATTAGTTGTAACAGCAGCACTCCAAACTCTCAGAGGAGCCTTACAGCCATGGCTAACACAGCTCACACTGTATGAGGATAAGAGGTGCTGCGGCAAAGCACGGTAATGCTCCACCACTGATTGTTAGTTACCACCAGTGCTTGAACCTGGTGAAATCTCCTGACCTTGTTAAACAGCGCTTGCTGTAAGGGAATGTCCACATGTAGTGGTGCCCACGTAGATCACGTAATTCTACAGATTTCCGTGAAGAGAGGTGTCAGCTGGGCTGGTGTAAACTGAGTGTGATGGTAATTAGCTATGTCTCATCCATATAAATCCACATTTAATGAATCTAGAACCTGACTCTAAAGACGCTTCAGATGGTATCGATAAAGGAGAAAGAAGAAAGGCCTAAGGCACTTCCATGCTAATGTAAGAATATTAGCTCTCCCAGCTTGCAGGCTGAAAAGATTAATATACAAAAGTATTTGAGCGTTTATGATTCCAGCACCATGCATTTAAAAATTGTGAGCTAAGCCTCAAAAAGAACAAGGGAATTTATCCAAATAAAAATAAATGCTGGTATCTTACTACTTGTGGTATAAAATTAATCCACTAAATAACACTGAGAACCGGGAATTACTGAAGCTTCTCTAGAAAACCATGTTTCTTAAAATCCTAAAGATTCCTGAGAAACACTCAAGGCTCTGGGTGTCAGGGCACTAAGAAAGACAGTGTGTGCTTGCTTGCAAGAGTTTCACACCACAAAAAATCAGGCCCCATGGACTTGGGAAACTTCAGGTGCCTTAGATGGCCTTGAACCTGTTCTTCTCCTACAGTGGGCCTTTTTCATTCTCCCAGTCCTTGACTTTGCCTTCTGCAACTTGTGTGATATGGCTAGAGCCCTTGCTGATGAAGACTGAGGCAAAAAAGTCAAAGAACTTGCTGTCTCTGTGAAATCCGACAGACTAAGTCAAAAGTCCTAGTGCATGAGTCAGGATTTGATTCACAAACTTATTTCTAGGACAGCTAATGCACTCATTACATCATCAGAGCCCAACTAAATCACTCTTCTCTCACGATAATTGGGGCTAAATATAAGAACAAGGCAACATGTTTGTGTCTTTTATTAACACTATAGTTTATGATATTGCCTTATAAGTACTACGGAGCTTTAACCTTTTTTTTAAGAGACATATATAGAGATAATGATATATTTTTTAAAAAATAGATAATTTATACAGGAAAATACACAGAGGAAATGTAAGCCTGTACACTATTTAGAACTGGGCCAACTGTATGCCTTGGAAAACAGACCAACCAAAAGTTGCAGTGAAACAGCAAAACAAACTGTCCCATGAGCTACTGCTACAGTCCTTTGTCTTCTGTATTTGGATGCATAGAAGGTGCACAGAATCCTTCTCCTAGATCACCATCCACATCCAGTGGGAAAGAGATAGTTCCCTTAAGGCGTCCCAAGAACCCAGTTAGCAACGGCTCTCTTAGTCTGCACTACCAATACCAGCAGAAGCATGAGCAGGAAGTTAAGGAGTGTATTTGGGATCTGAATTTGTGAGAGGGAGGTTTTTGCTTTAGTTTAACTGCAGTTAACTAGTGCATGTCACCTACCCTGAGGGGAATTGTAGCACAGATATTTTCTGTGAGGTCGGCTCACAGGGCTCAGATGGGAAAACCCTACCACACAGTGGTCTCATCCACTATGCAGTGTATCTCCTGATTAGAAGGCATACTCTGTCAATGCACCTTTTAAAAACTAACTGTACCCTAAGGAAGGACTGTGCTACTGTTTTGCTTTCTTTTTCATGTGGCCCCCACTGGAAATGTTGCTTGAAGTGCAGCTACCAAGAGCAAACTGTGACTCTGATCTGTCCAACAACCTTCAATGCTCATATGAAATAAAATTATGAAAAAGAAAAGAGGTCATTGATCCTCTCAAGTGATCACACAATACACACACACACACACACCTAAATAAACAAATAAAATTACCAGGACCTTAAATACCAGTAAATCACCATGCAGAACAGAACCTGGAAGCATCCTGCAATAAAAACAGACAACGTGACAATTTGCCCTTTTAAAGGTAAAAAGGACATTCTGGACATTAGAAGTCAGAGTTCTCCCTGCTCCGATGACCTTTGAGGGAAAAGACGGTTCCTAAACCCTTCAAAACAGGCCCATGAATTTTCTGCTTTTTATCAGTACTCACATAGTATCCATGTCTTTATTACTCAGAACTGTAGCTGGTTAAGCACTGGATAACTGCACTGCACTGTCCAAGAGAATAGTCAGAGACATCCTCAGCCCCAAGGTGTTTATGTGTGTTTGAGATCCCTAACGAAGCTGCCAGACAGTGCAAAAAAGATTGACAGATGTTCCTGGTGGCATAGTATGAATGGTTAATCCGAGAGGGAGACATGCATACAAGACCAGAAACCTAATGGTACCGCTGAACAATCAACGTCAGCATTTTAGTTATGCAAATCACTGCAAGCACACAGCCTTTACCAAAGTATCAATTCTAATCAGAATATATCCCAATGGAGGAAAACGTTACAAAATCCCCAGGCAGGCAAAATCAACACAAAAAAAGGACAAACTACAGGGTCTAGACTGTTTATCAAAACAAGCCTGTCCTCTTGAAGAAATTAATCAAAAGTGACAGAAAAACAGTTTGCTATAGTAAACTCTAGCACATGTGGGAAAGGAAGTTAAACTGTTGACCTGGTCTTGCCAACCTCTTCCAACCCAGGAAGTTGGAGTGAGGTTAACAGAATTGCTCAAGGAACAGAGAACAACTCACCCAGGGAAAAATTCAGTGTTGCTGCCCGCTAAGATGTTTATGAGGGATAGGCAGAATTTTTGGACGTGAACATTGTTATAATAAGGCTTTTGTGTCTCTATGTTCCACAGTGAATGGACTTGTTTATACTGTTTTATCGCTTGCAACCCAGTTACACAAATAGTATTATTTTAGGAAGACACAGCGCAGGACATCATTGGTAGCCACACTGAATTGTGCTAAATATCCCTGCAAATTTATCCTCATTAGCACTGCTCTACATTTTTTAATTGCAATGATGTCTCTGCCAACAGTTTCTCAAAGCAATCTATTCTGGGAGCTGGCAATGGAGAGTCCACTTTCTGAGATGATGTGTGATGGCACAACTAATTATAAGCCATAGGTATATGTCTACATGAGAACTGAGTGAAATTAAGTTAGTGTTCAGCTCCCAGCACAGAGGGATCACTCAGATGTAATTCAGCAAGATTACGGAATCATAGAATGGTTCGGGCTGAAAGGGACCTTAAAGATCATCTAGTTCCAACCCCTTGCCATGGGCAGGGACACTTCTCACTACACCAGGCTGCCCAAAGTCCCATCCAACCTGGCCCTGAACACCTCCAGGGAGAGGGCAGCCACCACTTCCCTGGACAACCTGTGCCAGTGACTCACCACCCTCACAGGGAAGAATTTCTTCCTAGCGTTCATTCTAAATCTACCCCATTCCAATTTAAAACCATTCCCCCTCGTCCTATCGCTACATGCCCTTCCAAAAAGTCCCTCACCAGCTTTTTTGTAGGCTTCCTTCATGAACTGGAAGGCCACTGTAAGATCTCCTTGGAGCCTTTTTTTTTCTCCAGGCTGAACAGCTCAAACTCTCTCAGCGTGTCCTCATAGGAGAGATGATCCAGCCCTCCAGTCATCTTCATGGCCTTCCTCTGGACCCGTTCCAACAGTACCATGTCCTTCCTATGTTGAGGACTCCAGAACTGGACACAATACTCCAGGTGGGGTTCCTCAAAAGCGGAGTAGAGGGGGAGAATCATCTCCCTTTACCTGCTGGCCATGCTCCCTTTGATACAGCCCAGGATACAGCTGGCCTGGGCTTTGAGCACATGTTGTCAGCTCATGTTGAGCTTCTCATCCACCAGCACCCCCAAGTCCTTCTCCACAGGGCTGCTCTCTATCTCATCATCTCCCAGCCTGTACTGGTGACAAGGATTTCCCTGACCCAGGTGCAAGACCTTACACTTGGCCTTGTTGAATCTCATGAGGTTTACATGGGCCCACTTCTCCAGCTTGTCCAGGTCCCTCTGGATGACATCCCATCTACACACAGATAAAAGGTTTTTCATAGGGTGCATTTTCTCTAGTGCAGACAAAGCTACTAACATAAGAGTGATATTGCCTAATATCTTCTATTTTAATTTTGATGATACAAAATTTGGATGCCCTTTCAGATTAAACTAATAAATATTTTTTTCTAACTTATCATTTAATATACAGCAGCTAATACTTGGAAGCAAACATCAAGTTCCTAGTCCATAGCGATGCAGCATTACAGGAACTAGAAGGGGCACATTGCCATTATCATTGTGTGCTTTCTTGGTGTGTTCAGAGGGAAGAGATAAGGAATGTCTGTCTTGAAAATGGTATAGATGTTCAAAAAGAACAAGGAAGGAGCAAAATATTTCCTATAAGTCAAGCTACATGACTGTGTGACTGGCACTCGCAGAAGCTGGTTGTAGCTAAGTGATGGACTTCACTAACATGAGCACATGTAAAGAAACGCATTTCAAAGCTAAACCATGTAAGATGTTCTATATGATGCTGGTTAACTAAAATGTACTGCCAATGAATAGGAGACAGGTTTTTCAGGAGAAGAAAATGCTAATGGGATTCTTGGCTGCACTAAAAAGAACCCTTTATGCCACGAACAAGCCCTGGTGAAACTATATCTGACCTATCATCTCTGTTTAGGGCTGTAATCCCACAGCGGCACACAGCCCACTCCCTGCCCCCCAGCCCACACCACACCGCCCTAACTGCCTTTGCCCACACATGTGCCTTGGGACATCTCTTGCAGCACTCCTCAAGCTCTGCATCTGCACCTTCCAGCATGGCTCAAGGAGAGCATCTTCAAAACCTCACATTGTTTGGGCCCACTGAATCACACCCCGTTTAGGAACTTCTGACACAACACGGGAAAAAATTGGATACAGGTTTAACTGCATCCACCACTATGATTTTGCTCCTGACACCATCCAAAACGGACCAGCAGTTCACTTTCTTCTCAGGACCCAGAGCCAACACAGCACTTCACTGGGGCAGCACCTCCACCTTCACACTGTAAGGGCTGAGGTTCTGCTCAAAGCCATCAACTTGATTTTCAACTCAGCCAGACGATGTCTTAGGTGTTCTCATTAACTGCAAAGGTGCCGGCGTATTTTCCATGTAAGCACTGAAAAATTAAAAGGCAGTGAAGACCTCAACTCTGGAGAAGTACTAGGACTTTTAAGAAGCAAGGACAGCTCCCAAAATCCCAAACAGAACTTAGTGTGAACGTCTGAAGTGGGTAGGAGGGGTCAGAGCCCCAGCAAGAGCGCGGGGGAGGGGTGGGGGGAATCTCAGTACTTAGACCCCTGGTGCTTCCCCTCCTGCCAGAGCAGCGCTGGGAAGCACCAGCCGCTTCCCCTGTTAAACCTGCATTTAGAACTAAATGGTTTCAGTAATTCAAGTAAATAACTGTGATGAAGAATAGATACATATGGCCTACAAATACAAAATCCTCTGAAAAATAAAATACTTAAAGCAACGTAACAAGGTAACAGTGAATGTAAGACCAAGTACAACAGTAAATGATTCAATATTATCACATCTCCAGAGCTCTGCCCCCAATTTCTGTTACCCAGTGACATACCTTTTTTGTGGCAGACAGGAACAAAATAAAAAAGGTCCTGATTGAGAACACCCTCCCGCAGGCAGGTGACTGTAGCCTTTCAGGCTGAAACACATTTATTGTGAGGTCCTGGAGAAACTAAAGAGTTCAGCTGCGGTTTTGTTGCTGTGACTACGCGGACAAAGTATTTAGCTTACTTTGTGTAAGTTCAGCCTCTAGCTCAGGGCATTCAACGCATTAATTCTGCTGGGGCCAGATGAGTGATACCCTGCAGCAGATATGATCTGGCTGCTACCGATGAAAGACTCATTAAAATTTTCTTGCTGCAGACACACAAGCGCAAGAATAATTTTGAGCGACCTTACACCTCTGCAAGCGCCCCATGACCAAACCCTCACCAACGTGTGCGACCCTTGTACCAGAGCTAGAGAAAACAAATTTAACAAGACCATAGCTACAAGGAAAAACGCCTGAAACTTAAAAACCTTCCAATGTTTCCCTCGTTGCAAGGCAGAGGGATTTGCTTTCCCGGAGAACAAGCCTGCGCTTCATCCGCCTTGTATCAGATAACCTTTTACATCCCAGCTCCCAGAGTTTTGTCTTCTCTGAGAGCTGTGAAAATTCCTCCGGAGCGGTGGCTGCAGTCAAAGATTGCATTTACAAGTGGAGCACGATGCCGCCGGTAACCACAGTAACGGGGTGCCCCGCCGGCCCCTCCAGTTGATGAGTAACTCAACTGCACAAAGGCGCACACCCAGCGCTCACACCAGGTCTCTAATGCCAGGCGGGCCAGGAATGAGGCATGAAAGGCTGCAGCACGAAACAAACCCTGGGCAAGGTGGACTAGGAACGTCACCAAAATTGCATCTGGAGAGGTATCTGTAGCTGGTGGGAGTGACCGTAAAGTGAAATTAAGGGAAATTTCCCCAAATGCCTTTATTATTCTCCCTAAAGGATTTCTGACTTAGCATTTACAGTAATTTCTCATGTGGAGAATGATATGTAAGAGGAACTTCAGCTGCAAAACTCTGAATTGGATCTGGATTTTAGTCTCCCTTAACTTCGGGGCTTCCAAGAAGAAAGGGATGACAAAAAAAAAACCTGTAACACGTTTCAACTACAGTTCATCTGCAGCAACAGCTTTGCCAAGTGTAACTCCAGGTCTGACCATGTTGTGCTGCTCTGAAAAATATCTAGCACCAAATATACTTAAGTATATTTGTATTTAAAGTGGCTGCTTATCTGGAAGGAAAAGCTTTCTGTGAAGCAGCAACCCTGCTGCAGCATACAAAGAGAATGCAGATGCTGAGTGAGCATGTGCTGAAGCAACAACCCAGGGTTGAACACATATTCTGTTCCAGGCTGCCCTGGCAGCAGAGATGAATGATGCAGACACATCAGTGCAGCAGGATCTGTAGAGTAAAAGAGGGGGCTGACAGGCTTTTCAAAAGTTCCTGGTCTCGCCTGCTCTGGTTCAGTCCCAAGAACTGTCTGACAGAGGTTACAGAGCATTCTCTGTACTAGTTTCACCTGAGAGAAGCCCAGTTCATGTGCTCTAGGGGCACATTAAAGTGCAGTAAGTGGGAATGATCAGATCTGCTTCAAAGTGTGACGGAGATCTGAATTAAAACGGTAACACAGATACACCCACTATGAGCCAGATTTAAACTGCACCGTGGCTTTGACCAATTCCCCAATGCAATGTAAGAAAATGAGCCCCAGTTTCCCTCATACCCGCAAAGCACGAGGTCACTATTTTAGAACTGATGAACTCTCTTGCAGGGGATGAAAGTAAAATAAATGGCTCCCAGGTCCTGCTCCTTTCAAGTCAATTGCAGAAGTCCCTTTGACTTCAGAGAGAACAATAGGAACAATAATAGGTTCTCATTAGGCCCTATTCCCAGCGGGGCTTTTGGGTACTTCAAGAAATAACAAGATCTTCCCAAAGGTCTCTTTCTTTGTCTCTTCCTTTAATCCAAACAGGATTGGAATTTGGGGTTAATTTTGTTGCAGGAGTAGGCATTGAAAGCCTGCGCAGCTCACATCAACACCCCTCCTTCTGACACCTCCGCACAATGTCTCAGGGTTAGACCTTGCTTCTTGGGCAGCCAGGTAAAAAAAAGTGGGTATCTAACAGATGGCTCTGGGCTAGCCACAAGTTTAGTTGTCATCTAATTAATATTCCTTGCGTGTGCATGTGTTATGAAAGAACTGAAAGTAAGGGTATGGAGCAAGGCACAACCAGAGACACTAAGCATTGAAAGATGTCATCGCCAGGGGACTTCCACAATCCCACCCCTTCCCCTGCACATACTGTATTCCTAGCTTAATTATCTTCTGATCTTTTCCCAGATTATCCAACATATATGTTGCTTCACTTTATAGAGAAGACCTGGAAAACACGTGTTTCCTCACTTTATTTTGCTAAACAGAAATATGACACAGATATAGCAATGATTCAAATGAATTATGGCATCCTTTTATTAAAAAAACCCTTAGTGATTAAATGCTGCATTTCTAGATTTAGTATAAAGATTATATGTTTGCGTTCTGAATTCCCTCTTTTTTTTGTCTACACACGTTTCTGTCCAAACCCAAACACTCTGGACATACACGTGGATCTGTCTCGGGAGATAACAATGAAGCCCTGACCCTTTTTTAGGTCTTTTCAGGCAAAAGACCAAGCCTCTCCAAGAACAGATTTCCCAGGCTGTGCTTTTCAAGCCCGCTTAGAACTGGTTATTCAGAGATCAGTTTGAGTGTCTTCCTCAAATCTTTTCCTATGAATCTAGGAAACCAAGCTGCAATCCTGATTTAGACCTTAAAAAAAAAAAAAAACCAAACCCTGGTGCTTTGCAAATAGCAAGAAATTGGAACTTAATTCCCATTGAGCTATTTCTTGTAGAAAGTAATTAAAATAAGCATTGATACACAAACAGCACTCCAGATTCCTATTGTTTTACAAGTGACAGAAATCTGCATTTAGACAATGAAATAGGCTCTTCAATTTAAAGGGTCCCTTACTTAAAAAAGGGACTACAAAGGTGAATCTTGCAGCCTACTTTTCCTGAGGAATGTCTGTGAGGAGGTTTCAATCACTATGACAACCTCTTTTTAATGCCAATGCTTTTCTTGCCCAGACAACTCTTTCCTGAGAAAGGGCATGTTTCAAGGCTCTGCCAAAACTGTGGTTAAAAGCCTTACTGACAAGAAGATAATCTATGAGGTTACCATTTTGGCAAATACCAGCTTTCGAAAAGAACCAGGAATTTTGCGTTACTGTTGGCCAAAAGATTGCCGCTAAAAGGAAAAAAAACAAAAACCAAAACCCACCCCAAATAATAGAGAGAATAAGGAAAAAATCCAGCAATCTGCCATAAGCATTACTTGTGTAAAACATGGGTGTTCTGGGGTCTAACGGTTTCAGTGCCTGGGGAGTTTGCAAACCTGTAGGGTATAGATAAGGAGAACATGAGGTACCCTCTCCAAATCTGCATTTTTTTCCAATCCACAATAAAGATTCTTTAATATCTGTCAGTCTTTACCTACTAAGTCTCTGCTACATCTCTGTCTACAAAATAAAATAAAACCATTTCTTGCGACTCATTTACAGAGCACTTTTTGGACTATGTTGCCATCTCCATCTAGAATAAGCAATTAAAGGGTTTCCCTTCATTAGTGATTTGATGTTATTCTGCAGGAATTACCTCATGGAGAACAGGATAAAAGAGACTCTTCAATATT
This sequence comes from Heliornis fulica, assembly GCA_013399135.1. Lineage (NCBI taxonomy): Eukaryota > Metazoa > Chordata > Aves > Gruiformes > Heliornithidae > Heliornis > Heliornis fulica. The sequence goes on along the minus strand of VXBZ01005864.1, from coordinate 169,858 downwards.
CACAGCACAGAGTCAACCTGGTGTCAATTTAGAGGCGCATTAGCGCAGCCCCGTACAGGCTTTGCGTTCCCGCGGGACTCTTCACAGCCATGTGGCCGCCCGGTTTTCCCATTCACCCTGGCTTTCCCATCACCCAGGTTCCAGCGAGCTCATTTTCTACTCTGATTTCTGACCTGTTACTAATTTCACCAGGAAATAGATTAACACAGGTTACACGGGACAGCTAAAACAGCCCACAGTAATTCAGTGGCAGACGCTGAAGTGCAAAAGGATCCTGGAGCTTCACGCTGCACAAATGGTAAGGCTACAAGGGCTCGCAGGCAGCCTGTTGCAGGGACGTTGGATCCGCATGGGAAGAAACAGGCAAAGAAGGGTTTTGCAATCGTAGCCGCACAAAAGCCCCAGCAGCTGTTGCTATTGAATCTGAGGAATGGAAAGGCTACACGCACACTCAACCAACCGCCTGCATCAGCAGCTGTAACATGCTGCAAGAACCATGCGCTTTTACCGTGGCGGTGCTCTTCACACATGTGGCTATGCACACAAAAACCAGGGTTTCAGTGTTATGCAATAACAATGTTGTGTTTAAAATATACAGCAGTTACAAGAAAGGAGGTAATTTTATGTAGGACGTGCCTGAGTAGAATGTACTTCTGCAGGGTAACCTTTGACTTGCTAAGAGTACAACTCCTGTACTGAGCCTTCTCCTCTGGAAGCAGCACAAGTGTTATAAGAAACAGAGATGTTACAATAAGCCACACCAAATAAAGGGCTCAGGAAATCCCTTTGGTTCTGGAAGAATCCACATAAACCTGCATATCTGAGCCTGTGGATGTCACTAGGATCTGTTGCTTCAGAAAGTGACTGGAAAGCTTAAACTAATTCAAGTTTTTCTCATGCTACTGACACAATTACAGGTTAAAATACCAGAAGAACAGTGGATCTCCCGATATATTTATTTTAACCTCTAAAATAGCCATGGTGATACACTGAGATATGGTCACACACACAGTTAACATGAAAAATGTTGCAATGTACAGATCTTTTCTACAAAACATTTATGAATGCCTATACATCTGGCTAACGAAAATAAGCTTTGTCAGAAAAATTACATCAGGAAAGGAACTGGCAGCCAGATCCCGCTTCAAGACACGACATCCAGTTAAGGCTGTGTGTCAACAGCCCCCTGGACCAGGCAAAAAGGCCCTTTGGTGAGGACCTGTGGGAGCAGGCGGGACATGCGACAGGGCAGAACTGGCAATGCTGCTCTCTGCTGAACTATGTGACAGATTCCTTTCCCGAAATGCAGCCTCTTGGTCCGAGGGCAGCAGAGCTATGCGAGCATGCATTTAGCCCCGGGCTATCTATAGCTTCTGCACATAGATGACATTGTCTCTCAGATAAGACAAAGGCTGGTCCTTGTCTTGTCCTCCAGGACGGATGCTGGTCAAGCTAGGAGTAGCTTGAACAGCAACAAACTTGTGCATCCATCAAAGTCAACAGAGGCACAGGTGTAGAAAGTCAGGCACAGCCCCACGGGTCTACTGATAATGACAGAAAAACAACAGCCCATAAGGCAACGCTTCCCAAGCTCATGTTGAAGACACATGTCAATCATTCTAGAAAAGAGGTGAAAAGGCAAGAGAAGCCAAAAAATCACAAATTTTGTTGGCATAGTGCCACTCTCCATGTTATTTCAGCAAAATGTGTTCACGTTTGGACACTTGTGTCTGGGTACTTTATGCACAGAGCACCAAGCTTGACTGACAACTAAGGTGTGTGTAGCTCTGCAGCATCCTCCAGTAACACACGGGAAAGCTGTGGTCACATATGCAGAGCAGCCACTCGCATCATAAGCATTTGGAATGCCAGCAGTTGAGGAAACAAAGGCAAAGCCTCCAGTACCTGCTGCTCTACTGCCCTGCCCTGTAACTGGCCTCTCACAGGCCCTGCTTGGACATATCCCATCACAAGGTATAACAAGTCTCAACATCCTCCAGTTTCCTGGAAGGTGATCTCAACCTCTCCAGCAGCTGACAGTGAAGAACAGTTCCTAGTTCTGCTGATACCACTATTTCCTCCATCTCCAAGAGTTTGACAACACAGGCAAGCTCCTCCTGAAATGACCTAAATTCCAGATGTTGCAGATACTGGCATCAAGTACATCATGCCTGACAATATGAGGAACAGAAATTGTCCAGCCTCCCAAGTCCACTTCAATTTGATGAGAAAGGTTTGGCCACAGTGCAGTGAAGACTTCTCAGTGCAACTGACGACATTCCAGGCTCTTCTGCTCCTCAACAACTACAGCAGTGCAATGCCTGACATCCCACTGAGCAACAATGGGTGTTCAGATGAGGAATGTGCAATGGAGAAGACACCTCTCAACAACAGTGAGGCCATGGGGACCTGCTTCCCACACCTCAATCAAGGAGCTATACAGATGTCACAGTCACAGCTCTGCATTGCTTAAGACAAAACATGGTGCCTCATCTAGACTGTCCAGGGTCCAGAGTACTGCTCTATTTCCATGATATATCAACCTGGCAGTGCTCAACATCATCAGAGGTGTCCAGTTCAGCACTGATGTCCCAGGTGTCAGCCATATGGAGGGGTCAGACAGCAGTTTTTGGTCAAAACCAAGTTTTATGATTCGGGTAAAGATGGAGGTAGCCCACAAAGCTTTGCAGTGAGTTCCCATTAAAACTGGAAACATCCAAGTCATATCACTGCCAGGTTTCTCCATCCCTAGAAGTGTTTACAATCAGGTTGGCTGGGGCTTTGGACAACTGGTCTAGTGAAGGGTTTCCCTGTCCATGGCAGAGAGGTTGGAACTAGGTGATCTTTATGGTCCTTTCCAACCCAAACCATTCTATAATTCTCTGTTCTCCTGCAGGTTTTTGGAGAGATACTGATAGTTGGCTTTAATATCCCAGACACTGATGAAGAGAAAAGTAGCTAGGCTGTAACTCTGAGCATAGAGCTAGCACTGCTCAGTTTAAACAAAATAGGCTCTCTTTGTGAGCCCTGCCTGAGGTGGTCAGTGTCTAACAAAAGACCACTGACAGTCCTTTGGCAGGATCTCAAGCAATTTGAACTTTCCACAGCTATCGCAGTAAGGCAGTTCACTTAAAGCTGACACAGGCAGGAACTTTCCAGTAATCCTCATGTTAGCTCTTATACTGGGTTAATAATTCCCTGCTCAATCATCTGTGACCAAGATACCACCAGTAAGACTCTGGTTAAGCCTCACCTACTAAAAGTGGAGTCAAAAACATATACGGAAAACTTTAAAAAAGTATTTGAAGTAAATATTCTGTCACACTTATGTGTGAGGCAGAGTTGCTGGCTCTTTTCATTTTATTATAGCGAACTGTAATCCAAAATGAGAATCCAAATGAAAAACAGTAAACACTTTCCTTCTGACATCCTTTGAACCACATTGCTTAAGTTCTTCTGGGGTTTATTTTTTGTCTTTTTTTTAATTGGCAAATAGAGGCAAATTTATACCTAACACCTAAAAATAATATGCATCCAATGCAGTTAGCCTTGAGGTAAGCTCTGAGCTCCCATTTTGGGTAATTCTGTCCTTCGATGGCCTGATGACAGGGCCCTGTTCAAAGCATCTCCGCAGCACCACAAGGCTCCCAAAGCCCTGAACTTCTTATGCTACCTAGATAATATTCTCACTACTGCAGTCTTTTTTTTTTTTTTTTTGGAGCCTATGGAAATCTTATTTCTTGAACTGATTTTGTCTTCAGTGTGATCTGATTTCATTGGAAAGAGCTCTAGTAAAAAAAAAAAATCTGGCCACATACACTCACCTTGGCCTTTCTATCACAAAGGGCTCAGCAAGGGGTTGAAGAAACCAGGCAGTCATATCAATCCCACCTCAAAGCAAAATCCTGACCAGGAAGGCAGCATTAATTGTTAAAGAAAAGCACAAGGAAGACCCTGAAGTCATGGGTATCTCTTGCCCTCATTTTCTCCTGATCGTTTCCATAACCAGAGATTACTTTGAAACAGGCCAGAACATAATTAGAAGTCAAACATCTGAGGAGAAACATCTTAATTTTGACAAGAAACCCAACCCAGATCATGGCTACCCCTTATCATCTGCAGCATGGACAGGAAAGCAAACCCTGCTCCACACAGCTCTCCTGCACACATTTATGTTGGCAATCTGCAGGCTAAAAGACTGCCAACAAATACAAATAAAAATACAAACATACATTTGCTGCACCTGGTTCTTCATTCTTCTCTGCAATACATGACTATGCCTTGCTCTAACACGAGTAGAGAAGCAATATAGCTACTATTTGGGTACTGAAACGGGTATCAGCTGTATCCAAAACACTCTAGTTAAGGGATGAGCATGGACATTAACAAAAAACTAGATGGGGCACCCTGCTGATTTTCACAGTAGCCAGCAGCAGCTCCCCAGGGACAGGTGTTTCTATGGGCAAAGCAAGTTTTACGAAGGAGTTTTAAAGAATGATGTAAGCACAGTTAAAATTTTGCAGGGAAAAAAAAAAGCAAAGCTCAAAGCACCTGAGAACACTGTAGACAGTTACCATCTCTGTTATTGGCCCTCTCCCAGCAAAAGGTTTGTGCATAAATACACCCGCTTACAGCAGGATGCTTTTGTTTACACACTCACGGGCAAGTCAAACACATCTAGAGAAGTCCTCTGGGGAGATATTATAGCAGCCTTCCAGTACCTGAAGGGGCCTACAGGAAAGCTGGGGAGAGACTTTTTAGAAGGGCATAGAGTGATATGATGAGGGAGAATGGCTTTAAATTAGAAGGGCGAGATTTTGATTGAATATTTGTGAGAAGATCTTCACTCTGAGGGTAGTGAGGCCATGCTGGCACAGGTTGCCCATAGAAGTGGTGGCTGCTCCCTCCCTGGCAATGTTCAAGGCCTGGTTGCACGGCGCCTTGAGCAACCTGGTCTAGTGTGTCCCTTCACATGGCAGGGAGTTGGAATTTGATGATATTTAAGTTCCCTTCGAGCCAAAACCATTCTATGATCTTCACAGTGTATTACAAGACTAGGAGCACTGCTAATAGGATGGGAAGACAAGACAACTACAGGGAGGCATGACAAGCAAATATAAAATCAGAACAAGAAGGGGAACAAAGAACAATTAATCCATGTTCCTCACAATATAAAAGATTGCCCAGTGAAACAATCATACAACATGTTTTAACAGAAAACAACTTATGCAAGTGTAAGCATCTGGGTGGAGAGAACTATGATCAGGCATGGGAGAAAGTAGAAACCTCAGAAAGGGATTAGTCAGATTGAGGGATGAGGGGCCATGGATTGTGGCACTGACTCACTCTGTGGCAAGTCAACACCATGAACCAGGGGAAGCCTGTAGCCCCAAAAGCCCTTAACCTTCTGCCTGCCAGGAGCTGGGACAGTGCAAGAAAAGAAGGACCAGTCTGTACTTGTCCTGTTCCTCATATTCTTTCCTTAGTATTTGTTACCAGGCACAGCTAGAGTGGAGCTATGGACTTAAGACATCCCTTTGGCCTCATATAATTTTGCAGGTCTGAAGGGTGATGCTTCTGGTACTAAATTAAACAAGGTGCTATATACAATCATCTGCAGCAGTGTCAGTGCTGGACCTGGTGCGGTTTTTGGCTGGTGCAGTAGTGCTCTGGAAAAGTGGCTCACTTGCCAGGAGGGATCCTGGCCACGCCAGGATAGGACAAAACAGGGGGAGCCATGCCAGCCCAGCCATTTAGCCTCTGGGGCAGGCAAGACTCTCTACCTTGCTTAATGAGCTTCTGTAAACATTAGCGGGGCAGGTCTTTTCTAACTTTAAATTACTTAAACATGCAAAACGGTGGTTAAAATCATCCAGACTATTTTCTGATATCTGTATGGCAGCTGGGCTCATTGATCTCACACATCAATAAAAGGGCCACTTACGCTAATTGGAGGGTATACTTTAATTACCTACACACAGCACTGAACCAGGTAGCCTTGCAGATCCCAGCATGGCCTCCTCTGAGCCCTGCAATGAGCTGTGCCAGGAGATCCTCTTTCACTGTTTACCTGCCTCTCCTTCAGACTCACTTCTCCTGAAACAAAAGGAAGTAAGTGTACTATTTGACTAACAAACACATCCAAAAAGGGCGTGTTGTACCTCACAGAAATTGTAACTCGCTCACAGAGTGGGATACACCCAAAATACTTCACCGAGGAGCACCAGCTTTTCCCAGAGTCTGGTTCTGCACATATTATATTCAAGACAACAATTTATCAGAGACCGTTTCTGTCTGAGGAGATCAGTGTGAAGGAACCCCATGGCTCCTTCTCACCGAGTGCAGCTCTGGGGTGCCTGCGGCAGCTCCCAGCCACCACACCGGTTCTGCATCCACAGCACCTGCCATCTGTGCATCAAACCAGGTTCTCCTCCCAGGGCTTCTCAGCTGGGTCTACCGTCTAGGTCACCTCTTAAGGAGGGTTTCTTGTTCAGGAGGAAAGTGTCCTCCCAGAGTGAGGAGCAGGCTAATCCTGATGTTCATCTGGCCATGCTCTCTCTGCCTCCACATGGTTCCTCCAAGTCCATTAAGACAAAGACCTGTGACTTTATGCTGCAAGAGAGGTGGAGATCTCAGCATGCGGTGAATATTTTTAACATAAAACTGCCCAGGAGAACAGTAAGAGGCAAGATGGTTTCAAATAAAAATACAGCTCAGGAGACATGAAAGCAGCATTCCTCATTGCACTACACAACCCTGGCTTCAGGGAAGTAATTACCACACTTTCTAAACCAAACCAATGAATAATTGCAGGTTGCTTAGCCCAGCGCTAACTACTGCGCAGTCCTCCATACAGGTATCCACCCATGTGAGAGGTTTGAGAACTTTTTTTGGTCACCTGCAATGACAGAAACAACAAAAAGGGAACCCCATGTACAAGGACATGAGTTGTCTCAGCAGCTGCCTCACAGTAACATGAGTGTCCCTGTCTGGAGCCCCTAGTGAATTAGGTATCAGCCAACCACAGTAACCAACTACAGCTGACACAAACTTTACAGGTCTTCTTCAACAGCTCCAAAGAGAAGCAAACCAAAGGGAGATAATGATTTCATGACCGTGGAATCCCATTTCCCAATTCTGAGCATCTTTATACACAAGAACCATTGCAGGAGCCCTATTCTGATGAGTCACACTGTTTGGTTTGACTCATCTCCTCACCAAACGCAAGCCAGCACAGGCCAAATCCAACCAGTTGATACTGTCTCGTGAAAGTAATTATAGCAAGCTGTCTGTTGGATTGTAAGGCCTTTGGGTGCAGCTGATGGGCATGGTGAAGTAACGTATGTGGGGACATCTTGCAAACACAGTTTGTCTCCATCCAGTTTTTCCCCAGACCTCTGTCCTTTTGAAAACAACTGATTTCCAGCCCCACAGTTCTGAGGAGACAAAGTAAGGGGGAAAAGAAAAAGGGAACAAGGCTTGAAGTAGTTCTAGCTAAGATGATGCTTGAAATCCCAGAAGCCTGCCTGGAGCCACTTCTTTCTTCCTTCTTCTAGCAATGTGTCTACTGGTGAGGCTGCACCCATCCTTGCAAAGTGTGGCTAGAGTTATTAGTACAATCATCTGAAGCCAGCAAATTTCCTATAGCGTGAAAAAGGCCAGAGACCAGCCTTTTCCATCCTCCTTCTTTGTTCAGATCAGGAATTTGCAATCCAAATCTCAGCCACACCAGGGCAGGCAATGAGCCTGGCTGCTGTAAGAACCATCTTAAAGAGTTCATGAGGCTGTTTGCCAAGGAACTGCTGCGAGACAAGGTGAACAGAGCTCGAAAAAAACATATGTATATAACACCATTAACATAGCAAATAAAAAACCTGTCTATCAATGCAAAGGAATGTGATAGTTACCCACTGCTCCCCTATACTTGCAAAGAGTCCTTGAAATATTAACAGGGTTATCAGCATTCACTTATCAGTTACAGTAGTGCCTAGATAATTCAAAGGACTGAGCCAGAGCTCATAAATACATACATTTTCTCGATGCAAAATCCTTACTACCAATATGTCTTTTTAAAAAAAATATTATTAACAAAACTAGAAAAGCAGCAGTCTACAGGGACTGAAGAACTAAAATTATTCAGTTGCTTATTTTTGCATCCATTTATCACAATATTTTCTTGCTCTCTGTATGTTTCCAAGACAGGTGTTTTAAACATGTTTACCAAATCTCCTATGGTTTTGAAGTTAGCACAATGCAGCTGCATTTTGCATCACAAAACCTGCGGTAGGTTCAAGCTGTAGAACTTCTAGGTGGCAGATCTTTATACAAATGAAAGCTGGAAGTTTCATACCCACAGAAGAGAGTGGTGAGAGCTCACACAGTTGCCTACATGGGTTTGGTGCCAAGTATTGCACAAAGAGCACTGGAACCAATTCTCCCCTTCCTGTGAGTCAATGTGATCACACAGGCCTAAAGGAGGGACAGCATAACCTTCGCACATGTGAAAAGACTTTCTAGAGACTTTCTACCTTCCAGAAGGAATAAAATGCAAGCATAGAAAATCATATATAATCTCCTCCAATAAGCAGCAGCAGAGAACCTATCAAGCCAAGGGCAGAGCCTAAACCCACCTAATTACTGCTTCTTCTTTTACACCATCCCTGGTACCTCTCCAACCACATGTTGAACTGTTCCTGCACAGGGTAATAAAAATCCTACTAAAAAAATCCCAAACAAAACAAAACAAACAAACAAACAAAAAAACCACAAAAAACCACCCAAAATTTAGTATTTTCTTTAGGCTTTGGTTGCAAATACACAGTTAATTTAAGAGCTTGCTGCCACAGTCCCTCCTCCCTCTGCATAAGCACTAAACTCATACTGTTTTGAACTGTTTCTCCATACTAAATCAGACTTACTGTGTTTGCTTATTTTTTGTGTTACTTTGGCTTTTTATCAACTTTCATCCTCCTTTGCACTGTTTCTGATACTCATTTAATGAACTGTTTTTTCATGCTAAGTCAGAAATTTGTTTGGGTTGTGGATTGCTTTATTTTTAATGGCAGGTTGACTTTTTAGCAACTTGGTGCATGGAAACAGCCTAGCACAAGGTCATACAGGTGCTGGAAGGGAAGGGACTGTAACAGCCAGAAGCAATATTGGCTCAGATTTGCTGCAACTTGCAGCCTATGACATTTGTGAATAACTTCTAGGCCCATTCATTTATCTGCTGAACCACGCTGCCTTGTTATCTTCTGTTGATACCAAGTTTAGGAGAAGATTACAATGCTGTTATCAACACACAACAACTTACACAAGCTCAGACAGTTCAAAGGGGTAGCACTTACAATTTAATAATATGCGTGTTTGATTTCTACAGCAAAAGGAGAACTGGAAATAATTTTCTACCAAGTTCAATTTTTTATTCAAGGAAGCTTCTCAAGGAAGTGTGTTGTATATACATAACACTGCTTATAAATCAGTAAGCATTTTATCAAGCTTCATAGAAGCAGAGACTTGTTTAGGTTGGAAGGGAGCTCAAAGATGACGTAGTTCCAGCCCCCTGCCATGGGCAGGGGCACCCTCCACTAGACCAGGTTGTTCAAAGCCCCATCCAACCTGTCCTTGAACACTGACAGGGAGGAGACAGCCACAGCTTCTCGGGGCAACCTGTGCCAGGGCCTCACTGCCCTCACAGGGAAGACTTTTTTTCCTAATACGTAATCTAAATCTATACTCCTTAAACTTAAAGCCATTACCCCTTGCCCTATCACTCCATGCCCTTGCAAACAGTCCCTCTTCATCTTTTCTGTAGGCCCTTTAGGTACTGGAAGGCTGCAATGAAGTCTCCTCATAGCCTTCGCTTCTCCAGGTTGAACAAGCCCTACTCTCTCAGCCTGTCTTCACAGGAGAGCTGCTCCAGCCCTCTCTCTGATCATCGTTGTGGCCTCCTGTGGACTCACTCCAACAGCTCCATGTCTGGGGCACCAGAGCTGGACACAGTACTCCAGGTGCGGTCTCAGGAGAGTGGAGAAGAGGGGCAGAATCCCCTCCCTTCACCTGCTGGTCACGCTTCCTTTGATGCAGCCCGGGATATTAAACCCAGTTACACTTTCTTGGATCCCTTCACAGAGAGATTATTCCAGAAATTTGCTTCTCTAAAGGTTTCAAACCACCTTCTAACATCCTAACTAAATTTAGCAAGAGTCAGTCCACTTACGGGTTTTTACCTTTAAATTGCCCTGCTCTGAACTTTGTTTTCCATAAGTATTTCGGAGAGGTAGGCAGCAATCATAGCACTCTTTGGTTTTCATTTCACAGCATGGAAGATGCAGTATTCTACCATGATACCTCCAGTGAAACAATTTCTCTGTTCCCCATCTTGTCCTCTTTACAAGATAAATTAACTTCTCTTGTCTAGGAGCTATCAGAGTAGTACAGAGAAAAGATATTTGCAGCGCCCTGTAGAACAGCAAGTAATTCCTCACCTTCTTTAATAAATCTATCCCACCTAACAAATCCCTGCAGTGGAAGTCTTAGGCACCAACACATACTTCAGCTGGTCTGTTACTTCCATCCTTGTGAACCAACTCAAACCCACAGATGGTGGCTCAACAACAAAAGCACATCACACAAATCCTGTAACTTCAGAAGATGGAATCCATCCCAATATTTTCTAAGCAGTTCAAATACTACCAAAGTAGGTGGAGGGCCTGTCTCCAAAGAGAGGGCAGCGTGGTCTGGCACATCACACCCATGTAATAATATATTGCTTTCCTGGAGGAAGCAGCTGCATTGCCTCTCAACAAGCAGCAACAACACAAGATCCAACCAAAGGAAATGCAAGAGGTGCTGAAATGCCATCACTCTAAGGCTAACCTGTTCCAAGAGATTTCGTGACTCATAAATTATTGTAGAGAAAATTAAATGCTATGAAATGCCTAAGAACAGAATGGAAAATAAATTAATTAAGATGTCTAATAAGGAAAAGAAGCAGCGGCAGTTTCTTAGTGTGGGATTATTAACTACTGTGCTTTCCAAAAGTAATTAAATTACCCTGAAGCTCTAATGAATCAGGATCTCACTTGCTAAACGACCAGCTCTCAGCTTCGAGCTCGAGCCCCTGCCCCAGGACCTGAGCATCTCTGCAAGTTGCCCACGCCCATCATCCTCTCCCACTGCACCACGAGGATGGAGCAAAAAACCTATCCCAAGACCAGACCACCAGCAAGTCAACAGCTGACTACTAGGAGTGGGAAGCAAGGAGGGATGACACTGGTGACAAAGCTAGTCAGAGCCCTGGACTGTAAAAGGGAAAACTACTGTGAAAAGGAAAAAGCACTGGAAATGGAAACACAGATGTGTGGCTGTAAAATCATCAGGCTTACCTTTCTGCTGAGCCCAGGGAGGGATTCAGGGACCCAGACCTGCCAAATAAGCCAAGAATATGCCTTGCTGGGTATTAGGCAATGTCATGTAATATGACTACAGTAGTAAGCACAAGGGCTCTGCAGTTGAAAGAAAAACACTACAAATTTCACAACTCCTGAAACTTCAGGCTGATTTCTTTAAAATTTAGTTTGAGCACAGGAAAATATTTAATTAGTCTTTTCTTACCTTATCTTTTCCTTAAATGTCATTATGTAAGTTCATTAAAATACATGAAAATGCACAACATTCCAGTAAATTGCCATCCTATAGGATCAGTATGGGACATCTACAGTGTGAGTAAAGTTGTTTACCCCACTTTCCAGTCTCAGAAGGCTTCCAAATTGGCCATCAAAGTTGTCACTTTCCCTTTAGACCTTGGAAAAAGTAATGGGAACTTTTGACAGCTGAAGTCTGATCAAGGACACTCAGAGCAACAACCCAGGGAGCTACTGACACCACCTCAAGGCAGATAAAATGTCCTAGAGGACATTGCTCCAGGAAAAAAAAAAAAAAAGGGGTGTGGGGGTGTGGTGAATGTTCAAGTGCCACTGATTTTCTCTGATCATCTCATCAACTCAGCTTCAGCACAGCCTGATGCATGTTGGCTGAGCCAAGGAGTGCATCAGTCAGCTTAAGAATTCCCAACCATCTGGCAAGGGGCATTTTAAAAGCAGATCACACAGAAGTTCCCAAAACTCATTCATACAAAATGAACAAGTTCACTGCATACAAAAGGAAAAAACGGCCCTTGTCTCTCAGTTCTTACCAAAGTTTACTGCCGCTAATCAGTCATGTTCGTCAATGCTGTTGGTAGTAAATAGGAATTTCTTAGTTTACTAAGAAATTTACTAATTTTCTTAAAGCTGCATAAAGGCCCAGACACTGATATTATGAGCCATGAAGGAACCAGCCAGTAAAGGCAACTCACAAGGCATAGGAAAAAAATACCCAGTCACTATCTATACCCAAACTGGGCCAAATTTCCAGCTCATGGGTACAGGTGTTGCTCCCGCAGACTGCAAAGATGACGAGTATCAACACTCAGTGTGCAGCGTGCCCTGTGACCAGTGACAAAAGGTTGGTGGGATTGCCAGCATCTCATGCCATGGCCCCCGAGACTGTGTGCCGGGAGAGGCTTAAAGAATCACGCATGCAAAACCTCCGGAAGCTGTTTCCAGCAGCCAGCACCAATGAGGTCCCAACCCCAAAGTCAGACAGCCTGGTGTGGCAGTATCTGGCTACCTCTGAGGCTGCCGGGCAGTCAATGTCTGGTGGTTACTCTATTTACAGCAGGTATTACAAAAGCAGCGCCCACGCGGCCTCTGCTGTGCCTGCTCTACAAGCCTGCAGCAGGCAAACTCTGCAGACGAGGCACCTCACTGCAAAACAGTACATGGCAAACAGATCTGGCGAGAGTGGAGAAGATAAGCAAGAAAGAAAGAGAGGAACACTCGCGTGCTTTGTGTAACAACCTTTCAACATCCATTGGCTCCTAAAACTTATCCAGGGTTCCCACTTTGCATAACCAGTGCAAACAACCAGCGCCAGCGGTCAGCAGCTTGGTCAACAAACTCGTGTGAGATTGACAAACTTGGTACAGAAAAATGTCGGCTAGCTTAGTATGCAGGACCTAAAAGTTAACCTGTGTTACCTAACCCCCCCAGAACCTCACAGAAATTTGCCTGCACTGCTTCAGGTCTTCATAAATCTTTTGCAAACAGCCTGCAAAACCAACCAGAAGGCACCAGCAGGTTTCATGATCTCAAGAAACTGAAGTTAAGACGGGATTTAAACTAGCAGGCAATTATCTGCCAGATGGAGAGCTCATCATGCAGAGCTCTGCATTACACTGTGTCAGTTAAAGGAGGCCGACATCTACACCCCGTAAGAAGGGAAACTGAGTCAACGGATGGGGTAGTTCAACCTAGGCATTGATGCCACGGGACCTTTACTGTCTGCATCAGGAAAATGTCAGGTAGCTGTAGCACGCTGCGGGAAAAGCCACAGGATCCAAGTGACATGCGGCAGCATGTTGGTAATTACCAGCAAGTCTATCATCGTGGCAAACTGCAGTGAGAAAGAGGATTAAACAGTAGGCAAAGATGGGTTGAACTCTGGCTATTCATCAGCGTAATTCAAGTCTGAGCCCATGAATCCTTCCATAACTGACTGTTTCACCCATCAGAGGGACACTCCACATAAAAGCAAAATACATTTACATATGTATTTTGCCATAAAGCCAGAAGACAAACAAACGAGCTATGATCGATAGGAAAGTCCTCCCTGGGAAGCCCCAGGGTTCTTGTTTATTTTACCACTGAGTTCCCAGGTGAGAAGAGCTGAGTCCCTGGCTACAGCCAGAACTGACCTAGCCCTGACATGACTTGAATGTCAGTTCACAATCCATATTTTATTATCACCTAAACTAAATCCAGCAGCTGAGAGTCAGAGCCAGACTGCCCACACTGCTGCTTGACTGACGCAGAGGTGCCTGCATACACGAACCTGAACCAGAAAGCCTCCTCTCTGGTGCCCCACAAGTGTGAGTGTGACCCTGAAGCTTATGGCACTTACCAAAGAGATGGGGAAGCCAGAGTCCCACAACAGCTTCTACACCTTAGTCAGCTCCTCTTTAACGTATAGCACAGTACAAGCTTTGAGATCAAGGGCTGGAGCCCAGCCCATCTCTGTCCTAGCTGTGTGTCCTGATCGCTCTGCTGAGTGAAGTGCTCAGGCTGCAGCAGGATGGTATTTCAAGTACTATCACTCTGTAGAACATTTAACTGCCTACACCAGCATACAGCTGGAGGGAACAGGCACCTCAAGGCAAAGCACTGTGTCATTCCATGGTTAGACAGAAGTCCTCTGCTGGTCCTAAGCTGTGAGAGACGCCAAATGCTTCTTCCTGGCCACGCCAAGCTGTGCCTGCAGTGTCTGGAGGCTGGCAGTCACACACGGCTAAAACAAGCAGTGCAGTAGTGTGAGACAGCTTTTACATATTTTAAACTCCATTCAGATGTCTAAATAAAAACATTTAAATGGCAAATCCCAGCGTGGATGTTAAAGGATCTCTTTTAGAAACAGACCTAGCGGGAACATCATGGCAAGTACACAAGCAAATGAGGGGCTCAACTGATTCCTGGAAAGTCCCAAAGTGCTATGCAATCCAATAAACTCAATGACTTACACTGGTTTGGAATATGGTGAAGAAGTTTGATCTGGAGCTAGTGAAAGGAAAGAGCAAACCTGATCCAGCAGCTTTTTGTGCCCATGATGGGTTCTCCAGTGGTGTGACAGCTACAGATAATCACCTTGAGTAGATTCGCTTCCAAACCTAACAGCCCCTTGGGGTTTAACAGCAAAGACAGACTGCCAGGTGCTGGCCATCACATCTGTGAAAGTCAAATCTGATAAAGCTGTCTTTGCTTTGCCCATGTGGTGGGGTGAGATGCTTCTGGTTCTCCCTGGAACTGGATCAGGCCCTCAGACTCTACAGCAGGCAGGAGATGCCATGTTGGCAATGGCTGTTAACAATGGCCTGTCCTCCTCCCTTCTTCAAAAAGCACTGAAATATTTTGACCAGATGTGTCATTTCCAAGAACACTGGAGACCTGATGGAATGTAGCATCTATCATGCGTTTGGCAGTGGTGTTGAAAACAGATTACTTTGCTTTGTGTTAGATAAGCCCATCATGTCTATGTTTACTATGTGGTCCCCTGAGGATTTATTACAGGTTTACCGTTTCATTTATTTGCTTTTTTTGTGCTTGTCAAGGGTAAATACTGGAATAAATACGAAGACGGTTACAGCTTAGCAGCATTAACTACTTGTTGAAACAAAGTCCAAAAGTTTTCTTTTCTCTCCTGCAAATCCTACTTTTCTGTCCAACTGCTTTTTTCTCAAGTGCAAAGATCATCTTTCTCAAGTATTTAAAAATTTTATTTCTTTGTTGAATGCCAAATCCCCATAAAAGCATACTTTCCCCCTTCATTCACTCAAACTCTTGACAATATTTAAAGTCTGTATTCATGGCAAAACATTTTCCTGTTTGCAAGTTATAGCCTTCCCCCTCCTTTCCATCCAGTCTGCTAAGCCTGTTAGTACAGGTAGTTGCTGTAACAGAAATAAGCGTAGTCACTGCTGCTAAAGAAAACAAACTCGGCTGCCCTGGCACACACATTCAGGGTGGATTCATCCCACTGAACTTTGCCCACGTAACAACAAGGCAAGTAGCCCAAGCCAGTCACTTATATTCCCTCTTTAATCAGTGATGTGAGAGGGGCATCCCCACCCTGCAGCCCTCCTGCCTGCTAACCATTCATGGATGCAACCTACAGGGCCAACTCAGAAGAGATAATTGGGAAGATCAATGAATCATGGAATTGTTTAGGTTGGAGAAGACCTTCAAGAACAGCCAGTCCATCCATTAGCCTAACCATGGTAGGTGATACAAATTCCACCATAAGAGCCAGGGCACCTACCTTTGATTACGTTGTTTCAATCCAACAAAATCAGCACAGTGCAATGAAAGCCCAACTTTAGTGTTCCCACCCAGGTCTTACAAAAAACAGTGTTAGGCAAATCCTCACCAAACAAACAAGAGAAAGCTCAGTTCCATTTCAAAACTTTCCATGAAGATTACATCCTGCCCCTTTTGGAAACTTGTGTTACACCTATAAATAGCTCAGTGTTTTTCAACACTGGAAAAAGAGCTACACTGGCAGAGGGGAAATATAATAAAACCATCACTTGTCACAGAAATACAAAGTGGCAAAACTGAATTTAATTTGGTCTCAGGTGTTTCTTCTTTCAAATGGACACCCGCTGTGAACAAGGCTTTGAGGAACCAAATCCCTTGTCAACTTGTCTGTACTGATTTATGCACTCTTGGCCAACAGCCTTTTAAAAAAGAGGCAGACAACAAAACAGACTATCATCATAAAAGACAGCACAGCCATACTTGTTTCTTAAATGGCAAACTAGATGCCTGTATAGTTGGAGTACTAATTTACCTGAAAATATCATAATTCCCACCGAAGCCAGCACAGAAAGCTTCTAACATGGAAGACTGCCGAAAAAGGTCATTGGATCTGATCTGAGTATCTTCAGCCCTTCTAGCCTTCCTATGTTTCCTTGAGACTCTCCATAAATATTTTTGGAAATACAAGTGGAAGCCAAGAGAGATAGTTGCCCAAATCCTGTGAATTAGGCAATACTGAGGTGAGCAGGTAAATCATGTCGTTAACTCAAACATGGTGACTCGGTCCACCCATCAACCAACTCTCACAGTCCTGAGGCCTTAGAAAAGAGAGGAGGGGATGGAGAGCACAGGTCTTGTGTCTGGCATTTGATCCTTCCCTTAACTCATCTTCCATGCATGAGCATTACAGCTAGAGTTGCCTACACTGCTAAATATTGAAAAGGCAGCACATCGGTTTTAGAAGAGCTTCACGTTTGCTTGTTTCCTGCACAGAAAGCAATTCTGCCTTCAACTTCTACAGGCCTCACGTTCCCACAGTCTTTGCATCAGTCTCACCTGATCCACGAGGGAATTGAGGGGTCCAGTGCAATCACAGAGCGAAGCCATGCTACAGCACAGTCACTGCTGTCTGTAGCCAAAATAACCAGATGAAAGCGAGCCCAGCTGTGCCAACGTATGCAGCAGCTACACATCTGGCTGAACTGTGAATACTGTCATAGGCCTTGCATGCTATCACACGCCCCTAAACCCACGAACCCTAAGCACCCAGCAAGCCAAAATGCCAGAGACAACCCATCAGATGCAGAGGTGTCTGGCAGACTGCAGCATGCCCTGAGGAGGCAGGAGACCACGTATGACTCTTCCCAACCCTTTCTTGAATACACTGGGCGACACCAGGGCCACACTCTGACCAGACTGGTATAAATATGAGAACATCTGGGTTCCCATCCAAGCATCTGCTAAGGGTCCCAGCAGCAGGAGCCTTATCATAGGAGTGGTGCGCACACTAGCTACCATCGCCTAATGTCCTACTTTAAAACCCAGCATTGCTATCCTCAGTCAAGGGATGTCTGAGAAAATCCACCCAGCTCAAAGATGAGAGTCAACAATGAAAGGGAGTTTCAAGACATTAAGTACATAAGCTGAAAGATAACAGACCATTTAATGAGCAAATGTAAAATTACACCTTCTATCAGCAGCCAGCCACTTCCTCAGGTAGTGCCTGGGATGTTGGAGATAATGAAGTATAAAACTCCACTGCTTCACATCCCCTACCTTCCCTACCCCTAACCCTTTTGCAGGTTTACTATCATACTAACATCCAAACCTAGAAATCTGTTCTACATTCTAAACAAAGGCTTCTTTTGTCATCACCCTAGACAACAATTCAATGTTTATTCTGTATGTGGCAGTTTCAGCAGGCTCTGCTACCCCAGCCCAAACCAATTCTGAACTTCAAGGAAACGTGTGACCAGAACAACAGAACAAAAGAGGATTCTTCCCAACCCATGAGTACAAGTGAGAAGTCAGAGCACTTCAGTGACTTCTAAGAGGTAAGTAAATCATAAGTGAATACATCAATTCACTAATATACCCTGAAGCTTAGAAAGCAATCAAAACCATAAAACAATTACTGATATAATTTATAAATGGTCATTGCAACCATCCTCTCATTTGCAAACAATTTGAAAATAGGGGGAAAAAGTTTTCCAAGCAATCCCACCATTGTACTTCCTCAAATTTAATTTCTATCCCTTAAGACTTGATATTCAAGTAAAGCCTAGTAGATCTTTCTTCCTCTCACAGCTTTAGTCTCATTCTTATACTTTCTCCCTCCTTTCCGGGAATCACTGAGAAAAGCATCAACATTAACAGGCAATTAAAAAAAAAAAAAGAACAACCAACCATTACTGTTACGCTGAGCAAAGCGTGCAGAAAACCTGCAACCTCAGTAAGGCATCTCTCACACCCTCTCAGTCAAGGCAACCCTAGCTTTGTACAGAAATCTCAGCAAGAGGCTGCAAATACAAACATGCCCCTGGGATTTTAAACAGCAGCAAAGACTTTGGGTTTATACAGGGCTTTGATACCTCTCTGCTACACGCTCCTCCCCCCAGTTACCACTTGTGAGCTCAGGTATTCATAGTCCAAAGTTTCACTTTGTGGATGAGGTTAAGAAGTGCCGTCTGTGTATGCCTCAACCACCAAGATGTACTAAGGTAGAAATATCTTCTTAAAAATTGTGCAATCTAAAAGGAGAATATACAGCCTGCACTGCACGCAGGCATAAACAGGGAGAAACATCGTCTTCAGGGACGGCTACGTTGCATAGCAGCATCTTCTGAGAGAAGCTGACTGACAAAATAGCTTTTATCTGAGATAAAACGTCTAATTTACTTTTTAAAGTGTGGTGTGGTAAACATTTCTCAGTTTTTATTACTAGAGTTCGTCACTATAACAAAGAAAATGCCTATTTAAAGTAGCTTAAGCTGCTCTTTTAGTTGTTTATTTGCAGAAGATAGCTTTTATCTCAGTAAAAAGTTGTTTCGTCTGTCAGCTTTCCACTACATATTATCCTCTTGTAGCCACAGACATTTTCCTGTCTTCTGAAACAAAAATACACCACTCCTATGAAATCCAGGGACAACGTGGAAGGAAGCACACAGGAAAGCAACAAGGCAGCCACAGGTTTTTATCAGCTGGAACAGATCATACTGATGAAGAGGGAAAGTCACATTCCCGCAGGCTGAAGGGATGCACATGTAAAATGCATCTCACCTACAGGATAAAATATAGAAGCCATATTGATGCTATAAAGGATCTATGTAGACATATCAGACCTAGGAAGTAGCCTAACTATCAAATGCTGGACACTTCCTGAATTGCTATTTTATGAAAAATCAACACAGGGGTTCAAAACCACCACTACTATTATGGGTCATCCTTCACTTCAGCCCCACATAACACACCAAGTAAGGACTGAGGATGCAATCCAACAGCTTGTGGTATAATGCCATCTTTCTCAACAAGGTCCCCTTGGGCCAGTGCTGTCTCTTCGCTCACTTTAGTGCAGCATGGACATATGAAGTGCAAGTGCCTGAAGTCCCCAGGAACACAAGTGTGCAAAAGCTCTGCAGACATGTGACATGCCAACACACCTCCTCTCACCCAGCAAGAGGGAGAGGAGCCTCTCTCTGCCCATATATTTCCATCACCTCCTAATTGTACAACCCACAGGGACACCACCACCTGTGGGAACGTGTTTGGAGAGCAGTTCTGGTACTAAGTGTCCATCACTGACCCTCAAAGCAAGTCCTCATAGGCAACCAGAAGCATCACCCTGAAAGAAGTGCCCCCAAAACGCACAAAGCCCCAGCATCCCTGTCCAGTCTGCTCCTAAAGGCGGGGACACAAGGCTGCCTGAAGCTGCCAAGGTGCCCGACCCACATGCCAAGTGATTGCCCACTGCTTGCTGTCTGCACCCAGAGGTGCCCCTGTGCTTACAGGCTTCCTTTTACTTTCAAGTTTCTTTTTTTCCCCTTGAATCTCAGATCTTCTCCGCACACAGAAATAACCCCCCAATGCTCTGCATCCCGGATTCAGTTGTGGCTTTACCTCTATCAGAAGGGCTAAACCTAAGTACTGCATCTTCCCTTACATTTGTATGGAAAAGGCAAGGAGCTGGAGACCCAAGACCATTAGCATAATGACTTTTACATTACAATAATAATGAAGATCCTTTACCAAACCTTGAGTAAAAGTCTCAAACGTTTATTGCCACACAAACAACCTCTATCTTAATTTGCGTTTTCCGATAGTCAATAACCAGGCTGAAAGTCACTGGAGGTTAAAAGCCAAAGAAATGCAAAAGGTGATACTTGAGCCTGTATGCCCTCCCAAAGGCCTGGATGTCTTTTCCTCGCTGCCTGGGAAAGCACTGCCTTCCCCCAGCTGTACGTCACAACACGATATTTGACATTTATCTGGACCGCTCAAAAGCACCAGCATCCGGTCAGGCTGGGTTTTATCTGCCCCAGTGAATTAGGCTGGGTTTCCAGAGGAGTTTACACACACACCTATTGTATCCCACCGAGCTGTCCTGGATAAGCAGGACTACCTGCGGCAGCACAGCCAAGCAGGTGCCAGCAGCGTCTGCAATGCGATACCCAGGCAAACTAGTGTGACATATGGGCAAAGTTGAGGTTACCACCAGACTTCGCCCCTCACCAGCACCAGTCAGGACCACAGTATAATGTTTAACGCAGGCAAAATCAATGTGACTTGAGCAATGTTTAACCTGGTTTTTGACCAAATAAAGCCCAATTTGTTATCATGAACATTACTGTTGACAAAAAAGAAGTATATTTTTAAAAATCCTGACAATTTATGCCATATATATTTTTAGAAACACCAAGAAATCACACTGATCAACATTTAACCACCTGTTTCCAAAGCCCAGAGTAAAATCCTGCCCCTTTCAAGAGCAAGGGCAGGATTTTAATAGTGTCCAGACTTCACCCCAGTTGCTAAACAAACATAAAACTAAAGATACAATATACAGGCATGAGAATATAAGGCAAAGCTCTGCTTTTCTGTAGGAAAGCCTTAAAGTCACAGTGGAAAAAGGAGAACGTGTCTTTTTAATGGACCCCTTGAGGCACCCCTGGGGCACATCTGGATTCATTTCAGCAGAAAGGGTCCAGTGCTCAATCCAACTGCTCTGCACAACAGGCACGGGCAGAGGGGCACCCAGAAAGATTGACTTCAAAAGAGATTGACTTCAAAAGCTCCCTCATCATTCAAAGCCAAATGCTAATATCCACACCACCCACATTCCTCCCTCTATGCTGGGATGGGGCTTGGATGGGTTCCTGATGGGCTGTGGGGGCACAGCCCAGCAGGTACCTTGGTGCGGGGGCGAAGGCAGAGCCACACACGCATTGAGCCTGCCCAGGGCTGCCCACCGTCCCACATAGATTCTGAGGGGTGTTTGCACTGTTAGGGTAAGTTTTAAACACCGAGCGCTCTCAGAATTTAAGAAATTCACTTAGTCTCCTTGGTTTTCATCATTCTTAAGGCTGTGTTTATACACAGAAGGCCAACATTACCACGGTTATATGAATAATCCCCAAATCAAACAAGAAGATGCTGGGTTTAGCTGAGCATCAAAGTCTTCAAAACGATTTAATTGAGCAGCGCAGCTCTTCCCTAGCATCACACACACTCACATGCCTCTACAGCACAGCACATCGCTAGGTGGAAATAAAGGGTTTATAGCAGCAGTGTTACTTCCGACTGGTATATAGATCAAATTCCTCAAGTTCATAAAGAACTCGGATCCCTCCCTGACCCAATGAGCAGCTGTGCGCAGGGCAAGACTTTGTGTTTGTCTGGGTTGAGAGGTTAATGGCTACTCCGCAGACACGTTTTTCAGTTAACTGACAGGTCATTTCAGCAGATGATTTGCGGGTATTTCGCAACACTTAGAGATAACCCTGTGGAGTACTTCTGTCTGAGTTCATCCATCTTTTTTTTTTTTTTTTCCTATTTTAAAGGCGGCATCAGATAAACCAGGGAAAACAGACAGGTGAGAGTTTCCCCTGACACCATCACACCCTACCAAACTCTGGGCTTTCAATTTTCAAACAGCAAACTTCTCCAAATTAACATCATATGGAGTTCAGTGCTTGTCAAAATTATCTGCAAATCCCATCCATAAAAAGCTTTAATCTTTCAAATAGCTCAAGACATGCAGCAGACAGCCATTTTGATAGGTATCACAGTGGTTTCAAAGTTCGCACCTTCACCAAACATGAAAATGATGCTGGAACAATCAAGTCCCTGTTACTTAAGAAAACAGAGGTCTTCATTCCTACCTGAAATTTCATCCACTTAAACTGTGTAAATCACTACACTGAGAAAGGAATAAATCACATCATCTATGCTTCTGTCCTCAACACTCTCCTCACCTCCTCTAGTGAAACATCTCTTCCAAGCTTCTTGCTCCAAGACAAGTTCTTATCTCTGCTACTAGATAAAGAACTACTGGTTCAGACAACAATCACGCAATCACCTTCACCTTAATCCAAATGTTTTTCTTTAAGGTCACAAGACAACTGTCTGTTTTCTCTTCTAGTCCTCACAGGACATAGAAATGGCATTTATGAGCCAACTTACCATATCAGCTGCCCCTTCCCCCCTGACCCATTCACTTCAGATAACTTCAGAATCAGGAGGGGCTTGTCAGGTGACACACCTCAGTAAATTCAACCAGCTCAGCTACTGGCACTTCCATTTTCCTGAAACAGAAAGGACCTCCAGCCTGCAAACACCAGGGAGAGCACAGCTTGCACCACCGAAGCCCTGCTGCAAGCCACAACCCCTTACAGTATAACAAGTAGCACCAAGACTATGCCACAGTTTATTATTTTTTTAAATACCATCATCCCAACTGAAGCATCTCCCACCCAAAGCATCATTTTATGTATTTTCAGCTTTTTTTTTTTTTTTTTGGCAGAAAGAATACAAGTATTAGCTTTAGGTTGGAAAGAGAGGCTGCAAGGCATGTATCTGGTTAAACCTCTGAAAGTCAACAGAAGTATGGGATCAGGGCCACAGTAAACTTTATAAAGTGGCACCTGCAGAGGAAATTACTCATTGCATGATTGATGCCACAATTACAGGCATAAAAAGTAATTCCACGATAAACAAGCAACTGAGTAGAAAAAGAATAATACCCTAAGAACATGTATGTGCTCACATAAAAGTATATGCGGGATGGCACCAAACAGTCCTCCCATGCACACAGAGACACAGATTCCCTGCAGAAGTTAGTGACACAGCATCCCTCCCTCTCCCCTTCACTCTCTCCACCCAACAGCGCTGGTTTTGGACTGTGTTTGGCCAGTACATGCCCCTAGCTCTACTAAAGCAACTCCAGTGCAATTAGCAGCGTTACACAGCTATTACACAGCCATAACTCATCGCTCCCAGAGTCACCATTTCCCACAGGAACACACGCCAGCAATGCAAAGCATTGCAGCTCCTCCACCGCCACATCCATCCAGGCCACACCAGCAGAGAACTGGGCTGAGGTCTAAGGATCTACCAGCCAAGCATCCTCGCCGCCGGTATGCAGGAGGGAATAAACTCGTTTTGTTGCTAAAAAATAGCACAGGTACCAAATCTCAACCTCTTTTTTTTAAGAAAGAAAAACCAAGAAAGCGTGCAGGGAACCCACATTACAGATACATGAGCACTCCCTATGTCTTTGCAAGTCACATCGTTTACTACCTTTACTCACCCACATAAGAAAAGCTTCAGCCAAGGTCCCACCTCAACCAAGGGAGTATATACCCTTCCACACACACTCGTACTTCTTTACCCTTGTGATCCACCTTTACAAAACAACTTCAATGCACCACTTCAATCCCCAGCTCATGGGCTTGATACATTTTTGTGGTTCCTCCAAAAACTTCACAGATAAACTGCTGCCTCAAGAAACTGAAAGCTGTTATTTCATCCCATGCCCCCGCACTGGTCTGACAAGCAGAATTACGCGCTTTGTGAAGCTCAAACACTTCCTTACCTGACACTGCTACTTTCATGAGGGCTTCCAGGGGTCTGTTGTTGTCCAGATCGCGACTGAGTTTGAGTTCCCCGGTGGCAGAGTCCAAAAGGAGCAGGTTTAATTCATTACCTTGCACGAAGGTATAGGCCAGGCTGTCAGACACATCAGGATCATGAGCTGGGATCTTGCCAATGACACCAGAGGGGAAGCTGTTAGACTTGTTGGTCACATAGTTATTGAAGATGATCTGGAAGTCCTGCAGCACCGGTGGGTTATCGTTCTGATCCAGGAGGCGTATGTGCACTGTCGCCCGGCTCACTAGGGGGGCAGAAGTGGCCTGCACCACAATCACGTACTCTGTCCGGCTCTCGTAATCCAGGTCCATCAGGGCCGTGAGGTCTCCATTGAGTAAGTCCAGCTGAAAGACCTCAGGGATGTTCCCCTCAACAATTTGGTACATGATCTGTGCGTTGGTCCCCTCATCGGGGTCAGCTGCACTGATCCGTGCCACAATAGAGCCCACGGGGCTGTTTTCCTCCACAAAGATGTCAAATTCATCCTTCTCAAAGACAGGGGGGTTGTCATTGATGTCCAGCACAGTCACTTGGATATCCACAGAGGCTTTCAGTGGTGGGCTGCCCCTGTCCACAGCAAAGGCCCGCAGGCTGTAGACAGCCACATTCTCACGGTCCAGCTTGCGCAGTGTGCGTATCACTCCAGAAGTGGGTTCTATGTAGAAATCTCCATCTCCATCGTCCCCACCTTGGAATGTGTAGAGGAGACGGCCATTGAGACCTGAGTCGCGGTCAGTAGCAGACAGCTGCAGGACGCTGGTGGAGAGGGGCACATCCTCAAACACCGAGCCCTGGTAGCGGTCACGCAGAAAGCGGGGTGCGTTGTCATTGGCATCTAGGATGAGGATCTCGACGTAGGTGGTGTCTGATTTCTGGGGGATGCCGTTGTCATGGGCTGTAATGGCCAATGTGTAGGAGGCCTGATCCTCATAGTCCAGTTCCATCAATGTGGTGATGGTGCCTGTGTCAGGGTCGATGCGGAACTGGGGGATGTTATCATCCAAAATGTAAGTGATTCTTGCGTTTTCCCCCGTATCTTCATCAGTGGCACTGATGGTGACAATAGAAGTGCCAATGGGCTTGTCCTCACTGACACTTACTGTGTAATGGGAGCTCTGGAAGACTGGGCGGTGTGTGTTTGCATCCGTGACATTGATGAAGACCTGGACGGTGTCAAAGCGAGTGCCATCAGAGGCAGTGACTGTGAGCACGTACTGCCTTTCCTGCTTGTAATCCAGGGGCAAGGCCAGCGTGATCAGCCCCCCTCCACTCTGACTGGTGATGGCAAAACGGTTCCTGGTATTGCCACTGGTGATCTGGTAAGTAACAACGCTGTTAACGTCCCTGTCCACTGCTGTCAGGGTGAGGACACTGCTGCCCACAGCTGCGTCCTCATTCAGTCTGAGGTGATACACCTTCTCTGTGAAGGTGGGGTTGTTGTCATTCACATCCAGGACAGTGATAGACACGCTGGCTGAGGAGGTCATGACCGGCACACCATGATCTCTGGCCTCCACCCCAAAGTGATAGTTCTCCACAGTCTCACGGTCCAGCTCTGCAGCCACTGTGATCCAACCTGTGCTGTTGTTGATCTGAAAAGGGAACCCAGAGTCACTGGCTACTGGGGCACCTCCAGTGGATGGTGCCATCTCTATGAGTTTGTACTCCAGCCGAGCGTTCTCCCCAGAGTCAGCATCCACAGCTTGGATGTGCAACACCGAGTACCCCAGAGGAACGTTCTCCAGCACTGTGGCCTGGAAGGGAGTGCTCACAAAGATGGGGGCATTGTCATTCACGTCCACGACCTGCACTGACACCATGCCACTGGAGTTGATCAAGGGAGGCCTGCCCCCATCCTGAGCTTTGATCCGGAGTGTGTACTCCCGGATAGTCTCATAATCCAGAGGATTGATCAGGTCGATGGCGCCCGAGAAGGAGTGGATGTAGAACTGTCCCTTCAGGTTGCCACTCACAATGCTGTAGTGCACCTGGGCATTGCTACCCCGGTCCCGATCTGTGGCCTGCACCTGCAGAATCTGGCTGTTCACTGGGGCATCCTCTGGCACCTGGACCAGGTAGCGCTTCTCACTGAACTGTGGGTAGTTGTCGTTCTCATCCTCGACGGTGATGTGCACCATAGCTGTGGCACTGCGTGGTCCTGGATCCTTGCCCTGGTCATTGGCTTCCACCACCAGGTGGTACTCAGAGACCTCCTCACGGTCTACTGGGGCTCGAGTCCTCACAACCCCAGAGCGCGGGTCGATCTCAAAGACCCCGTCAGCAGCTCCCGGCTCCAGCAATCGGTAAAGCATGTTGGCGTTAGCTGGGGCGTCCCCGTCAGTGGCACGGATGGTCAGCACCTCATAACCCACCTCCAGGTTCTCCCGGATGCTCTCGCGGTACTCAGGCTGCTCAAACACAGGCTCGTGGTCATTGGTGTCGCTGACGGTCACTGTCAGATACGTGGTGGCCGAGCGTCGGCGCGGGGAGCCATGGTCAGAGGCGGTCACCTTCAGCACATGGGTGTCCTTCGTCTCCCGGTCCAGGCTGCGGGCAGTGACCACGCTGCCCGTCTCGGCATCGATGGAGAAGTAGTCGTTGGAGCGCTCGTCGAAGAGCGCCTCCATGGAGTACACCAGCCGGCCGGCTTCCCCCTCGTCGGGGTCCTGCGCCCGCAGCACGATGACCGCCGTGCCGGCCGGCTCGTTCTCGGGGATGGAGACCTGGTAGCTGGGCAGCTGGAACTGTGGGGGGCTGTTGAGGCTCCGCGTCCGCCGCGCCCCTCTTCCCCCGCCGCACTCTTCTGGCGGGGCGCAGCCGGCGGCGGCTCCGCGGGGCTCGGCG
>VXBZ01005864.1:96431-142011 GCA_013399135.1 Heliornis fulica | reverse complement strand
AGAAACGGCGCTCCGAGGGGCGGAGGTGGAGCGGGACGGCGCTGCGGTGCGACTCGGAGCCGCTTTCCCGCGTGTAGCCAGCCACCTGCCGCCCGGGCCCGGCGTGCACAGCGCAGTTAGGCTGATCTGATCATTTATTTATTTATTAAAATTCTCCCTACGGAGGGGAGGGAAAAGAGAAAAAAAAGAGGGGAATTATTTTCCAGGGCTAAATCCGCTTCGTCCGACTTNCAAACCACATCCCTGAGCACCTCATCTAGCTGTCTGTTAAATACATCCAGGGATGGTGACTCAACCACCTCCCTGGGCAGCCTGTGCCACATCCCAACAACTCTTTCAGTGAAGAATTTCTTCCTGACATCTAATCTGAACCTGTCCTGGTGCAGCTGGAGGCCATTTCCCCTCGTCCTGTCACCTGTCACTTGGCTGAAGAGACCATCACCCACCTCTCTACAACCTCCTTTCAGGTAATTGTAGGCAGTGATAAGGTCTCCCCTCAGCCTCCCCTTGTCCAGACTAAACAACCCCAGCTCCCTCAGCCGCTCCTCATAAGGTTTGTTCTCCAGCCCCTTCACCAGCCTGGTTGCCCTCCTCTGGACTCGCTCCAGAACCTCAATGTCCTTCTTGTAGTGAGTAGCCCAGAACTAGACACAGTACTCAAGGTGTGGCCTCACCGGTACTGAGTACAGGGACACAATCACCTCCCTACTCCTGTTGGCCGTACTGTTTCTGATATAGGACAGGATGCATGTTACATTGGGGATTCTATGAAATTATGCTAAACACTTTATATCGATTTCTTTTTCATCTTCCTTCCCCTCACCCTCACTGCCCCCCCGCGGTGATGTACTCATTGGAGGCTTCGACTGGGCTGCGGCTTCATCCCCGCGGCTGCGGCGCCCTCTTGTGGGTACGGCTGGAAGGACGCAGGCAGTGCACCCGCAGCGTGCGAGGGAAAGATGCGGAGCACGTCATACTACCGGGTGTAAATACCGATACTAATCCTCAGAGATCCTTCGTACGAGAGCTTTACCTACGGTAAAGGCCGCTGATGGGGCTTCTGAGAGCAGTAAGCAGTCAAAAGTTTGGGTGGGTGGGTTGGTGATGTGCTTGGAAGGAGCTGGAAAGCAACTTTGAGAGTGATCTGTGATTAACAGTTCAGGCTCTTCAGTATTTACATGATGTGAAAAAACCACAAAACTCACCTAGATTCTTTCAACTGCTTTCATCTCCGGAACCCGGTTAGTGCATGCAGGAAAAAAGAACAAAAAAAAAACCCACAAAAAACAAAACACAAACCAAAGCACCTCCACTTGGGTTATTGCCAATATGTCTGTCAAGGGTGAAAAAAAAGCTTTATATATTGCAGTTTTAGAAGATGTGCAGATGACTCAGCTCTACACAATTAGTTTTTTTAAAAAAACATAGGTGGAATTTAGAGGCCTTAATTGGCTTTTCAGACACTCTAATGAAAACAATAGTTCACAGAAAGGAAAAGGAAAGATACAGGTTAAAAGAAAAAAAATAACCTCCGCTTTTATGAGGTTTGAATGGATGCAGTGATCTGGTTTATGATTCAGAAATCAAGCAACTCACTCATTTCAATATTAACTTGGTGTCTGCATAAGAAACCCTCTTTTAAGTCCTCATTTTTCTTATTTCTGTCTACATTTGCTTGCTGCAGTACTTAATGCCCATGCTTTGGAAGACAAAAAACCCACCATTTATTACAAAATAATCCCTTTTGATGGCTTTAAAGAGTGAAATCCAAGTATATAGAATCACAGAATCATTTAGGTTGGAAAAGACCTCCAAGTTCATCTAGTTCAACTGTCCCTCTACCACCCATATTACTCACTAAACTATGTTCCCAAGTACCTCATCCAACCTTTCCTTAGACATCCTGAGGGAAGGTGACAACACCACCTCCCTGGGCACTCCGTTCCAGTGCCTAACCACGCTTTCTGAGAAGAAATTTCTCCTAATTTCTAACCTGGACGTCCCTTGGCACAACTTACAACTATTCCCTCTTGTCCTATCACAAGTTATCTACAAGAAGCAGCTGACCACCAGCTCACCACAACACCCATGCAGGTAGCTGTAGAGAGCAATGAGGTCTCCCCTGAGCCTCCTCGTCTCCAGACTAAAGAGTCCCAGCACCCTCAGCCACTGCTCATAAGACTTGTGTTCCAGACCCTTCCCCAGCCTCGTTGCCCTTCTCTGGACAAGCTCCAGGGCCTCAATGTCTGTCTTGTAGTGAGGGTGATATGTTTCCAGAGTATTTACTAGATAAAACAGATCTGCAAGAAAGACAGTTTAAACTTTTTTCTTTCTATTTTCTTGCACAAATAGGCAACATCTGTGAGTCTGGAAAGGGAAGATGCTGTAAAAGCATTTGTATGAAACCAATTATGTACATAATTACACAAAATCCTCCACCCAGTTTGTAAGACTTGTCCTCTGTTTTCAGTTAGTTTTGTCTTATCTGATATGTTTCACTGTTTTCTCACCGGTTGCATAATCCCTATTGTTCCATCACATGTCACACCACTTGCCACATAATTTTACTGTAAAAATAGATTTCAAATCCAAAATGGTGGATATAGTATTGAAATGCAAGTCCAACTCACTGCCCAAGTGATAGGAGGGGACTGCTTAACACACTGACAACTCAAATCCTTCTCCAGACCCAGGCAGTGATGAGCCTGTTCCCGTACCGCTCCATACAGAAATGGGGGTCACTGCTTGGTCAGAGGTCAGGGTTGGCATGATCCATTTCTGCTGATGTTGCTTCTGTGGGTCCAGAAGAGTAGGAAGAGGCACCAGCAATACCGAGGGGTTGGTAAAGGCAACTTGTGGTGGGGACAAAAATCAGAATTACATCTCTCTTGTGCTTTGACTGGCAAGTTTTCAGTGATAGGTGATCTTTCTAAGAAAATCAGATCCTCCCTTTGGGTCTGATTCTGTAGATTTTCTGGTATAAGCTGCTCTTTTCTATAGAAGAAATGATGCTGACATCACCATGATTGGCAATGTCCATTAAAATACACAAGTGGGTGAGGTTTTGCCTGGCCCTTTGTTTCCTTGGTACCCATCGATGATATATTTATTTCACAGTTCAAAAAAATGCTCCGTTTCAACTTGTCCAGCAGTGAAGTATTTCCAGTTTCTTTTCAAAGTGAATTTAAAACAAAGCTGAGAAGCTAAAACAAACAACTAAAATTTCTAAAAAGCTTTGTTACTCAGCTCTGCTTGGTGCTCAGCTCTAAAAAAATATATATACAATAAAACTTTAAGGTATTTTCTTAAATACCTGAAGGATAGAAGAGCAGGGACAAGACCACAAATCATTTCTTAATTGAAAACCTCCTGTGGAATGTTGCAAAAAAGGTGATATGTATTGCATCCTCCACCTCACCAAGTAGGGGTTTTACCTTCCAGACACTTGCTTGAGGGAGAGGTTATGCATGAGAGGAAAAATGATCCTCAAATTTAGGCACCCCTGTAACACAAACTATATCTTGTACAGGATCTCTATATATGTAATGATAACATAAGTCGATACATGTAACACACATTCATAATTACAGTTTATTTACTTCACCGGTGATCTTTCCTGCTAAAATAACCCTTTGAGAAAATAATTTGAGAAACCACAACAGGCAGCAATAAAAAGCCTTTAACCACACTTTATTCTTCAACCTTCCAATTTTCCAGCAGCTGGAAAGAAACGAGAAGTTTCGGCCACACATCAGAAGTGAACAAAACTAGATTCTGGAGGGGAACATTATTTATTAGCCTTTATTTCAAACAAATTGACAACATAATAGTCATGAAGGAAAACAAAAACAAAACCCAAATAAAAATAAAAACAAGGTGCTGTTTTTTAGGCTACCTGTGCTGGTTGCTGTTACATCTGATATTCAAGGTTGGGTCTCTTTGTTGCCTAGGACTGTATATCAGCAAAGATAAGTCTTCTGTGACCCCAAAGTCTAATATAAAAAAGAGAGGGGTAAGCCAAGAGGAAGTCCTCAATTTTGAAGGTGAGACTTGCCCTGCTGTTGCTCCCCCCACCCCCCATGGCAGGGTGTAGATGGGAGCCCTGTGCTGCTCTACCCCTTCCCTGACTTGCCCCTGGTTCTTCAGGTCTGGGCACCACAGGGGTGTCTCTGTCTGCCCAAAACAACCACAGGAGACTCTGGTGCAGTGTGCAAACTGATCTGGGGACTAGAGATGAGTCCCAGCATCACTCTAGTGATTTGAGATTGGATAAACCCAGGATTTTAGATAACTCCTCCAATCCCTATGGAAAGAAAGCATGGTGACCAGTTGCTCCGTGAACAGGCATTTGGACTTCCAATCCCCATACACATGTGTTTGGTGTCCAGCCCAAGAAAGCTCAAATGAGCAAAAGTAATTTATTTTTCCACATTTCGTCTGAGTTTATTTTAAGAACAGAAGAATCAGTTTGAGCTCCACAAGGTGTAACTTGAACCTTCACCTATTGCAGGAACCTCACGGGTTTGGAAACATTTCAGAAAGCACTTTTATTGCTCACATGCATTGCTCTTAAAGCCAAGAATGGATTTCAAAACGCTGGGATCCTTGTTGCAGGAATGATGTTCAAGGCTTCTTGGCTCTATGTAGCTTTGCCTTTTGTAGGAAGCAAAGAAACAATTTAGAGCTCTTAAACAGCAAGTTTCTTGTATCCAATCGTACTGTTGCTTTTTTAAAAATCCTCGGTGGAGATAGCAGTGATTTGGTGTTTGAACTTATTTCCTTAGACTTAATACCATCCATTTATAATTTAGCCTAAGGAGCTCAGCTCCACCCTTCTCAAACACAGCCTGAGAATTTCCTCACTCTGAATAGCTTTGGATATTTTTTTCCCTCCCAACTTACATTAGCTAAAGGCTCCACTAGTTACAACATGCAAATAGACAAATAAACCAACAGAAGTGCAAATTTCATGCCCAAAAAGTGCATTGTGGCCAAGAGCAAATAAAAGATGAATATAGCTCCACTTTTATTTATGGGAAAAGTGATACAGAGGCTGATGCATCAGAAACATAGTTCTACAAACTAACAAGCTCTGCAACAAACAAACGAATATATAAAGTCCCAGACTACCTGGTTAGAGTAAGCAGAATAGAAAACTCAGGTCTTGTGATTTTCTTTACTGTTCAGTTCTCTCCTATGCATTAACAGAGGTACTGAATGAAAACCAAACCTTTGGAAATGGCCTTTTAGTGATTTTTTTCTTGTACCTTTTCCAAGGTACAACAGTCTGAGCAGCAAGGAGATGAGGAGACTGAGTAGAAAGTAGGGTTCAAGCACTGGTGGAGATGTTTCTGGCCATGGAGCAGCTTTCTGCAGGACTGCACAGTGTGCTGATGGGGTAGGCATGCTGTGCATTTATATGGGAGTGTGGGCGTAATGTTCTTATACCACCGTCAGAGATTGCTCCTTGGTGACTACACCTGGAGGTTTGTAGCGTGTTGTTAGAGTCCAGCCTGCTCCAGTTTCTCCCCAAGTAATTCCTTAAGCTCTCTGCTCTTTTGACACCTGTTTAATACTGAAACACTGTTTTCCAAAGATTTTAACACCTCCAAAATATTTTTTTTTCCTGAACTGATATTATCTGAACTTTTAATGGTATGCATAGAGACAGGACTCAGTGTTTTCCTCCAGTCTCCCTTACTTTGTGCTTATCTATGCAAAGCACTATCTGCCATTATATTCCCCACTTGCTCAGAACCGCAAGATCCTTCTTCATCCTTTTGGAAGCCAGATTTGATGCTGTTAGATTCAACAGTCCTGGCTATTTTTGTAATATCTACACTCTCACCTCTCTATTCAGCTCTTTCCAGGCAATGGGGCTTTGTAGCCTTCTTTTCCATGAGCTTGCTGTGTCGTCTCCTCGGACGCAGCAACCTTCACACAGGAAAACCATCTAGGGGAATTTTTTCAACTGCTTATAAAAGAGTATTCAAAGAGCTTCTGGTGGATGGGCATGAAGGAGTGAAAGCAAGGACACCTTGATCTGACTTTGGTCTAAACCGTTCCTTTACCATAAGTTCAATTACATACAAGGGCAAAGTATTTCAGGATCCTAGGGGAGGAAGCACAAAGCTGTAATGAAACACTTGCAGGCAGGGGATTGCTTGACCTGTTGGAAAAATAAAACCGTCAGCTGAAATGCGTAACATGGGGATATGAAGTCAGCCCAACAGGTTGTTCAGATAACGGCAGCGTTTGGGGTTTTGTGGCTGTCTCAGCAAAAAGGCCAAGGAAGCAATGTAGGTGTTCACCACCTCTCTTAATCACTGTATTTTTGTGGATGACTTATTGTGACAAGCATTATTTCCTCCCCTGTCTTAGTGTTATGTCATACCTAGAGTTCAGTGGTAAGGTACAGTCTTGGTTTCTAGTCCCAGTCTGGAAGCACACCATGCATTACAATCACTTTTCAGCTTTCCCCAGGAGACCCAGGACTAGTAATTTTTTCATCATATATGTATTTTGTAACACACTTCTGCGCATTTGTCATCATCCCTGGGACTTGGCACCTCTAAATGTGAAAAAATAGAAAGTGTTTCAAAAAACAGTGTACCAAATATCTTTTAAAAGCATCAGTAAGACTGTGCTAGGCCCCAGTTTAGACTCTCTGATCTCAAATGGATACACAGAGACACCACATCCCCCTGCAGACACCCAGAGGGCTCAGGGCAGAGAGCTGGTGCAGGGCTGGTGTGGGGCACCACTGTCATGCTCTCAGACTGAGCTTCTCCCCCTTCCAGCTCACCCTCTTGACCATCCCATGCCAGGCTGGGCTAGGCACAATGCTGGGACCATGCCTAGCGAGATATTTGGACAAGGTTACCTTGTGTGACCTTATCCCTCTCTGCAAGTACCTGCAAGTAGGGTTGTAGAGAGGGGTTGGTCTCTTCTCTCAGGTAACGAGCAATAGGACTAGAGGAAATGGTTACAAACTGCACCAGGGGAGATTCAGGTCAGACATCAGGAAAAATGTCTTCACTCAAAGAGTTGTTTGGCACTGGAACAGGTTGTGCAGGGAGCTGGTGGAGTCACCATTCCTGGAGGTATTCAAAAGGCAACTAGATGATGTGCTGAAGGACATGATGTAGAGGAGGACTAGGCAGGGTTATGCTGTGGTTGGACTTGGTGATCTTAAAGGTCTCTTACAATCCAAGTGATTCTATGATTCTATGTCTATAGGAAAGGTAAAATTGGATGCAAATTGTGCTGTACAGGTTGGCCAAGGAACAATCCCTTCCCTACTTCCCTGTCTAAACAAAGCAAAAAGAG
Source organism: Heliornis fulica (assembly GCA_013399135.1). Lineage (NCBI taxonomy): Eukaryota > Metazoa > Chordata > Aves > Gruiformes > Heliornithidae > Heliornis > Heliornis fulica. The sequence continues at coordinate 134,682 of VXBZ01005864.1, read as the reverse complement.
AGGTTCACTCCAAATGCACGAAGCATATTATGTTTTCTACATCCAATGTTTTAACTGTCCACTCTTCTGCTCCTCTACTAGCTATATAACACCATATATCAGTTGTCCTGTCTCTACAGCACCCTTCAACATGCTCACCACTTATTTAGCATGTCAAGTCTCTAGTTGCTGGATTTCTTTGGGGATCACTCAATGTTGTTTCCTAAAAGAGAGGAAGAGCATTTGCACTCTTAATGAATTCAGTTGTCATCGCTTGTCAGCTTTGTGCTCTGAGGTCTCGGTCAGGTAGCATAATTATATACAGGTAATTATAATCTGGGAAATGCTCCAAATTCTGCTTTTTTAAGTAAAATTGGTCAAGCCTATTTGCAGCACCTGGAGCCCCTCCATATGCATCAGTCTCACTGGCAGCACCACAGTGGCAGTGGGAGGATGTGCTGTGTGGGAACAAGGGGACCTGCTTTCTCCCTCAGGTACAGCCAGGGGTCATTTCTTATTCTGCCTGGGATTCCCTGAAACACCTTATTTTCAGACATCCTGGTCTGGGAGCTGTGCCCAGGAATAAGGATGAAAATAATCACCAGTTACACAGGCTGGGGAGTAGAGAGGTTGTTAGGCTGTCAGGCTTGTACTCCATCCCTGCCACAGCTGACAGGCTGATTTTCCTTGTACCAACAGAGATGGGTTACACAGTCCTCAAAGAAACAAGGGCCACACAAGATGGTTTCTCATGGAGTGGCTTCCGTTTTAAATCCCACTATCACTCTTGCCACAACAACAGTTCCCAAATGACAAAACGTGGCTCTGCGGAGCCAAAATAGTACCACAAGCACCCAGCCTGATTCTCCAGACCTGATATACAGCTATCAATACTGTCTTGATGATTTCTTTGTCCTTAGGAGCACAAAATACATTATCAGGTGAAAAAAAAAAAACACTCTGGGAATATCTCTAACCATCTTATTGGAGCATGCAGCATCACCCCCAGCTGCTGTCTGAACAATTAGTGGCACCTAATGTTGTCAGGTTAGGAAGATGCTCTTGGGGTTGGTGAGCCATGGGCAAAGCATCAGAACTCTGACCATCATCTCTGCTACTCATCCAGGGAGCACTGCTTTAACATTAGAAAGTGCTAATCTCCATTTCCACCCACAGCACACAAAGAAAGAGGGTTTTGTTTTTTTTTTTTTCTGAACTATGAGAAGGTTGAGAGTCTCAGAACTAAAAATATACCCACAGCTGCCACTGTCAGTGATGAAAAAAGTTGTCAAAACTGGCTTATTCTGAACATTTTTGCCAACAGAGCATGCTGTCAGCACAAGCAGGGACAGAGAAGGGTCCTGGGTTGCTGACAAGGCATAGTACTGGGATGCTGGACTCCCCGTGGGTGGATATCACTGGGCACTAATGGGTTGCTTCTTGTGAAAGGCAATGAAGGGAAGCCTTTGGTCTTTTTGTCTGGAAAAGGAAATTGTCCTATTTTCCCTTTGCTTTCTCACCCAATGTTGCATACACTCTGCAGGTGCCAGACCCCTTCGGCACAGTAGGGCTGTTGACAGCATATTGCCCTGTACTTGTGTCTTACTCTAATGCAACCAAGATGGCTCCCTGTCCTAAACCATGATCTCCATCCACTGTACAGTCACACGGCTCTCTTGGGAAGGCCTTGTTTTTCTCATACACTGTAACTTTGGATCAGGTGGTTTGTCCACCCCTAAGGCAGAATTTTCTAAAATACAGAAGGGGTTGGCCATGCTAATCTGCTTAATGGCTACCAGGTTCTCTGCTCATTACTTTGTGGAGCGTTTCTTTGTCCCATTTTCCTTGCTGCTTCTGGTGAGAGACAGTTTGGTTTTGCTGAGGTTGCACAGGTCTTTTCAGACAAACCACAATATGTGTCTGCCATGAATAAAGTCAAAGGCTCTGCTTCTCCACCGGCACTGCTATACTGACCTAGCTAATGGAGCCAAACTCTTGCTGATCCAGAAAATCCTCTTAAATCCCAGGAAGAGCTGAAAGCAGAATTTTTCCCGTTGTGCACAGAGCCTGAGCCAGGGCCAGGACAACTGAGCCAGAGATGTGGCCTCACTGCTAAGCAAGCTAATGGTACCCTGAGCTGCATTAGGCAAAGTATTGCCAGCAGTGGAGGGAGGTGATCCTTCCTCTTTGCCCAGCACTGTGGGAGCCATGCCTGGAGTGCTGGGTCCAGTTCTGGGCTCCTCAGTGCAAGTGAAACATGGTCATACTGGACAGCCCAGCAAAGGGCCACTGAGATGGTGAAGGGACTGGAGCACTGTTCCTGTGAGGAAAGGCAGAGAGAGCTGGGGCTGTTCACCCCAAAGAAGAGAAGGCTCATGGGGAGGATCTTATAAATGTCTATAAATACCTGAAGGGAGGGTGCAAAGACAATGGATGCTCTTCCCAGTGACAGGATCAGAGGTAATAAGCACAATCTGAAGCACAAGAGGTTCTCTCTGAACATTGGGAAACACTTTTTCACTGTGAGGGTGACCAAACACTGGTACGGGTTGCCCCAGGAGGTTGTGGAGTCTTCGTCCTTGAAGATATTTAAAAGCCATTTAACCTTGGGCCTGTGCAACCATAACAAGGTGGCTCTGCTTGAGCAGGGGGTTGTACCAGATGACCTTCAGAGGTCCCTTCCAATCTCAACCACTTTGTGATTCTGTGTTTCAAAACAAGACAGTGAACAGCAGAGAAGGGGCAGAATGAAAAAAGACAAGAAAAAAGGAGTGAGGTGAATTCCTGAGGCAGAAGAGAGGGATGGGACTGGCAGGATGGATCACTACTTAGCGTTGTCCTTTTCTGTCCCCATCTGAAAGCAGTTTCTCTTAGGACTTATTGAGGCATAAGCATGGAAAGTGGCTGCAAACTGGAAAATGACAATAATCTCACATCTTGGCAGGCTTCCCACCTGAACAGAACTTCTCAGAATGGTTGTCAGTGATTTTCAGTCAGTCTGTGCCAAGCCAGCCCATCCTCCTGTGATACTGAGCCAGTGAAACCTGGAAGTGCCAGAAGAGATGCCCTATATCTGACCTGTTCCTGCGCTTCATCACCTGGGTATGGACACAGAGGTTTACTGTGGATGTGCAGAAGTGATGGCAGGGTGATCCAAAAGATGTGGCCTGTAATGAAGCATTTTTCTGTGGTTTTCCTTCTCCATTGGAATCTGAATCTTGGCAACTGGAACTGCTTTGGGGCATGAATTTGCAGTGCTGAGTCAGAAGCAGCTGGTACGTCAAACACAGAGTGCTGGGTGGACCTCCCCAGCAGGCCTTGTCAGCGGTGTTCGTTAAGATTGCTGAGTTATCCATTAACAGTTTTGCTAAGTGAGATATGCTGGGATGTGATAATTGCACCTGCCATTGTGTGCTGGCAGGTCCAAGCCCATCTTCCTTGCTTGGTCTGGATTGCCCCTGTTTTTAGTGTGGTCATTGCAAGAGTTTATCTGGCACCTATCGTCCTCTGTGAAAAACATACAGACCTGTCTTCTTGATCTTGGTACTGACAGGGGCTGGACATGCCATGAGAACCATGGCGACATGTCTGGTGGCCATGACAGGAGGTGCTCAGCATGTCTCAGGCTGAGTCCACTGAGCACGGGTGCCTGTCACGGACTATGTTCAAGGTTTCAGTGCTGTGGGAGCACTGACTGCCCTGAGACACAGTCTGACCAAAGGATGGAGGCACACAGGATGCTTCAATGGGTCAGTGCCTGCATTTGCCACGGGCTTTGCCTGCACTTCTGAGAACAGAGCAGGCAACTTGAGCCACATTGGGTCTGATAAAGTCATCTCAGAATGAGCACAAATGTGAAGTGCTGCTGATTTTCTAAATTATCCCTATTTATTATTCACACAAAACCACACACAGAGACCAAATTAAGTGAATATTACTGTCTTTGCAAAGCCAAGTTCTCAGGACTAGGCCAGAACTAAGGTGATCCATGCATGCTATACAGCCTCTTTAAGTACATGTATTATGGGAACATGCGGTTACTCAGTGTGGTAGTTGTTGTATGCTATGGACTGAATTGAAAAGATTTTAGCCCTCACTTGGTTGAGATTTTTCCAGCTGTCCTTCTCCATTTCTATCATGGACTTTGCAGTTAAACAGCTCTTACTGAGGTTTGAAATGTAACCTAGTGAAAGATGAGATGTACACCAGCAAATCTTTTGTAGCCTTTGGGATTTTCCCCAAATGTGGAAGGTAATGGATGTGAGTGACTCTTAAAAATGAAGAATAAACAGACCACAGGCTTGTTTCTCCATCTCTGTCAGTGGCCAGTTAACAGGTCCAGCAGGTAGGGCATGCTGGTGCTTCTCAAAGTGTCTGCAGACTGCAATCATTTGTGGCCCGAAGACCTCCTAACCAGAAATTACACCTTCATTTTTAATAGTGCCAAACAGATTTTTTTTTTTCTTCCACTGAATTTGGCTGATTGTTCTCTGAACCATGGAAACTTTGGCAGCCTCTCACAAACCATTGTGAAGCTTCAGCCCACACTGTATCAGAAACCCTCCCCTTCCCTTCCTGTAGCATCTGCCACCTGCTCAGGGCCTCGGACACCCTCAGTGCCTTCTGCTCCCTTTCCTCATACCTCTCAGGACTTCAGGGGCAGCTATCACAGTCCCCGCTCAATTACAAATTTTTGGGATTAACTATTGTAATATTTTCCTGTAACTGGGTTTTTTTTTTTTTTTAATTATAGAATGTTGTGATTCAGCCCCAGTCAGAGGCTGAGCACCACCAGCCACTCCCTCACTCCTCTTCCTGAGGAGATAAAAAAGACCAAGGCCTGGGGTTGGGCTAAATCCAGTTTACTGATAAACACTTTGTGAGGGGAACAATAACAGACACACCCACTGATAACACAGAGTACTTTACCAACTGACCAGAAGCTAACAGAAACCACCATACCATCACAAGGACCACTTGCAACCAACCAACCCTTGTGTCTGCCCAACCACCCCTTTTACAGGGGCTAGATTGATGGCAGGAGGTGTTGACACAGTCTGGGCCAACTCAGCTCACCTGTACTGGTTGCTTGGGAAAGTCCTCTCTGTTCTGTCCAGACTAGGACATGGAATCACAGAATCCACTGAGTGAGAAGGGACCCATAAGGATCATTGAGTCCAACTCCTGGCTCCACACAGGGCCAGACAAGTCAGAGCATGGGACTGAGTGCATTGTCCAGATGCTTCTTGAACTCAGCCAAGCTGGGTGCTGTGACCAGGTCCCTGGAGAGCCTGTTCCATTGCCCATCCACCCTCTCAGTGAAGAACGTCTTCCTAATATCCAACCTGAACCTCCCCTGTCGCAGCTTCACACCATTCCCGCAGGTTCTATCACTGGTCACCAAAGAGAGGAGGTCAGCGCCTGCCCCTTCACTTGCCCTTGTCGCGAAGCCATAGACCATGATGAGGTCTCCCCTCAACCTCCTCTTCTCCAGGCTGAACAAGCCAAGGGACTTCAGCCTCTCCTCATAAGGCTTCCCTTCCGGACCCTTCACCATCCTTGTTACCTTCATGTCCCTCTTGTACTGTGGCACCCAAAACAGCGCACAGTGCTCAAGGTGAGGCTGCACCAGTGCAATGTACAGCAGGACAATCCCTCCCTGGACTGGCTGGCAATGCTGTGCCTGATGCACCCCAGGGTACCGTTGGCCTTAAGATGAGGGCCCAGAGCTGCGCATCGTGTTCTGATTTGCAATAGCTGGTTCAGATGCATGTCTGCATATTGGAAGTTAGAACTGGTTTTGCTAATGGGTTTGATTTTTACTTACCTACCTTTTATCTGCAAGTTATACCTCCTGTTTTACTGTCCTGTTTTGGGGTATTCTGAAACCCTTTTGCAACTGCTGAAGTAACTTTCATCCTTATTACTTTGGGCAGCTGCATACAGGTGACCAACTTTACCCATTATCCCTGAAGTTCTGTTATTCACCTTCATTTGCAGATCCTTCATAAACTGGTCGCTCAGAGCAGCCACAGCACAAACCAGTGTAGGACGCCAGCTGGAACTCCCCTTCCCTGTGAATATTGCTGCTGTATGCCTGATTTTTTGCCAATTGCTTGCTCACATGAAGACTCCCTCTCTTAATCCATGGCAGCTACTTCACGAGCTGCTGCTGGAGGGTTTCAGCGACGCCTTTTGAAAATCCAGTTGGCTGTGTCGGTTGGATTTTGCTCGTCTGCTGACACTCTCTTGTCGATGCTTTCAAAGAAACCTTACAGATATGCGAGTCATTATTGCTGATCTGAGTGTGAGTAGTAGATCATATTTATTCAGATATCCACACCGCAAATCCCTTCCAATAGTTTCTTCACCCGACTGTCGAATGGGGAAACAGAATTAGTCACAACACAGTGATAGCTTAGAGTGGTTTTCATGTTGGTTTATAGCTACTTTTTTTTTTCTTATCCCAAAACGCTGTCTGCCTCCCACCAAAGAAAAACTGGGAATCATGCAATTCATCTTCCCGCCACCAGGTAGAGGCAAAAGCCACTGCAAATCAGCTACCCAGGCAATAATATAGCAATGTTTCAAAAATATGTGTCTGATTGACATCAAATGAAAGCTTCTGGCCAATCTGTCTTCATGGTTCTTAAAATAGGTCTGGCTAAATTCAAATATAAAAATAAATTTTGAATCTCGTTAGCTCTGCAGTCAGTTAATTAGAAAGCAGTTGTAGACAATCAGTACGAAGCACACTTTAATTATCCCTTCCTAGCCAACACATGAAAAATTAATGGTAGTAGAGTTACTCTACCTTTTAAGAGAATGATAAAAACAGTGGTATAAGTGTTAGCTCTCTCAAAGAGCATCCAGCAAAGATCTTTAGGAGGACTCTTTTCTATTTTATAAGGAGTCTTCTCTTCATCATCAGTGATGTCTTTGGTGTGCCTGTGTTCCCTACTGGTACTTATAAATAAAGTGTATGCTCTCACATTACAATACTCAGATGCCCAGTCCAAAAATCTGTGTGGATTTTACATCTGTGCCTGCTTTGCTCCAAAAGCAGGTGGTGTTGGAGCTGTCAGAGTGATGGAGGAGGAAAGCTGGAGGGAGCTTAAAGAGAGCAAATATTTGTCATTAGCTTGTGACTCTTCCAACCTGTGTATAAAAAGACTTATGCTACTCAAAGAACTGTGTAATTAAGTGCTACTAATCCCCCAAACTCCCAGTGGAGTAGGATCATGTTAGTTTTAGGGAGAGATTTGGCATATCAGATTCTGTTCCCATAAGTATCTTATGAAATAAGTTGCAAAGTATGGGATACAACTTGCAAGGAGAATCAAAAGACCCCAGATGTCCAGGTTCCAAACACAGGAGAAGGAACACAGCCTGTTCTGCTGCCTGAAGAAGCTGCCATGGTCTTCTAGCTAAGGGAAACCAAACTCAAATGGAGCCATCTTCTGCCCCTGACACATTGGTGCAATGGAAGTAAGTCCTTCAGCATCAGGAGAAGTGACACGGACTTCAAATAACTGTTCCTAATCCTCCTTAGGCCTCTGTGCAAGTGCAAAGATTTTTTTTCTGCCTCAGGGCATCTCCAAGACACCTGTGGTGAAGATGTTGGGTGAAGCTAACACTCACCTCACAAGGGAATCTGAATTCTGCTGCAGAATATGCCCATGGGAGTACATCCGCATCAGCACTGTGCGTCTGACCAGTGCTATTAGGCAGAAGAAACATTGGAGGGAGAGTTAGGAATAGAATATGGCTGAATATAATGTCTGGTTAGTCTGTGACAACATTTAACTAGCCTCCATAAGCTTCACGGATCTGTACTTTCCTTATCCATTTTCTTAACAGAGGCAGGATGAGAAGAAGGATAATTTTCCTGGGTTTTATTCTAACTGGAAAAATGAAAGGGTGTGTGTTTTCCTCTCCATCACCCCTGGCACAGGGCATGAACTGAATCCCTGAGGAGCTGCTGGCTGAATTTGCACGGCTTCATACCACTCCGGCCACTCTCTGCAAGAGATGCACAGACAAGTGGCTTAGGGGTTTCCCTTTGATGTCAACCTTATGCCATAGGCAGATAACGCTGAAGCTCCTTAAGTCCAAGGTGGCTCTCGGATTCCTACCTGTGCCTAGGATCTCCAAACAGCAGAGATACAACCTCTTCCAGGACAGACTTGGGAAAGGAGAAAAACATCTGGCAGCAGCTGCAGGCAGGACAAAGGTGTGCGACTGATGCCAGCTGCCTGTGAAAGCTGCCTGCAAAACCCGCACCCTCTGCTTCTTCTCTTTTCCCCAAAGGTGGATTTGCCTTGCTGTCTGTGGGATTTGGAAACCAGTGCTTAGTTTTTCCTTTCAATGAGAAGGTGTCCTGTGGGGAAGGTGAGGCAGCTCTGCCAGTTGAGGGAGCAACCTAAGAACAGAGCCATGGGCATCATCTTCTCAAGGAGCTCTCCTCCACCCAAAAGGGCATGTCATGAGTGCCTGACATGCTGCTTTCAGATAAACCCCACTGAGAGGTGACTCAGACAGACTTTCTGCCTTAAAATACACAAAGATGATAAATGGCTGTAGCTCTGGAAGGGCTTTTGGCTGTGGTACGTCCCTGGTTCACGAGTGCCAGGAGAGGACATATCTGTGCCAGCTTCTAGCACATTGAGCAGGACCAGACGTGGTTCAGCATCTCTCAGCACAGCAGCCTGCCACAGCAAACTGTTAATAGCCTACATATAGCTGCTAGTGGGAGAATCAGGAATGGGACATCCTGGGGGATGAACAGGCTCAGGAACTGCCCGATGGGCTCTTTGTGGGTATTCCCCCTCTGACACATCTGACCTACTACACACTTGCCTAATTTCAGATATTGGTCTTCAAGGAAGGTTTTCAGACTCACTCCTTTTAAAATCAGAGAAATGTGCACTCCTGGAGTGTAGGTCACTTCACCCTAGTGCAGGTCAGCTGGCTCACAGCATGGAAATTGTTCTTCCCTCTAGTAACGAGGGATACCAGCACCTGCACTAATTATGCAGGCAGAATGGAGCAAGGAAAAGTGATTTTACTTTATCAATTCTGGGATTTTGCAACTGCCAGTGTGTGGGGGAACTGCGACTCCCTTTCAACTGCACCGTAAGTGCTCAGCCTCCTCCATCATGGCAGCATGACAAACAATCCTTTGAGGCTTTTTCACCTGTGCTTTGTGGTGAAGGACTTTTACTGACATAGGTAAAATTTCATTTCTTTGACTTTAAGTTACTTGTGGAGACAAGGGCTCAGAGGGAGAGAGAAATGGTACCTCCTTGCCTGTTAGGGAAGAGCTGGACAAGGCCACCTGCAGTGAGGGGCAGGAGAAAGAGGGGAGGTTTGAGGAAACATTACAGGAAGGAGTTTGAGCCTGTCAGAATCCAAACAAATCTTGAACTTGGCTGGAGAAGCTGGAAAGCTGTAAAGGACAATGTAGGATATATATGCAGATAATGGCACTGTGGTTTTATGTTGACCTCTGGCTTTGGTGGTGAACTGAAACAGTCTCCACCCTCCTGCCTGCTGGGGCTGTTGCCATTGTAGATCATGGAATACAGGGCTAGAGGTCACAGACAACACTCTATAGGACTAGTTTTGCCTAGAAAGCAGCTGTTTTCCTCTGCTAAGCAGACTAAAGCATCAGGCATGCAAGTCCACTATCCAAAGTCCCCTACAAATGACTGCACGTGGTGGTGTCACAGCCTCTTGCCACGAGCCTGGTGCACATATAGGCTGACCCTCATCAATAAGACACCACTAGTGGTGTCACTAAAGTAGGGCCATTACCCAGTGTGGGTTACACCAATATACACCCATAGCAGAGGTATTTGATTTATTCCATGTCTGCACAGAGCTGTGTGCCAGGTGGCAATTCCACAAAGCTGGCACACCACACACAGCACCTATATCATACTGATCTCCTTGCAGAAAAACCCACCTAAATTAACACCAATTGCTTAGCAATTACCACATCATCTACTATTGGTCAAGCACATTTAAATTAGCGCACATGTTCCTTGAAGGTGTGAGGGGGTAATTTGCACAGTCTTTTAATGGGGTGGGTGGTCGGTCATTAGCTTCCCCTGCCACCTTTCCCTTTCCCCTAGTTACTGCCCATTTTTGCTGACTTGGTACCTCTTTGGCCACCCCCAGCTCTCGGGCCGGCTGGGGCAGGACCTTTCCTCTTTGTCAGTCTGTCAGCTCTTCTCCAAGGATAGTTTTTAGCAATGCTGGCTCTTTATCAGCTCTTCGGCCCTTCTTTAAGGGCAGAGTTGTTGGCAGAGCAAGGTGGTGCCTTTAGCCCTAAATTAAGCCGTGTCTGAGCACTGACCCAAACATGTTTCTGTCCCTGTAGAGTGGGAAATTCTGCATTATAGGTATCACTGGGACCTGCAAATGCTGAGCAGATTTCAAAGTGTCGGCAAGAGGCAGGGCAGCTTGGGGAGCCAAGGACAAACACTGCCTTCTGCTGCCCTGCTGCCTGCAGCATCCCTCAGCCCGCTCCTCCTCGTCGTGCCCTTGCAGTCCTGCTAGCCTGTCCTTGTGCAAGTGAGCAGGTTCTCTGGCACAGAAGCTGTTTTCTTTGCTTTCAAGACCTGCTTCCATTTGAATTATTTTAGAACTGCTGAAATAAAAAAAAAAATTGGGATGAATGGCTTCTTCTTTACAGTCTTATTTCAGCCCTGACACAAGTTGGCTGAGTTTCAGTAAACTGATTTGTACCAAATACTGCTCTGTCATGTCCACAGCTTATCTTTATCCGTAAGAATGAAAATAACTGTCAACAGAAGGTTTAAGCCAGCTGCTGGAAGGAGATCTGTGTGTTGTCTGCCAGGGTCAGGGCTTCCGGCTGGATTGCAGGTGAGAGCATTTGCTGTGCCCAAGGCCTCTCTCCCTGTCACTGCCTCAGTGACTCAGCTTGTCAGTACGGGCACTGCTTCAGCTCAGGGTTCAAAACCAGATGATATCACATCCATATCTGTAAGGACAAGATGCCACCATCTTAGGCTGTGTGACTTCAGCACCCTGGTGGAGGTGTCTTAGCTGGCTGGCTTGAAGCAGAGAACTGAGTCTCAGAAGATGGAAAAGGCCTCTTTTCACCTTGATAAAAATAAGTTTTATTATTAGTGAAATCTCACTTGATTATAAACTGAGAACCCAGGCAGAATCTCATACTGGAACTTCCTGAGCACAGTGACTGGGCCTCCAGTGAGACACAGGATGCAACATGTGGTGTGGTTTAGACTGTGCACATTCACATCTTGCCTCTCAGTTGTGAGTGCTCAGTGACAGAGCCGGGGCGATGCCGGTACAGGAGAAGAGCAGCCCTGCATAGCGAAATGCAACCTGATGTGGGCTGCGCCACGAAATCCCATAAGTGATCAGAGATGTCAGATCAGGCACATGTCTTCCCATTAAATCTTTTAAAACACCTAGTCAAACCTTACACCTGTCTGACTCCAGGGGACTGAGAACACTGTCTGATATGGCTTCTAGCTCTTCTGGGTCATCATCTGACAGGTGTAGGAATGTGACATAACCAAGGTATGGAGAAAACACTATTTTCAGCACTGAAATAATTCAAGGGTGTCATTATTAAACTGACTTCAGGCACAGGCAAAAGGCCTCATGAAAGCTGATAACAGCAACAGACATTGCTATTACTAGTGCTCAGATCTTCGTACCCAGCTAAGAAGATGACTTCAGTTTTGAAGCTAGAATGAGAAGCAGAGCTTGAGTTTCCACCCGTGTGCAGACACTTAGCTGTGTCAGAGATGTGTGAGAGATTTCAGTAGTAATACAATTGTGCCTAATTTCCAAGGAGTCCTCACCCTTGGTGTCCTCGTAAACTGACCCCTTGTCCAAGAACATTAGAAAGCAAAAGTGCACCTGATGACAAGTCATCAGGAGGAGACGGCACTTGCTGGTGTCACAGTCCACTCCAGGTGGGTGCATGATAGTTTGTTTGCTGTGATTTTGAGGTGCAAAAGATCAGGCAACCACACCAAGGGGTTGTGTTTCAATCAAGCAATGCAACTTTTATTGTCTTCATGGGATAGGTGAAGGGAGAAAAGGTAAAGAGAGAAAAGAGGATAATAGCTACCATGGCAGGGCCCAAGGCATCCCTGTGGCCCCAGGACCAAGCGGCATCCCATCAGCCCTCCAATTGTTGTAATCCTCACTGGGGAAAGCTTCCAAAGTTCATTGCTAGGAATTCATCTTTTATGCTGAGCAACACACCTTACTCTGTCCCGTGGACTACCCCACCCTCATGCACATGCTCAGTGAGGAGTGGTCATACCTTGGTAGCCTTTGGGATGGAGGTGTGCTTTTTGTATTATAGTGACATTATAGTGAGAAAAGTTTACTAGCGGATGGCATTTTGTCAAATTCATGACAGGCTGAAGACTCAGGTAGGCAAACATGAAGTTTGTTAGTTCTGTTTAATGTTCAAGTTCCAACATTATCAGAGCTTGGCCATGGTGTCTCCACTCTGCTCCATCCTCTGTGTGTGCTGTCTCAAAGTCAGAGATGTCAAGCTCCTCTGACATTACCAACCTTGGAGATGGCCTTGGAACTTGTTGTGAGTAAGGATGTTTAGGAACTTTTATGGCAATAAGGATGATCTGCATATCAGTTGCTCATCCCCCTGGAATATTTTGGTAAATGCTGAACCTTTCTTGGAATGTGAGGTTTCAGGGTACTTTGTTATCAAAGTCTCTGATGACAATGTTGAGACAATTCTGGTTTTCGGACTGACTCTTAGAGCTGGGGAATGGACTCCTGCTCCAAGCTGCATGCACATTTCTCCTGAGTCATCTAAGGGATAAAACTAACCAGTTTCAGAGCAGCCCAGCCTCAGCAGGAAGGGTAGAAAGGCCCCAGGTTAGGAACAGGAGCAATTGCAGGGCTAGGGGTTGTAAGTAAGTTGGGAAGCAAGTGGTTATAGCCAGCAATTCCAGGACACCTTTCCTTTCCTTTCCTTTCCTTTCCTTTCCTTTCCTTTCCTTTCCTTTCCTTTCCTCTCCTTTCCTTTCCTTTCCTTTCCTTTCCTTTCCTTTCCTTTCCTTTCCTTTCCTTTCCTTTCCTTTCCTTTCCTTTCCTTTCCTTTCCTTTCCTTTCCTTTCCTTTCCTTTCCTTTCCTTTCCTTTCCTTTCCTTTCCTTTCCTTTCCTTTCCTTTCCTTTCCTTTCCTTTCCTTTCCTTTCCTTTCCTTTCCTTTCCTTTCCTTTCCTTTCCTTTCCTTTCCTTTCCTTTCCTTTCCTTTCCTTTCCTTTCCTTTCCTTTCCTTTCCTTTCCTTTCCTTTCCTTTCCTTTCCTTTCCTTTCCTTTCCTTTCCTTTCCTTTCCTTTCCTTTCCTTTCCTTTCCTTTCCTTTCCTTTCCTTTCCTTTCCTTTCCTTTCCTTTCCTTTCCTTTCCTTTCCTTTCCTTTCCTTTCCTTTCCTTTCCTTTCCTTTCCTTTCCTTTCCTTTCCTTTCCTTTCCTTTCCTTTCCTTTCCTTTCCTTTCCTTTCCTTTCCTTTCCTTTCCTTTCCTTTCCTTTCCTTTCCTTTCCTTTCCTTTCCTTTCCTTTCCTTTCCTTTCCTTTCCTTTCCTTTCCTTTTCTTTCCTTTTTTTTTCTGCTGTACCAAGCAGTGGCTCCATGCTCTTGCTTCTCCTGAGACAGCTTGAATGACACTGGAAGAACATCAGGGTTAAGTATCAATACAAAGTTGTTCAGCCTTGTATAGGCACTGAGTCATCACAGAACATAGAATGACTAGATTTGCAAAGACCATTAAGATTATTGAGTCCAATTGTCCCTGTCCTCTCCTAAACCACATCGCTGAGCACCTCATCTACCTGTCTGCTAAATACATCCAGGGATGGTGACTCAACCACCTTCCTGGGCAGCCTGTGCCACATCCCAACAACTCTTTCAGTGAAGAATTTCTACCTGACATCTAATCTGAACCTGCCTGTTGGAGAATGGTTAAATGAACAGGGTCACAGCTCCCTTAAAGAGCTGTGTAAACAAACGCCATCTTAGGACACAATATCTTTGGACGGTTTAAGGGGGTGTGAACATCTTAACCATTGTAACCAACAGTGTAATGATGAGTAGGCATAATTATCAGCAATGCTATATAAGGATCAGAGCTGTGTGAATAAAGTGAAACAACAATGCTTTATCAATCATATTGATTGCCTGCATTCGTTCCCTCACTGAATTCCCCCACACCTGCCTTGGCGCAGCTTGAGGCCATTTCCACTAATCATGTCACCTGTCATTTGGCAGAAGAGACCATCACCCACCTCTCTACAACCTCCTTTCAGATAATTGTAGGCAGTGATAAGGTCTCCCCTCAGCCTCTTCTTTTCCACACTAAACAACCCCAGCTCCCTCAGCCGCTCCTCATAAGGTTTGTTCTTCAGACCCTTCACCAGCCTGGTTGCCCTTCTCTGAACACATTCCAGGACCTTGATGTCCTTCTTGTATTGAGGGTCTTCTTTGACATCTTTGTGCTCAGAAGCAAAACTGCAAGTGTTTAGGTTGACTTCTCATTTTTCCAGGTCAATTCTAGAGCAATTGCCCATTCAGGCTTTGGCAGGTGTGAAAACACACACAAAAAATTATGCAAATGGTAAATTATAAACAAAAAAGTGGAGGAGAAACCCCTGAAAATTGAGTAGTCCTTTCTGAACAGTCTGAAGATTTTGTGTGAATAAGGCACTACGAATTTCGGTTCTGCCTCTACCTAGTGGAGGCTCCTTGCCAGAGCTGGTAGGTATGGGCTGTTTCTGAGGATGCTGCAAGCCCCACAGCAGCTGGCAGGGCAGGATAAGACTTCTTCCTGCTGTTCCTTTCTATCTAGTGTAACTTTCCAATGAAGCAGAGAGCTACCCTTGCTTGCAAGCTTGCATCAATTCCATCTTTTGTTATTAAAATTCTTCTTGCCATCTATGCACTTCTAATCCCTTTAAAATATGGCTGAGCTCTCGGTTGCTGTGATACCCTTTGGCCTGGAGGACCTCCTGTTCATCCTTCATGGCGCTCAGCTGCTTGTGTCGCACTTTCTTCTGGCGCCGTTCAGTGTTGTTCCGTATCCTGCCCTGCAGACGCAGGATATCATACGGGGTGATTAGCTTATGCCAGAGAAGATGCTGGCTCTGGAAGAGGGATGGTGCAGGTGGCGTCCCGTGATTCCTAGGAGCTCTCGCTTTTCCATCTGAGGGTACTGAAATGACACAAACGGCATCGCAGGCATATGAGCAGGGGACTGGGAGAATCAGGGGTTTGTGAGAACTTTTGTCCCCTTGTATTTAAAACTTAAGAAGAGGCTCGATGAGAAGAGGGGTGAGATCCCTGCTGCTGAGCTACAAAGGCTTCTTTGTGCTGAAGGGAGTTCTGGCTCAGTCCTGCAAGTGGCCAGGGACTGCTGGTGGACCCCACAGAGACAGCTTTTGTCAGCCGAGATCAGCTGCAGTGAGAGGTGTCTGGGTCCTTTTGCTGTAACAGGAGCTGCAATAAAGGGATGGGGAATGAATTTGATTTGTCTTCTTTTGCTCTCCCTCTGAGTTTTCCTCTTAAAGCTGCAGTTTGCTCTAGACCTGGGCCAGAGTCCAGGTCAGTGTGGGAACACTAGATTTAGCGTGAGTTCGCATGGATGTGGTATTGCAAGGTGTTTGTGGAACGAAGGGGAGGCTGCTGCATCTCCAAAGTCAGCACTCAGGTGTGGCTTTTTGTTACTTCAATGACAGGGGAATGCAGCTGTGGGATAAATGTCCATCCCCAAAAAAGAAATCTCTCAACAAAAGCAACTGACTACTTCTCAATGTGTTCAGATAGCCCTTGCTGCTGCAGGCTTCCCACTTGGCTTGAACCGAACCCATGCCTCAGAAAGCTCCCTGCAAGGGCAGGTTTTACTGAGATAGAGCAGTTCAATGGGCTGTTGCCATCAGTGCCTGCAAGACCAGGTTTCCTGGGAGCTCTTGAATACTGCAGCACTCCAAAGAGACTGAAAGCCTACAAGAAGATGGTAAATGGCAATTATGCTCTCGATTTCCTTTATTTCAACAAAATTGGATGTGGTGCACTTAATGTTCCCTCTTTTTCTTGGTCTTCCCAGACACTCTCGGGTGAAGAGTGGAGGCTGAGTGCTTATATTGACCGCACTCGTGGCTCTCCTGTCTGGCGCTGTTTTTTCAGAGGCAGCCTGCTATTTACTGGGACGTGTCCTAGCCCAGAGGGGAGGTTAGGTCAGAAGCATCTCCTGGTGTATTTAAAAAGTTGTGCCAGACACTTTTTCCAGTGTTGGCAAATACGGATGTACTTTGTATAAGGAATGTTCTCCACCCCTGCACAGGAGGGAGGTTCAGTGGCCAATAAATTGGAAAGGTGCACAGAAGATGGGAAGCTCCTCCTGCCCTGAGGCTGGATGTACACAAACAATGGATGAGCAGCCACGGTGCAGCAAACTCAACGCAAGGAAGGTGACTTTGCCGCCTTGGAGGTGAATTCATTTTAAAGCAGTACTGATTTGACTCAGTCATGCCCATATTCATATGCCCACATAGTCATGAGATGGGTGCATCCAAGCGATCTGACCAGTGCATAGGTCAGATCCTGAACCAGAATGCTTGTGCCCATCTTTGTGATGACTTTGAGGACAAGGGGTGGTACCATCACGTTTTCATCAAATTTCCTGTGTCCCTCTTGGGTTGGTGACTGTGTACTGGCTCTAAGTGTGCCTTTTGTATCCTTTAGCTACCAGTAGAAACTACACTGTCCATCCTGCTCCACCTCTGGGAGTTACCTGGATATATTCCCTGCCCTTTGTTTCCTGACTGTGTCCTGAGCAGCTGCATGATATGTGGGTGCTGGCATCTTGGTGGGCTCCACATCGAGGTCCCATTAGCCCCTGCCACTCTTAACAGCATTCACTTGGCGTATCCTGCCTTTGGTCCCTTCTGGAAGCCACATCCAGCCATTTCTATTCCTTCCCTACTGTTACCAGTCTGGCCATTTATGCTACTATTACCACTACTTCTGTTAGAAGACAGTTAAAACTGTAAGAAATTTTTTTCTGAATGAATTCTATAAGATATTCTGTAAGAGGTTTTTTTTTTTTTTTTTTTGGAGAGGAGGTAGGAGGAGATTAGATTTATGGACATTAAAAAGCAGGAAAATGTGTATAACTTTTAAAAAATCAACTGCTTCAAGGGAGAAAATGAGGAAAGTTTTGAGAACAGCCTTCCTTTATATGAGAGAGCAGAAGCTGCATTCCCTCTCTTTCTCACACCATCTGTGTGTTTATTAACTCCAACTATTTTAGAAACAAAACATCTCTTGGATCTTCCATGTAAGCCAGGCTAACACAATCCCCATAACCATCAACGCAAGTGCAGGAACCACCAAGGAAAGGAAGACGTGAAGTTTAGGATTACTCCTAAGCTTCAGAGGCCTAAGAAAATCACCTGATTCTCTTCACAGCTCATGCACAGTGCAAGGCAGACGTTACATGAGTTTATGCAGACAACCTGAGTCAGCCCTTTGGTGCATCCAACACAAATCATGTTTCCTGCAGTGGCCATGACTGAATGGGCAAGAAAGATTGTAGGCTGCCCAGAGAGGTTGTGGAGCCTCCTTCTTTGGAGACATTCAAGACCAATCTGGACATTTTCCTATGTGATCTACTCTAGATGATCCTGCTCAGGCAGGGGGGTTGGACTTAGTGATCTTTTGAGGTCTCTTCCAGATCTTAATATTCTGTGATTCTGTGATTCTGTGAGTCAGGCAGACACATAGAAAAAAATATGTATTCCCCCATCCTCTATTAATTTTCAGCATAGTTTGTATATGTTTAGCAGCTCTCAATGAACTTCTCCCATTACTTTGTCCTTGAAAAGAATTCTAGCATCTCCAACATCTGTTGAGAAAGGCTTCAGTAAGTGGACTGCTTGTTTCATGAAGTGTTGCTCCTCTTTACTTAATCTCATTTGCAGAGTTTCTCTTCATGCTCCGGAGTTCCTCTACCTGGTTCTGCCAACAGCCTTAGCCATGTGGCATCTAAGTCCAACTAATGGTTTTTTGAATAACCAGTCCATATTAATAACAACTGAATAGCTAAAAAGAATTATTTATCTCCCAACATCCTGGAGAAGCATGACCACAGATTATGCTCTAGGTGGTGTAACCTGGTTTGGGTCTTCCTGAGACCCAGATGTCAGCTCTGTTGTAGAACAGAAGAATCACTTAGGTTGGAAAAAAAACCTTTAAGAAAATCAAGTCCCACCATTAATGTAGCACTGCCAAGGTCACAGCTAAACCACATCTTTGAAACACCTCCAGGGATAGTCACTCAACCACAACCCTGGGAAGCCTGTTCCAGTTCTTCACAATCCTTTTAGTAAAGTTTTCCTAATACCCAATCCAAGCCTTCCCTGGTGCAACTTGAGGCCATTTACTCATGTCCTATTACTTGTTTTTTGGGAGAAAAGACCAAGACCCACCAGGCTACAACCTGCTTTCAGGAAGTTGTAGAGAGTGAGAAGTCTCCCCTCAGCCTCCTTTTCTCCAGACTAAACAAGCTCAGTTCCCTGATCCTCATCAGACTCATGCTCCAGGTCCTTCACGAGCTTCATTGTCCTTCTCTGCACATGCTCCAGCACTTCAACGTCTGTCATGTAGTGAGGGTCCCAAAACTGAACACAGCACTCAAGGTGCAGCCTCACTAGTGCTGAGCACATCCAGACCGTTACTAAAGATACTAAGAACTGGCCCCGGTCCTGACCCCTGGGGAACATCACTTGTGAAGAGCTGCCAGCTGGAATTAACTCCCTTCACCCAAACTCTCTGGGCCTGGCCATCCTGACAGGTTTTTGCCCAGTTTATATCGTATGAAAATGCATGATGGCTGCTGCTTTGCACAGTGGAAATACTTCATATCAGTTAGTTGTACGGTTTGTTTGGGTTTTACTCTCCAAATACTGCTTTTCCCCAACTAAGTTATGAGTTTGTCTTTAGAGAGATCCCAATTTTTTTTACCTCTGATTTCTATTATATGGAGTGTCTGAAGTCTTGTTTGTCCAGCACACAGCACCTAGAACGTGATATGTGAGTGCATTATGATTCTGATTTCCAGCAAATAAGTGATTCACCAGAGTGTATTTACCAATCATTCTTTAAAAGGAAGATCTTTTTCTTCCTGGAGTTTTCAGATGCTGTGTTTTATTTCATGTTTGTTACCTATAAACTTCTCATAGCCTAAGGAAAGACATTTCTAGCAGCAGCTAGAAATCATTAATTCAGATAAACTGACATTCTGAATGTTCTTAAGCTACTTTTCCCAGCAGAGAATCTCACAATGTTCAGCCTCTGCAAGTCCAAAGTCCCGTGGGGGTTGAAGGATGGGTGCTAGGTGGAGCGCATCCCAAGCAGGAGTGTGGCCAGGCCAGGTTGCAGGCTCAGCTCTACCTGGGGACAAGCTCACTGGAAAGGTTTGAAAACACACACATGCCCATGTTGCACTCATGTTTGGCACGAGTGACACCCCACGAGGACTCCGAGTGGCAGCCTGTGACATGCCCTCAGTCTGGGGTTTCTCTGTTTTTTTGACTGACCCTCTGACAGGACCAGCTGGTCTCCATCTCTGCTGAAAGGGTGGCTGCTGTCACCCCAGGTCTGGAGGAAATATGATGGCAAATGAGAAATGCAGGGCTTGGCAGGGGGAGGGGCAGTGATTCAGCAGAAACAAAACCATCATGACAGCTGGGTCTCACCTGACTTTCCACAGGTTTGCATTTGTATTTTATTTATACATTTAACAGAAAACAGGTAATTAGCTGTAAGGTAAGTTGTAAAACAGCAGTAATGTAACATAGATCAGACTTAATGAAACACTTACTGTCAGAAAAAACAAGTGTGTACATAAGCCCACAAGATACCACATATGACAGTAAGCATGAGAGATCGCTCCCCAGGTGCTGGTCCCGGGGAACTCTCGAAATTCTGGCAGCAAGTAATGTTGGTGGTTCGGTTCACATTCTTACCTGTCCTGTAAACATCGTGGTCTGGACGTAAACTGTCAGAAAATGCTATGATGGGCCAAATGCTCAGTGCTGTGCAGGCGCCATGCTAAGCTTGACTCCAGGGTTGACCAGGACCTGGGGCTATCTCTGCATGGTTGCTGGTTGCCAGGGCAGAAGGGGACTGAGCCATGGGTCTCCACTGTGCAGGGTTCTCTAGTGCTCTCAGCACGAGCATCCCTTCCTAGGACAGGTAGAAGTGTCCAGGAGAGACACTCATCCTGCATATTAGTTTATATTCTTGTTTTCCCCATGTTTGCCTAAAGACCTGTCTGTCCTGAGCAGAAGCAAACCTCTGTGCACATGGCCACTAAGTTGTTTTGTAGGTTGAGGTCTGCCATGAGGGGCGAGTGGACATTAAGCCCTTTCAGGGAAGTAGTGTGAAAAATCAGGAATAGACCTATAGCTGCTAATTTTCTCCTTTTAATAGTACTTGAAAACAAATAACTCAGTGCAGTGAACACCACGGGGTTACTTTGAGGTTAATATCAAGGCCGTATTACTCTTCTTCAGCTTTCTTCTCCAACCTTCAATCTGCAGTTGATTATTCTTTTTTAATTGGCAACACACAGGAGTGTCCCAGAGGTGCTTCTGAGATTGAAAAAACACGTAGGGACAGTGGGGCTTGACATTTTGTCTTAATTTTAAAGATGTTTTACCAATTACAGACTTGAAAATGCCCGTTTTTTAAAAGCACAGGTCCTGAAGTGCAGAGCCCTTTTTCTGCAGCAACCCCCTTAACCGGGAACTGCGGCAGATGTCACACTCAGTTCACCGAACAGACAATCCATGCTCAAACTTTTAGCCCATTTTCTATTGCCTCTACATTTAAAGGCTCAGTCCAAGCCTATCAGAATTGAAATAATTCCTGATGAATTCCACAGGCAGCTGTGGGATGGGCAGGCTGCGTTCTGAACAAGGAGCCTCCAACAGCTACAGCTGGGTGGCTGCGTGGGAACAGAGTCCCCTTCCCAATCTGCTCCCTCCCCCACGCGCAACGCTCGATGTCCCACGGGATCTGCAGAAATGGGATGTGACTCGATTTCCAGCGCCAGGACTGTTAGAGGAACTGCTTTGAGGGACACCGTGATGGTAACACCCCTCATGGCGTGTTGCAATCCCATGACTTTTCTGCTAACTGGGCCATTCCAGGGACACAGGTTTCTTTTCTTCATTTCTCCTTTGACACCAAGGCCATTAATTTCCCAACTGCTTTCTGTGGCAGTAGTAGTTTATGCCAGGCCCGCCTCTCCTGGATCGGCCCTTCCCTTGGCTGGCACACGTACCTGCATGACAGTGACAGATTAGAGCAGCTGCCAGAACTGGGTTAAAATGAAGCCTGAAAGAAAAAAAAAAGACAAACCAAAAGGTTCATTTTAACTTGGATCAGTTCCTCGATCCTGTGCTCCACATTGTCAGGGACAAGTAAAAAGGTGATATAATGGGAGAGTGAAGAGCAAATGATGTGTGAAATGACAGCCTAAACTATAAATGGATGGAGATAACCAGTCTCAGTCACTCAGCTTTAGACAATATAAAAATACTCTTTAAGCCTTCAAGTATTTTTATAGCTTTAAATTGCTGTTTCTTCTCTCCCTGAAACAATCTCCAAGACATAGAGCAGCAACAGTGGCACATCCCAGAGAAGAACACGAGATTATATTGTATGTGCACAGGGCCAGCAGCTCTCGCCCAAGCACCCAGACATGTTACCTGCTCTCTGAGCTGCTCAGACCTGGGACATCCCCAAAACTGACCATCTCACTTTATTTTCCTGACTTCTTGCAGTCTGTGGAGGCCGGATTAGGACTCATGCTCAAAAGAGTGAGGTTTTAGAGGCTGTGCCGGGTAACCTTGCGAGGTGTGTGTCCTGGCTCGCACGCACTGCTTGAACTGGAGGGCATTTATTCCACGCTCAATTCCTGCATTCAGGAGAATGGGAGAGAAAGCTCCATCTGTGCCAGGCAGCCCTTCATGCCCTATATTCTCCTGTCTCGTTTCTGGTGGGAGGTTGGTAGCTCTAGGCCCACTGCAGGTATATTTTCATCTCTGGTATCTGATTTTGACTATTTCATTGGAAAACAAAAGGAAGTGTGAAGCTGTCATAGAATCATAGAATCACTTGGGTTGGAAGAGACCTTTAAGACCACCAAGTCCAACCACAGCCTAACCCTGCCTAATCCTCCTTTAGATCATGTCCTTCAGCATATCATCTATTTGCCTTTTAAATTCCTCCAGGGATGGTGACTCCACCACCTCCCTGGCCAACCTGTTCCAATGCCAAACAACTAAAAAAAAAATATTTTTCCTGATGTAAAGACATTTTTCCTGATGTCTGACCTAAATCTCTCGTCCTGTCACTTGTTACCTGCGAGAAGAGACCTACCCCCACCTCTCTACACCCTCCTGGCAAAGAGCAATAAGGTCTCCCCTCAGCCTCCTTTTCTCCAGACTAAACAGCCCCAACTCCCTCAGCTGCTCCTCATAGGACTTGTGCTCCAGACCCTTCACCAGCTTCATCCCCCTTCTCTGGAAGGGGGATGCTCCGGCATCTCAAAATCCTTCTTGTAGTGAGGGGCCCAAAACCGCACAAACGGCACTCGAGGTGCGACCTCACCAGAGCTGAGTACAACAGGACAATCACACCCTACTCCTGCTGGCCACACTGTTCCTGACACAGGCCAGGATACCCTTGGTCTTCTTGGCCACCTCCAAAGTGTTTTGGCCAAGCACTCCAACTGGTTACCAATGCTAGTGAGTACAGGTACCACTGCTGGGAGCTGCTCGCAGTGGGCACCAACACCTGGGGATATCTTTTGAACGATATCACTGGGGATTCCTGCTGGCATTATGGAATGAAACATGGCTGGGGTGTGCTAACACTGAGCGAAGCGTGGGAGGAAAGTCCCTTTCAGGTGTGGGGTGTTCAGGTTCCAAGCTGGGTCAGGGGGATGGGATCAGTCTGTAAGCAGCTGCCACTTGTCCTTTGCTCTTGTACAGGGATCCCACACTGTTTTTGGGTATCTGAGGTGCTCTTGGCCGCGCAGATTTAAGTCCTCAGACCAACTGGGAAATGTCGGCAATATTTTTATAAAAACGAGTAACTGAACCTTCTGGAGCTACAGAGTCCTAGAGCTCCAAAAGCAACATAAGTTTGCCAAGGGTGCCCATCACTCTCAAAGTTTAAAGAAAAAAGATAGAAACAAACACGGGGGAAGTGAGAAATGTATTGCAAGGTTGCTACTTTGGGGTATGAATTTACCTATTCATTAAGGACAAGGTCTTGGAGTTTGGTGAGAACCTGCACTCTGGATCCTGTCTTTGCTGCCCTTTTTATTTACTGAATTAGCTGTTATTTTAGACACGATATTTTTTTTAATTTGAGCACTACTGCCTACCAAAGATGTTGATGAATTTTTTAAATGTTGGCTAATTTTGTGTTTTGAGTAGGAAGCTGCAACTTCACACTAGTTCTACACATGCTCTTCTTCAGCTATCCAGCAGTTCAGGCAAGCTAAACCTGTAACCTCCATTAATTTCTATGGCTTTAATTGGGATTTTATTATTGCTCACCTTATTGTTGACTCTGAGAAGATGTGGGGTGTATCTGAAGTAGTTTAAAATTATTTAGTCTTCAAAATAGCACTGGAAATCAAGGAAGTGTCCCTATAGATCCACCCAGGCCCAGTGTTTGCTTTTGCTAACAGGTGAATAAAGCAATGAGGGCAGGGCCAGGTGAGCTGCCCACAGTGATCTCTGTGGGCATCCCGCCTCTCCCCCCCACCGACTGCATTAACCACCTCTGCTCCCACTCCAGACGCCTTCCCAAATCCTCATTCCTATCCCAACACCTCTGTGCTGTTTGTCTTGTGCCACCCCAGCGCTTGCAGGAGAGGGCATCCTGACAGCACCACCCCATCTGGCCCACACTTAGGGTGGAAAGGAGTGCCCAGGCAGTGTCGGGGCAGGGAAAGTCTCTGGAAAGCAGCAGAATTAGCAACATCTTGAACACCAAAGCAAGTCCTAAAGCAGGAAAAGCAGCAGCTGGGCAAGGTAGTGACCCAGACCCAATATACATACGCCCTTGTCTGTCTGCCCAACTTGGCACAAGGTGGGAGGCAGCGAGTAGCTCCAGAACCCTCAGCCTGCTCGATGGCTCATCAATCAGGAGCAAGGAGGAGGAATAGCGCTTGGTACCATCCTGGACATCTGCCTGCCAGGCTCGTTCTTTAAAACAGGCTGTCAAGCACGGAGAGCTGTCGAATCAATATGGATTTGATTCTACAGCCCATGTGCAGTAGCTGTTGATGCCATTTCTGCTGGCATGGCATGGGCTGTGTCACGGTACACCGGGACAGATCTGGGCCATGAGGGAGAGGATATTACTAGAGCTGACTCCTCGGTGCCCATCTTGGATGACTGTGAGAAAGCAGCCAAACAGGAAGACTTCAGAGACAGCGTCTTTGTGTTGCTGCTGCCAGTCCCCCTGACAGTGCCAAACATGCAGGTTTGCCAAGCACAGAGGAGAGTTTGGATATACTGCAGTCGGTCAGTCCTTTGTATGAGATGCAAAAGCAGAGGCTTCAGCCCTGCAGAACCTGTCGCACATCCCAAACAGACTACAAAAATCAGCCGACACCCAGATCACCGTCTCCTCTTCCATCAGACAGCTTCTCATGCCCAACCCAAGGCTGTAGATTGCTGTGGATAATAGCTGTGATGCTTATCCAGACCACGGCTGCCTGCCTGCCTGCCTGTGCTCGTGCAGAGGGTTTGGTGCTTGATGGTCCTGCTGGAGAGGTGGTGTCTGGCTACTTAGAGCTGGTGTACTTGGTGACGGCTTTGGTGCCCTCCGAGACGGCGTGCTTGGCCAGCTCTCCTGGGAGCAGGAGCCGCACGGCCGTCTGGATCTCCCGGGAGGTGATGGTGGAGCGCTTGTTGTAATGAGCCAGGCGGGAAGCTTCTCCAGCAATGCGCTCAAAGATGTCGTTGACGAAGGAGTTCATGATGCCCATGGCCTTGGAGGAGATGCCGGTGTCGGGGTGGACCTGCTTCAGAACCTTGTAGACATAGATGGAGTAGCTCTCTTTCCTGCTCTTGTGACGCTTCTTATCACCCTTCTTCTGAGTCTTCGTCACAGCTTTCTTGGAGCCCTTTTTGGGGGCTGAGGTGGACTTCGCTGGCTCTGGCATCCCGAGGCCTCTTTCTCTGGTCCTTGGAGCTACTTGGAAAGAACACAAAAAAAATTATTTTTTGTTCTTCTACAGTATATTTTTACCAAAAGTTGAGAGTCTGAGTGAGAGACAAGTGACATCTCTGAATCTGAACCAAACATCCCATGACCCTCTGCAAGCATTTTTGAGCTGCCAGTGAGAACTGCTCTGGTTTGTGTATGGTTTTCAGCTGTTTTCCGTTTAAATGCCTGTAACACTGGCCTTGTAAACATTGCTGAACCCAGGCCTTGTTGGCACCTACATAGTAAATATGGGCTGGAGGGTGAACATATTTCTGAGAACAACATTGTAGTTCCAAAGAAAGCATGAACTGCAGCATGAAATAAATTAAATCTTGCTGCACTGGGCTGGAGACTGCTGCAAGGTATCACTGAAACCGCCTTTTTATGAGATAGGTCAAAATTGTTTGATATAGTTATTAAAATCTCCAATATATGCTTTTTAATTTGTATGTAGGCAAACTTTTTTTTTCCCCTGAGGGTGCTTACATTTCTGTGGTTCATTTTATCCTATGTATTCCAGTGGAATATAAAAATCCTATAGTTTTAAGCCAGGTAGCTGAGACACAGGAACCTCTCAGTATTCACATTAGCTAGCAAAAAAATGAGAGGGTAGAAAAAGCTGAGAATCACCTGGCAGAGAAACAGAAGTGGGGACAGGAGGGAAAAATCAAAGAGCTTTTGGTCTATGTGTTGATGGAGAGAAGTTACATGGACTGAAAATGTTCCCTGATATTTGGTGTTTTCTGCTTTTGAGAGAGGGAATCCCTGCTGGCCAGTTTACACCAAAGATGCCTGTTTCTCTCTACAAGTTTTTTTTTTTATTCATTAGGCCACAGCCTGCAGAGTGCTGACCTGCAGCTGACTGCTGTCACCCAGAAGTGCAGTAAAAAACTGTATGTAAACCTGCTATAAAACTGGGTGCCTCCCCATCACTACAAATTTACATATGCTTTACTATGTGGGCGAAGAGCACAACTGTGTCATATCCTGGTAAATGCTTTTGTGTTTCAGAGGACACCCTGAGTGATTGCTTCAAAGGTTCCTCCATGCTTTGCTGGAGGATCAGCTTCCAGCACCACCCCAGGGCTTGGGCTTTTACTGCTCTCCATTGAAGATGAGGTGACCTAGGAATTAGAGTCAGCTGGCTGAGATCAGAAGAGAAAAAAGAGCTTTAGAGCTTTGGTGTCCTTGCTTCTCTCCACCCATTTCTTTGAAGCCTACTGTGTAACAGGTAAATAACAACTTCTTTGGGAGCAGGCTGTTTTCCTTCCAATTTGTTTGGGCAATGCCTGGCACAAAGAACCTGACTGAATTTACCAGGTACTAGATAAATAATGTTAATAATGGTCAACCGTATCACCAACCCTTCTGTCAACAGTGCAGTGCAATCCACAGGCAGGTGCTGCTCTGGTATGAAGAGAGAAATAGTGGGATTATTTCCAAAGTGCACATGGGGAGATTGTTGAGGGAAAACTAAGCGCCCTTTAGAAAAAATAAATCTGTTTATGAAAATAGTCGATTTTTTCGCCTAAATAAATAAATAAATAAAAAAGAAATAAAAGAAAAAAAATAAAAAGAAAACCTAAAGAGGTTTTGTGTTTGGAAGTGTTGCCATCATGGTTGTCTTTTCTACTGCGAGGGTGACCGAGCACTGGCACAGGTTGCTCAGAGAGGTTGCAGAGTGTCCATCTTTGGAGATACTCAAAATCAAACTGGCCCTGGACATGACTCTGAGCAACCCACAGTGGCCAACCTTGCTCTGAGCATGGGCTGGACTAAATGTTCTTCAGAAGCACCCCCAGTCTCAGCCATTCTGTGACTCTTGGGAGACTGAAGCTGGGTATCTCTCACCTAGAACATGCTTTATGAGCTGTGATCCCCTGATGGACATTTCCCACGGGTTACAGCCAGACTCCCACAAGGAGGGGAGATGGTGCTCATCTCCAGCTCCGAGCCACTGAGGTCCTGGGGACACAGTGTATGACCATGCAAGAGGAGGCAGTCTGTCACAATGACATTTGGAAGGTTTCAGGGTTTGAGGGAAATCTTTGGCCACATATTTTTTCTTTATGGCTGTGTGTGCTCCGAGTTGATCTGTTGTCAACTCTGGCATGTTTTTACTTCCTCGGAAAACCAACAACAAAAACAACCACAGTATTTTTTCTAGCCAGCTCCAAGCAGCAGCCTGGCTGCTGCTATAAACCAGAGCAGAGTGACAGATACATCTTCCTTTGTGTTGACACTCCTTCTTCAGCATCATTAAAAGGAAAATGAACTGAAAACATATTCAAAGATACAAATCACCGCAGTCTCTCAGATCTAAGATGGGAGAGGAGCCCTGCTGAGAAATCCCACATGAAGCCTGATGCCGTCTCTCTTTTCCCCAGGCCTGATATATTGATGGGAGAGACACACACAGGGAAGCTGCCACAGAATTTTTGCTCATTTTTGGTCTTGCTGCCGAGTCTCTAGGACCATTGCCAAGTTGTTGCCAGAGGCGAGCATGAGTGACCACAGGAGGTCAATTAGCTGGCCTTCTGGACCTCTCTCTCCTCATGGAGGGGTGGAAATGGCACCTGGAGTTCTTCCTTCTTTTCCTATTAAAAACTGTCCTTGCTGTGATGTGCTCTGCGGCATCCACTGTAAATCCTGATGCTCACCATGCCCAGCTTGCTGCTATTTCCCAAGCAACCACAGAAGTTTTATTTATAGAATTGGCACTTTTTGGTGAAAAACTAAACATTTGTTGGAAAAAAAAGTCAAGCTCTCATCCTCTGGGCATCAGATACTCTGGTATCTGTTGGTCCTCTGATGATCTATTTTAATCCTTGCGAGAGTAAATGAGAGCCACTTAAGTAGGAATGTCCTGTTAGTGCTGTCCAATTATTGTCCCCTTCCTGAACTTGTCTTGCTATATAAATAAAGAAAACTTGGGTTTAATCCTACATGTCAAGAAATATAAAGTGAAATTTGCTGCTGCTTTTTGTATTACCCTCTTTGAAATACAAAGAAGGGCAACAAATCAGGGGATGTCTCCCCCACAAGAAAAAGGCTTTCTAATGGCTTCATCTGTTTTGGAATGCTTGTAAGACCCCAGACAGCAGATCTGGTAAGCAGAGCTTACAAATGTCAGCAAGTGTCCGTTGTTGGTACCATGTATTTCTGCAAGGTGCAAATCCCTTCCCTTTTGTTACATGCAGCCATCTACCTGGAAAGTATTAAAGAAGATTTCTCTCATCCAACAGGTGCCATTAAGAGAAAACAAGCAGATATTTTATGGTTATTTGGAAGCAAGCTCTGCCTTCGGTAGTAAAGCAGATCAGAAGCACGATGAGTCACCATGAGACATCGGTGATGCTGCCTCATGTGCAAAAACTGATAGCCATTTTTTGGACTGGAAAGAATTTTTCCCTTGGTAGGTTGTCTAGCATGTGACGATGCGGTAATATTTGCTTTGAAGTAATGAGGAGAATTTCACAGAATTTCCTAGAATAAGATAATTTAGTCTGACACGCCTCATTTCTTCCAGAGGCAGAGGGCTGCGGAGATCAGTTCTGGGATCCCAGCTCTCATCCTGGCTAATCCACTATCAGTAATAAGGCCCCGTCCCTAATCCCACAGGCTCTGCTACATTTTTTTATGATTGCTCCTGTAAAGTTATTGTTTAAAGGTGTCATTTTTAGCCTGGGCTACACACAGATAATTCTTCTAGTGAAAAGATTGAAGCCTGTGCACAAAAATATGTTAAAACTGAAGATGGCCCCTCTTCCTTAACACAGAAGCAAATGCTACACTAGCTCCCAGGCACAGACACACTGTGTTCAAAGCGATCTTTAGATTTCTTTAGAAGAATTACACACAGAACAGAGCACTGACTTACACTGGTGTCCTAGCTCTTTGGCTGATCCTAATCATTGCTTGTGCTAAAACATCACCAGAGAGTTAAGCACATGATACCCACCTACAAGATACTCCTTTTCTGGCATTGCCATTTGTGATTTTAGAAAACACTTATTTTAATCACCAGCAACAGCTGTAATTTCTTCTTCTGCCCAAATTGCAAGTACTTCTTAAGGTCATGGGGGTGTCAATCAGAGATGCTCTTGTACAAAGTAAACAGCAGGACCCTAGATCAGAGCTCTCTGCAGTGAAGGTACACTGAATTTTTAAAGAAAAGAAAATCTTATCCATAAGCCAAGCACAGCAGCAGAGAGACACAGTGCTGCAAGAAGAATGACTGTCAGGAGACTAAATACTGCTGTCCTTACTCTGATTATAAAGGAGTGCCTGGGAGTTTAACCCAGGTCTGAAACCACAAATACGATGTTTAGAGATGCTTAGCACCAACAGCCACATTGATTTCCACTGGAATCCAGGAGGCTCAGTACTTCATAAAAATCAGACAAAAATCAAGGTTTTGTTACTGTGAATAAATGAGTATTTAAAAAAGCTTCAGCATGACTTTTATCTGCTCTTTGTAAGGTTATCTCACCCGCTTTGGAATATCTCTGGTCTATGCGCTGGACCAACAGGATCTAACAAATGAAAAAAAAGAAACGATGTTTTCTGTAGATCAGTATCAGCTAAATGTTTACAAGAGTACATCCAGTACCAGCACCTGCTACTACCACATTCCAGCCAGCTTTCCCAGAGTGAGAGGCTTTAAAGAAATCTGTATTGTGGCAGCCATCCTGGGAAAGCCCTCAGTCCAGCAGAACACAACCAGGCTCACTCCCTTCCTGGGGTTTATAAGTCACAACCTTAACACAACATGAACTTCAGCACAAACTTCACAGTCATCAGAACACGCTGCTTCTGCCGCATGTTGCTCTGAAGGCAGGGAGAGGTCCGAGTCTGCTAACCACATACAGGCAGATGGATCTCCAACTGACCTGGAATGCTACTGGGCAGAAGGTGCAAGCAAGACATCACAGCAGCTTAGCTTCTCAACAACATCACTAGCTCTACATATCTTCATATGTGCAGACTACTGGAGATGGGTGTGAGGACAACAGTCATGGGTGACAAAGAACTCTTTCTACAGTGGAGCTAAGATCTCTAAGCTAGTAGTGATAAGAAGCCTGAAAGAACTGCTATGGCATTTAAACAAACTATTTTTATAGAGTAACTGAGAATTATCAAAATTCTAGACTGTTCTCATTGGTGCTGAAAAAAGGCATCCATTAAAAATGTGCTAATTCAGCCAGGGCCAAAAATATGAGCACAGCTGCAGCCCAACACCTGCAGGCCATAAGGGGAGCATAGTGGGAGAGGGAGAAGCGGCAGCCCCAGGAGGTGAGACCTGCTTCTGAGTTCAGGCAGGAGTTATGTGGGAACCAACGCAGACATGTGTGGCACCTCTTCCCACACGACCCATCCCCAGGTTTCTGTAGGTTTCCGTTAGTACTATGGATAATTTGTGGAGCAAAAAGAAACAGCAGCAGTACCCCAAAATGTTTATTCTGGCCATACCATGTTGACTGGGATTCATACCTATGGGTACAAACCCAGGTGAAAGTGGAAAGCTGTATTCCCAAATTAGAGCAACGATCACATTAAGGCCATTAAGGCTTCTAAGAATGACATGGTGGGTACACCATGACGTTAAGTATTATCACATATACTCAATGGCATGGGTGAAATAAGCCCAGAAAAACTTATTTTACAACCTTCATGCAATATGTCTGGGTGTAATGCACATCTGTATCACCAACTCTCCCCTGGCATGGGGAGAAAGAGCCAGGCAAGGGCATGACGTGTGCAGCTGTAATCAATCACGACTGACATTCCTTCTAAATGAGTCTCCAACTTCAATTATTGTTTCCCAGTTGCATTATTCACATCTCTGCAAGCCCCAAAAATGATTTAAAAAGATGGCTGGAAAGCACACAGCGAATGAAAAAGTCAGGAATATGTGAAAGCTGCTTTATCATGGCTACAGAGTGTGGGTGCCTGGGAACACAGAGTGTAAATGCAGGAGCTGTGGGTACCAAAGAGGTACATCCAGAAGGACCACATGCCACGCTACAAGCTAAAGGGCAGTGAGTGACACAGAGTCAGATTTCATTGCTACAGAATACTGAAACTATTGTTATGTCTGGATTAATAATTAATTTGGCACAGTGATAGCAATTTTACTGTAAAATGGAGTTGTGAGACTATTACTGGAACCTGTGGGGAAGCAAAGAGAAATGTCCTTCTCCAAATCTCCCATCATCCAATAACTGGATTGGGAATACAATCCAGGACTGCTGACACCCTTCTTTTCTGCAGCCACTAAATCACATTACCACAGTCAGAGTCCTCTGAGCGTTAAGAGGTCATCTTCTGCATGAAGTAGGAAAATGGGGAGCCTGATACATAGAAGGAAAGGAGAAAAGCAGGGCTAGGACAGCGTGGCAAAGCTCTGCTGAAGAGGGCAGATGGATGTTCTTCAGAAACAGATGAGGGGCGAGTACTAAGGGTACAAGAGTTACTGAAGGTAAATGTTAACTCTGGCACATGAACCGACAATGAACTGGTTTAAAATGTTCATGGATAAATTTAGACTGGAGATAAGGAATCTTATAACCTTACTTGGAAGTGGGAGGATGAAGGAAACAGCAGAGAAAATTCCCTATCTTCTATAGTTCAAAGAAAAAAAATAATATTTTTTTTAATAAATATTTCTAGGTTATGACTCTGGCAATGGCAAATAACTGCTCCACATTGAATTGGCTAGATGGTTGCACTCAAAGCCTTGCGGTCAATAGCTCGATGTCCAAATGGAGACTAGTGATGAGTGGCATTCCTTGGTAGTTGGTCTTGGGACCAGCACTTTTTTAACACCTTGTTTGCAACACGGAAAAGTTTGCTGATAACATCAAGCTGTGAGGTTCAGTCGACATGCTAGAGGGAAGGGATTTCACCTATAAGGACACTGACAGGTTTGAGAAGGTGGCTTGTATAAACCTCATGAAGTCCAACGAGGCCAAGTGCAAGGTCCTGCACAGTTTGGCACAATGCTAAACACAATTGCAGGCTGGGCAGAGACTGGATTGAGAGCAGCCCTGAAGAGAAGGACTTGGGTGTGTTGGTTGATGTAAAGCTTAATGTGAGCCAGCAATGTGCACCTGCAGACCAGAAGGCCAACTGTATCTTAGGCTGCATCAAAACCAGCATGACCAGCAGGTTGAGGGAGGTGATTCTGCCTTTCTACTCTGTGCTTGTGAGACCCTGCCTGGTGTACTGTGTCCAGCTCTGCATTCCCCAGTACAAGAAAGACATGGAGCTGTTGGAGTGGGTCCAAAGGAGACCCTGAAGATGACCAGAGGACTGGAGCACTTCTGCTCTGAAGACAGGCTGAGGGAGTTGGGGTTGTTCAGCCTGGACAAGATAAAGTTTCCTAGAAGACCTCAGAGCAGCCTTCCAGTACCTGAAGGGGCCTACAGGAGAGGGACTGTTTATCAGGCCGTGTAGCTACCAGACAAGGGGTAATAAGTTTAAACTAAAAGAGGGTCAATTTAGGTTAGGTATTATTAAAAATTCTTCATTGTGAGGGTGGGTGTTCAAGGCCAGGTTGGATGGGGCTTTGGGCAACCTGGTATAGCGAAGGGTGTCCCTGCCCATGGATCTTTGAGGTCCCTTACAACCCAATCCATTCTGTGATTACCCACCCAGTGCCTTTCTGTTGTATGTTGCTGTGCTACATAAGAATCGTTATCAATGCACACGGAGCTCCTTCACTTTGCATTTCTCTTTCCTGTATTACTTTCTCTACCGTTTCTTCCTTCTTTCTCTCACACCCATTACAAGTGCCAGGAGGTGTAAAGCCACAGGAGGTTTGCTGCCACTTGGTCCCAACAAACATGTGATATCTTTAGCGTCTGACACATTACTTTGAATGACCAGCCATAGGGTTGAAAAGCTTGCAGTTCTCAAGAAACATTGAAAAAAAACGTTTCAGGCCAATCCCCAAACTCCACGCCACACAAACTGCCTGTGAACGGTGTTTTAATTTAGCTCTAATTTCTGATAGCATCATTATCACATGGCCTTAGTGTGCTAGTCATTATACTGACATCAGCTAAAAAAGGACATCTCCCTTCCAGAGAAATCAAAGTATAATTAAGGATACATCAATATTTAGGTCAGACAGGGGTGCAAAAAGCTCTCTGCTGAAGACTTGGCTGCAACCAGCAGTGAAGAAAATTGGGGCTGCTGGACATGCTGACAGTCCCAAAATGCCATCCGTCCTCTCTGGTCAGCAGCAACTAGAAAAATTAAATCTAGGGCTTGCTTTTCAAAACACAGAAGTGTTTTTGGAAGCAGTATATTTAAACTGTCAGTGGAGTGCTACATTATCTGTACCACACTGTTATTTTTAACCATCTCTAGCTGCATCCCCCTACACTTACTTTGCTCCTGAGGCTTTCACACTTTCAGTTTTCCCATTGCTATGGTCTCCTAACCAGTTTCCTCCTCTGATGAACTTCTCACCCTTTTCTTCTCTTCCACCCTGCTGGTGCCTCTCCCAGGATGCACGCTCCACTGAGGTCACTAGAGCCTCTGCTTCAGGAAAATTCCCTACCCTTCCTTCATCCATGTTAATGGTTCACCTCAGTTCTTTCGGTTTTCCCCTTCCCTTCCCATTCCTTGGTTCTGCTTGCCCTTGTGATAGAGAAATGAGTAGACTTATCAAACGACTTCCCTGTCCCTCCTTCACACTAAGATTTCTCTTCAAGTGCTTAGCTCCAGAGTGGTCTCATCTCTTCCTTCATCTCTACCCTCCCTGTAGCTCATTTCAAGTATTTCGTCTGTAGAAATGCCACATGCTTTTCTGCTCAAGCTTCCTCTCATTTTCCTGAGCAACTTGTGTCCTCTTTGTAAGTCTGAACAACCCTCCCGGAGGCACACTTTCAGTTCCTCCACCGTTTCTTCCTGCACACGTTGTATTTACTGTACTGTCCCCTTTGAATTTTGTTCTCCTTCCTATCTTCTTGTCTTCTTTTGTGTAGTATTTTCTGCCTGACAAGTTATCAATCCACTAAGTACAGTCTCTGTCCTCAAGAGAGACCGGGTCACACAGGTTATACAAATAGGTTATAAGGGGAGATTTTATTTGACCATGAGGATGTCCATTTACTCAACTCTCTCTAATATAAACACTGCCTCTGCTGACAAAACTTTGTCCTCTTAAATCCTTGATCATGGTGGCTACAACCCCAGAGTTTCCTCCTCAGCTCACACCTCCAGCAATGATTACCTGGGGGATGGACCTCTACCTTCAGCTCATACATCTCAATGCTCCAGGTGGCATATCTCATGTCAGAGATGATGAGTCCTGCAAAAACAGAAACTCTTCCCTAGTCCTCAGGTAAACACCCGTTTTTAAGAATGAACACAGTAAAAAACCTTATTACTATGGACCACCTGTGTATTTTCACCAAATTAATAAACCACCATATAGAATGGGGGGGAGTGGGTGAAGTTTAAAGGCCGTTTGAAAGATAAATAATCCCCCCATATCTTCAGGAGGGTCGGTGAAATAATATGACAAGGGTGGTGATTAACTCTCACCACAGAGGAAAATGTTGAGTCGATGTAGGTGGCATATGAAATCCCCCACTCTCTTTATGAGTCAGGTAAGCTGCCAGAAAGTGGAGGTGGAATTCGTGGGATGGAGCTGTTTTCATTCCTGCCAGTTAGTAGTATACTTTGTGAAAGATAAAAAAACAGTTTAATTATTGAACCAGTTTGTTTGTTTTTTTTAAACTAAGACTCTTATTTAAACAGCAAAATAGAACATTTGCCCTTGATTCCCAATGATGCTCTTTGTAGTCTGTGATAGTCAAGGGGAAATGTTATTTAACAACCCCACCCCCTAAAGTTAATCTAGGATTTTTTGGTTATGCATCTATTCTTCCCTCACCCACCCAATGCCTATGATCCTACAGTCACAGCTCTTTGCTTGCTCTCTGGCTCTGGAAAAAAGCTAACCTGACAAGCCCAGATCCCAGCCTCGCTCCACACAGAGCCCTTTTTCAGAGCCAGAGCTTAGCTCTGATGAGAAGTATTTCTGTCCCATCAGCTGCATAAAAGTGGTTTAAAAAATGTATAAAAACTAACAAACAAAAAAATTGAAAAAAAACTCCAGCAAATAATTTTGTGGGTTCTTATTGGATCAGTCCAGGATTCGAGGGATTATTCGGATAGATGACAGTGTCCCTTACCTAAAATTATAGGCTTCTCATTACCAAAAATCAGAAACTTAGAAACATAAAGAAAATGTCATTAGTTCCTTGGGTTCAGGGGGCTTACAATCCTCCTTTGGTATTGTCAGCAGGAGCACCGTAACTTATCTGTTCACGGTGCAGACTGAGTGAGCCACTTTCCCAAGTCCACTTCTGAGCTGAGAAACATTTCCCACATACATACTTAATTCTTTACTCTGCCCAATACATGGGTGTGAGGATGGGCAGAAGCAGAATATTTCAGGTGCTGAGAAAGGGATGCTGACTGTCAGTGTGAATCATTTCTTTGTTTCAGCTGGAGAATGGAAGATCTGCAGTGGAACAGAGGTATATGTATACACACATATGCGTATAAATATAAGTCAGGAGAAAAGATGGGGGTAGACAGTGACCAGTGGAACACGGCGCAGAAAAAGCATCAAGAGGAAGGTAGAGTAAGACAGTCAACTGAAGTGAGATGTCAGAAAGGAGACAGAATGACAGTGTATAAAAACTGGGAAAGAAGAGAAATAAAGAGGTAGAAGGAGGAGAGGATGTATGAAAGGGCACAAAAATGACAGAAAAGTTGTGAGCAGACAAAAAGTGGAGAGAAGCAGGAAGGTGAAATAACCAGCAGAATGCCTGGCAAGACAAAAATACTGAAGCATAAATAACACACAGAGAAGAGAGACGTGGAGGGTCGTAAGAAGGAAAGACCTTGCACAGCAGAGATGATGCGAAATAAGCAGTTGGTGAAAAAAAATTACCTGCCAGAAGAGCACTCTTAAAGTCACAGGTGAGAGGTGCTGCTAACCCAGCAAAGGACAGAGTCAAGCCCTAGGACACGACAGGCTAAACTCAAGGAGAAAAAAGGATAGGATGAGGCCAGGAGAAGACAAACAATACCACTGTACTAATCTGCTGCCGTTTGTCTAAAATAGAAATCATGAATGTCACTGAAATTACCACTTCGGTTTTACCTCTAAAACTTTAAGAAAACACTATTTTCTAATACAAACCTTCTTGTCTCCCAGTGTTGGATAAAATTAATTGCCATACTCCACAGTTAGACCTCCCTACCAGCGAAGAAACCCCCCAGACACCATTATGCCTAAAGCAGACCCTGGTCTCTGGCTCCCTTTGCATATAAAGGCTTCTACAGAAATATTTCAGTAGACAAGCAAATAAAGCCAGATTTCCTGCAGCTCCAAAACTACCATGATAGAGTTGGGTATCACTAGCAGGATGAAGAAAACAGAGGAAGAAAACAGGTGCACACTCAGAGAAAAAGCTTTTTTTTTTTTTAAAAAAAAGTGTATTTATAATTGGGAAATCTTAACTGGTGTAGAGAGAAACAAAAATGCTGCAGGTAAATAAACTCACTCCTTTGCAGATTGAGTAACAGGAACAAAAGAGGAGGGTGTGGGAATAACATTCATATTATCAGACTCTTTCTGTTATTAACATGTGTTCAATGCAATAAATCAGGAAAATAACACACTAACAAAAATAACTATGGAGGCAATAAAAGAAAAACCCCAGAAAGATAAAACAGTGTTCTCAGGGTAGCACCAGTCTGAGAAACCAAAGCTTTATTAGTAGTAACGGGAGCAGCATATGGAGATGAATGAAACCATGTTTGTAAATGCGACATGCAATTGCACACTCTCGCTTGGCTTTCCTTTCTCGCAAACTGACTCAGCCTCCATACAGCTCCACTCCCCCATCTTTTGATTCATAAATTCTTGATGGCAAAAAATAATGAAGAGTTACAAAGCCAACACGCAAAGGGCACGAGATGATGTGAAATACAAGGCCGCTGGCGAGTGCAGAATATGCTGCCAAGTCACCAGCACGAAAGTGGGCAAATCTGCTGGAGAAAAGCGACGGAGCCAGGGCCACCCTCTCCAGGGGCTCGCCAGAGGATGCTGCACAGCAGACCATGGCTCACCTCTGCTGTGCAGACAAATCTATTCCAGGATTGTATAATAACGCTTACGCTGCACGGCAGCCGCCCCGTTAGGCAGTCCCTGCATCGCCAAACCCAGGAGACAGGACACGAGAAAAATGAGGAAAAGAAAAGGGCTTCTTATGGGATATTACTCCCTGCACTTCTAGAGCTGTGAAAGAGAGACCGGGGCTAACAATAGCCAGAGCGAAACACAACAAAGCGTGCCTGAGCGGTGGTGTACAGCCACGAGGGAACGCGCGGGCTGAGGGCCTAGCGGTGCCTACACACAGGGATGACCCTTCCCGCGGGCCTGGTGCCCCAGCGAGTGAGCTGAGGCTGCAGATGGGCACCCTGGCCCGAACCCGGCCCGGAGCTGGTAGCGCGCAGCGGGACTGCAGCCCCCAGCCCCGCCGCCGCCCTGCCCGGGCACCTGCTTCGCCTTCAGCCCCCGGTTAACCGGGACACGGCCACCTCCGGCGGTACCACTCCTAACCGTTACAGCAAAGCGCAGGCGAGGCTGTCGCCGTGTCCGCGGACCCGTCAAGCCCGTTGCACAAGAAAGCCCCGGCGCTGCTGGGCTCGGGGTCCAGCCGCATTGCCCGCTCCCGCTACCCACACACAGCGTGACAGCACAGGCGGCGTGACAAACGGCCACCCCCGCCACAGCCCATCCCGGTGTGCGATGCAGATGGCAGAGGGCAGCGCAGCCCGCACTATGGAGAGCCAGCACAGCATGGAGGATCTTGCCTGCTAGGCGTCTGGACTCCTTCGCAGGCGAG
>VXBZ01005864.1:13517-95772 GCA_013399135.1 Heliornis fulica | reverse complement strand
GGCCGGGCCGGGGGGGGGCGGTGGAGGCGGTGCAGGGGGGAGCCACTGGGGAGCTCCGTCGGTGACTGAGCCTTTCTGGGCCTTCTTCATCCGCTTGCCGGAAAAGGGAGACCGTCCCCGCGGCGCTGGGGGTGCTCGGCTGCCTCCTCCCTTCCTCTCGATGCAGGGGAGCTCCTCTCCTTCTCCTCCACGGAGGAGCCGTGCGGGGACAGGTGTGAACCGCGGCCACCATCCAGGCGGAGCGCGGAGCCAGGAGTCGGAGATTGTAGTAAACACGGCGTATGTGGGGTGGCCGTGAACCTGGGAGAGGTCACCATCTTCGTGCCTAGACGCGGCTCGTCCTAGCTGGTTCGTTGTCCTGGGGACCGTGTTGTGGCCGCTGGCCCTGCCAGACCTGCTCCTCATCATCACGCTGCTGTGCGCTTGGCTTCGGTCTTAGTAGGATTTCCTACATCTGCTTGCAGGGATCTCCCTTGGCGAGTGTGTGCTGCATTGCACCCCTGCTTTACCTCTTCCCACCCCCCTGGCTGGGCTGCCATCAGGGTGGCATCCGATTTGCAAATAAAACCTGGGAATGCTGTTTCTATTCGGAGGTTTGCTTCTTGAGCTTTAGCTCAGCCTGGCTGCATATTAGGGGCTGGCCTCACCTTCATATTAAACAGCAGCCAGTCCCTCAAGGTGTGCAGTGTGGGTGCATCTTGCTGTGGTGAGATGAGGCACGGGAGTGTTGGAGTAGGAGCAGAGAAATGCAGCTGGAGAGTCTCAATCTACTTTCAAGGAGACTGAGAGGCTGGCAGAGCCGTGGTGCTAGTAAATGGTTTGTAGTCCAAGCTGTCAACCTGGACTCCTTCAGTAAAGATCCATAGGTGTGTGTGTATTTTGTGGGCCTCCTGCCTGATTCTGTGGGCTTAAACACACATATGGGGCAAATGGGAAAACAACAGCTTTTTGTCATGTTTTTGTGTCATACTTCATTGCTGCAGCAGTTTAGCTTGACTAGATGTGATACTGCTAAGGTGTGTGAACGTGGAATGAGTGGTGGACAAGTTCTTGGGTATGGCATTTCCAGTGGTCATTGAGATGCGGCTGAGGAGAAATAGTGCAATAAGCAGGAATCCCAGGTGCTTGCACTCTGTGTTGTCTGACAATGTCCTGCCTTAGTTTTTAACACATGGTAAGTAGTTTCATTCCTCAGAGTTGTGATCTGCCTCAAACCTTTTTTTTTTTTCTTTTAAAGTGACATATTTAGTTATTCAATAAAGTGGGAACGACTTTTAGTCCTGGTTTGTGCTCTTCTGAAGCTGACACTTAAACTGCTAGCTGGGAAGTGGATAAAATAATTGATGGTGTTGCAATACTAAATAGTGCAAAAAGCCTTGAAAGCCTGAGTTATGTTTCACTGTTTTTTGTATTGTGGCAATGAATATGTCTGGCTCATCCCTCTGTCATAATAAAGGTGGTTTTGGGCTGATATGCCAGACTGGATTGAAGATAAGCCATTTCCAGCTCTGCAGGTAAGCACTCAGAGGTGGTTTTGACTGGTGACTGGTGACAGGTGGGACAAACTTGAACTGAAGTGTCAGACTGATGGGTTTGGTCTTCTCTTCTTTTAACTGTGGTGCTAGGGAGACCTGATCTGCTGAGCATGTCCTGGGTTGGAGGTGAACTGTCAAGCTGTATGTGGGAGGCCGCTGCTTGAATGTATGTGTGCCACTTCTTGGCATGGTATAGCTTCTGCTCTGGGTGAAGGAATCACCCAAGCTCTGACCTCTCTCCTGGACTGCCTTGCCAGCGTGGCTGTGGCCTGGTGACCTGATGTCAGTGCCTGATGAGGAGGGAGGAATTAAGGGCAACCACTGGGAAAAGCCTGTCCTGTCTCCAGTCTTTGGAGAGACCTGGTTTTGGAAAGTGTGGCAGAGGGGAGATCCCTATTGAGGAGACAAAATATTTTTGGATTGTAGTGTTGGGTGCTTCCAGAGTTTACGTGTTTTGATCTTCCATGTTTCTAAACAGGGGCCTTACACACAGCCCTGGCTGTCTTGCTGGCTGGAAGCTAAATCACAGTGATTTACTGCTGGTAGCCCATGCAGAAGATGTTCCCTGGCCTTACCCCTTCTTGTTCTCCCAGCGTGTGATGTTCAAAACTTGTAGGAACTGAAGTGCATTATGAGAGTGTATGGCTCAGGCAATCTCAGATGCCAAGGAGATTCAGTATTGTTTGAGACCTGAGAAAGAAAAAGAAAAAAAAAAACCAAACCCTACAACTTGATTATTTTATTTTGGTAAGAGGATTTCTGCACTGTCTGAAAAGCGGTTAGTGCTGCCCTTAAAGGTCAGATGTACTTCTGGAATATGGAAGACTTTGTCTGTGGCTACAAAGGGTGTATGTACATATGATATGTTGTGTCTTATTGTACATACGTATATGTTGTGTCTTCAGCATCATTCCAGTACTTGAGTGTTTACTCCTCAATACAGAGAGTTGAAAGCTAAGGAGCAGCATTAACTTTTTAGTCCCCAAAGTGATGACAGGTCTCTTGGAAAACTAACAAAGAGCCTGTTTCACCACAATTTGCTGAAAAGTCAGGCTTTATTTTTTTGACTCAGTCACTACCAAAGCTATAGGGATTCTTGAGGATATGAGAGTGCGTTTTGTGAGACAGATGGTCCAATTAAGAGTTTTATGGTGAATGTCTTTTTATTTAAGGAGTAATAGATCCCACTTCCTGATGTTTTGTTTCTTATAGGTCTGGAAAATAAATGCTTCAGGAATGCTTGAGTCAAAGGCAACATGTACCTTGCTAATTTTTTTCAGTTAATGCTATGTGGCCTGTCCAATTCAATGGCCTGTCCAAGTCTCTTCCTCCTTCTCCTTACCCCCAGTATTAATCGGGCTTAGCAGTAATGTTCTTTAGCTTTGAAGTCCCTAAAACTCTGGCAGTTACCAAAATACTTGAGTATTTTATGTGGAAAAATCTGCCATCATGAATTGAAAGCTGTGTTGTCCAAACCTGACTGAAATAAAGGACACAATTTTCTAGTTTGATCCTGTAACACTTTTTACTTTTCTTTCCAACATAGATATTTCTCATCTAAATAATATCTGCATGGCAGCACTTCCTCTTATGTGTTATTTTTGTGACAGAGCTTGATCAGAGTGAAAGCTTTTGACAGTAAGTGCTTAATCACAGTTTTCAAAAAGATATTCTCTTTCTGCCCACTGACCTGACCATGCACAGTGGCAGGTTAATCCATGAAATAATTTGTGTGCAGAAGCACGGCCGTCATTTTTTAGTCATAATGTTGGGCGCTTCCAGGGTTCATGTGTTTTGATCTTTCAAGTTTCTGAACAAATGCAAATTTTCTTTTTTCATCTCCTGGTCATTGTTAGGTATATATGGGACACACACAGAGCAAGGAAGTTAGGCCTTTTCCTGGAAGGTCAGAGTTTATTAAAACGGTTATAGTTTAGTGGTAAATTCACCTTAAAATTTAATGTGTTAGTGCTGCTTTTTGTTATGACATAAGAAAATGGAGGAGTCTTTGAAGCCACTTCAGAATTCATAAATATTAAAAGGCTCTGCAGTCTACACAGAGAGTAAGTACTGGATGTTTTTTCTTCATGGTGGTAGTACGGTTTCTTTTGCACAGCAAATCTTCTTGCCATGACTAATCTGAAAGAGCAGTTATAAGATGAAAAAACAAAACAAAACCAAACAACCACAAAACCCCTGTATTTGTAGTTAGAAGCGCTCTTGCTGGTTTTCCCTCCTCTCTTTAACACCCAGTCCTTTCTCCTAGTGCACACACTGTTAGCAGTAAATTTAATTCCATGAAGGTTTTCTGAGATACTTAAGTGATTGAAGATGCAATTTTTTGCTTCTGAGAACAGTCCTAGTCATTC
Source organism: Heliornis fulica (assembly GCA_013399135.1). Classification (NCBI taxonomy): domain Eukaryota; kingdom Metazoa; phylum Chordata; class Aves; order Gruiformes; family Heliornithidae; genus Heliornis; species Heliornis fulica. The sequence continues at coordinate 91,868 of VXBZ01005864.1, read as the reverse complement.
TGTGATTCCCAACATGTTCAGTTGTGCTTGAAAAATCCTTTCTATTTGCATCTTGGATCATTGTATGTGTTTAGTGCTTTCCTGTATTGGTGTGGAAAAAAACCTGCTGGTATTTTAAGCATTCTCAGGGCATTTTCTAAAAATGCCCTGAGAAGGCTTAAAATTGTAGAAGTCATTTTGTGGTAAGTCAGCGATGTAATTTCTCTGAGCATTTTTCCTCTTTTGCAGGAGCTGAAACATTTGAAGTTTTTTTAACATTTTCCTCATCCCATCAGTGCAGGCCTTGACAAGTCTTGACCTGTGATTCAGGGGTTTATGACTATGTTTGCTGGCTATGCATGCCTAATAAGTGTAATCATTAGACGCTGAGTCACATGGGTGCGTGTGTTCATACGGACCACTGTCTGATGCGGAGATTGTTTTGGTTTTAGGTGAATGCCTGCTTATGTTTGTGAGGGTACATCCTCGCTGTGGGCTGGTTGGGTTCTCCAGCAGCCATCCCATGCTGCATTGTACTCCATTAGAGCTGACCTGCCTGCTCCATGGCACTTATATTACTGCATTTCCCTTGCGACATGCCTGAAGGTGAGCATCTGTCTTATAAACTGAAGCGAGTGAAGTTTGGATGCTTCCTTATTCTGCCACATCTGTGTTGTACGCTCATATGGGTAACTCTGTAGTGGATGTTAAATATAGAATTTGTAAACAGGGTTTTCATTTTTAGGTCAACACTTCAGGTGCAGAATAAAGCTGTTAGTGTAATGCTGGTAATACTGCTCGTGGACAGGAGTAGGGAGAGTAGAACGAGAAAGAGGAGTAAAGCACAAAATACCACTTTATCCTTGGGATTCTCATCAAACTCTGTGGGGAGGGACACTCCTGGTTCTTGACCATCGAGCTTGCTTTCCCTCCTGTATGTCTGGGGACATGTAGTTGGTTAAGGTGTTTTGTTTTGGTTTTTTTGTGGTTCAAGAGCATGGCAAAATTATGTGAGCAAAAGTATTTAGCAATTGCTTGCCCTCTCTGTGTTGAAGTGAAATGGTTAATAAATGCAGTTTAAGTTTCCAGAGTACTCCCCTGAAAGTAACTGCACAACATGAGAAGTCTATACTTATCTTAATTAAAGAGACCAAAGCCAGTGCGCGGCATGCGGGCCTGATGTATGCAATTAGTGACTGAGTACAATTAGTTTCCGGCTGCTAGAACTGTCTTATTGGAGCTCTTGATAGGACTGTCAGCAGTTTTTATTAGTATCTGGCGTTACTAATGCTTGGCATTTTTACTGTGTTGTAAAAGCCACTTGTTACTTCAATATTCATTTCAGGTATCAGGTTATGTATATACAGAACATTTCAAATTCATTGGTTTGCAAACCTCTTTAGATCCTCAAAGCAGGGTTTATTTCATAACCTGAAGCTTAGTTAGCTTAAAATTTGGAAAGTGGCTTCTTCGACTGAGAAATGTGTGTGCAAAAGAGAACTTACTAGAAGAGTTTTAGCTCTGCAGCTTCCCCCAGTGAAAAGTCCTCCAGCTTCTAACCATGATTTTGCTACCTGAGGCTCCATGTTCCTTCTGCATTCAGGAAAAGGTTTGTGTGTTTTTCTTTCCCTCTCTTTGGGTCTCATCTCTGCATTCCCAGGTGTGTGCACAGTAACTGTGTTTTAAAGTAACTTGATGCACTTTTCAAGGTTAACAGCATGTCGCAGTTCCAGGGGAAATGTAGAAGGTCTGCAGAGAGGCATGTGGATTTATAACCGTCAGCAGTATTTGAGCAGCGTCACAGCCCTAAGTCTGGTGAAATGTGAAGCCTCTGGAGAAGGATCTCTTGAAATGTAGTTTGAAGGCCACACATAGTCCATGATACTGTGTTATGATCCAGACGAGGATATCTTTTTCCTATCTTGCTTTTTGTAGAGCCAGCTGATGTCTGTAGCTGTACAGCTTCAGGGTCTCTTGCAGTTATGTTAGGATCGATTTAGGTGTCCAAACCCTGTAATCTATTCCATATCTGAGGGTAGGATGCCATGTAATTGTATGCTTTGGGCACAACTTGCTTTCCAAGACACTGCTGTATTAGTATGGCCACTACCAGTAGTAGGGTTTGTTCCAGGGACAACATGCTGCCCGAAACTGGGTGAGTTTATGCAGTTTGTGTTGGCTGGAGAGGAAGGTATGCATGCTTAAATCAAGACTTAGAGATCTGAACAGCAGAGAAGAGCCCAGTCAGAAAATACCCATACCCCTGTTTAGGAGGTGAAGGGACCAGTAGCCTGGGCTCTGAGCACAACTACTGCAACAAAGTACCACATTGCAATGGGAAAAAACCCAGCATATTCACCACCCAAAGATTAAATGCTGTGTACCCTCAATGCGGTGTTCCTTCTGCTTATATGGCTCTCAACAAACACAACTTCAGCTTCCCCATTCAAAGTGAAGCTGAATGATGTAGCCAGGGATCCTAATTCTGAACTCTTTTTTTTGGGTTTGGGGCATTCTTCATCTTCCCTCTTTCTCACCGTTTGCCTTGTGAGACACGGAGTAATGCCTGCATGTGCTACTCTTGAAGGTCCCGGCTGATGCTTCTCCCTGAATGTAGATGAGTGGTTCAACTCCTAGCCTCTGCCATCCTGCTTGTTTGGGGCAAAGGTAGCTGTGAAGTGTGGGACCTGAGAGCAGCCAAATGTCCAAACCATCCTGGTGTGACTAATGTTGGGGTGACTTTGTATTGTGATTAGCAGATAATAGTAAAAACCATCTCTCCAGACTATTAGTTTTGCATCAGCTTGCAAGGATCGTGTCATTGGAAAGAGTGGGAGTAAGTGGAATCTGTATAGCTGTACTCTTCATGTAGTTTGACTTTGCAAAGAATGGGACTACTTACAGGCATTATTACAGTTTGGTTAACTTTGTAATTCTTTGCACTTCTGCAGTGGTTTTATCAAGCTCTACACACTTCTTACAGGCTAATCTTCCCAGGAATCCGAAAGATAGTGTGGAGTGCCTGAGATCCCCTTTTGTACGGAAATGTGGTGTGGTTTGGTTTTGTGTGAAACCCTGCCCTGTGGCTACACCACAGCAGCTCTGTGGTGTAGCCTGGGATTGTGCCACGAGGAACAACCTTCCCAGCAAGCGACAGACACGGTGATCCTGTAAAGGAACTGCCAGCTGCTACAGGGTGCTGGGCTCCCAAGTTTTATTTCAGCTATAACAGCTTTCTGTAAACTTGTGGTAATTAATGTCAAGAGTTTGCAAAACACTGCAAAAATGAGGACTGCAGTCTCTGAGATTATCTGGAGATAGTCCTGTTTTGTTTCAGATAAACATTCTGAATGTAAATTTTTTGATGCTTATAAAAGAGTCTGGGCCTGTTTGGAAGGGTTTTGCTATCCCGCTCCAGTGGAGTTGCTTATGGGCCTGATGAATGTACACTCATTCGACAGCTCTTATTTTTACTTTCAGTTGTATGAATAGTCAGCTAAAGTGGGATAGTTCTGACTTCCTCAGAAAAATGTATTAGTACATTTTTACAGTAAAGACACTGTTCCTAAAGCTAGTTCTGCTTCTTTCCTGTTTCTTCTAGTAGCAACCTTTCCCCAGTTTGAGGGCTCTGCCAGGAGCGATTTCCTCCGACGCTGGATCACTTACCCCTCTGCAGCACGCATTGAGAACAAGTGAGGCACAAACACTGTTTCTTGGAATGTTTTACAGGAGGAACATGGAGCTCACTTTGCCTCTGACCCTCTGTTAAAGTAGAGCAAGGGACAGCATATGCTTTTTGAATGAGAAACTTTGAGCAGCATTTTCAGTCTGTTTTTCCTGGTGGAATGTAAGCCTGGCTGTGTGCGGTGTCCGCTTCAGATTTCAGTTGGATGCATACAGCAATCCTGGTTGGAGACTGTAGAATCTTTTCAAAACTCTTGTTCTTTTTTGTTGTTAATACATTGAAATCATATAAATTTATTTATTTTTCTTTTAGACATAGGATTTAAGTATTAAGCTCTTGTCTGTGACTCAGTCAGTTGGTGACAACTTATTGTTTTTGTTAAATAATGGAAAATCTTTCCCTGCAGTTTGTATTCCTTATTGTCTGAAGCAAATTACGTCTGTTTATTTTACCCCAAAGGTAGCTTTCTCCTCAGCTGGCTAGAAGTTTGTCATAATATCTGACAACTAATAGGAAAGTACAGCAGACCTCACTCATTGCTCAAAAAATATTTATGTGTGTATTTAACTGTTAAACAATTGTGTTAGATGAATTTTGGAAACACTACATGGGCTCACACAAAAAAGAGTGTCTGTTTGCTTTAAAGGTGGTGACTTGCTTTTTTTTTAAATTTTCTCCTCCCTTTTCAGAAGGTCCAGCTGAACTAAGTGTTGGTAGTTACACAGATGAACATTTTCTAGAGCTTTTTTTAAATTCTATTGTGAATTTAGTTGCTGTGAAGTTTGTTTCATTCTTGTAAGAGTCACTAGATAAAGGCAGACACACTTAGTGGAAGTGCTAAGAAGGGGTTGGACCTTGAAGATGACTGACCACAGATTGCTCCTTATCTGAAATGGGAGATGAGAAACGTGTTTAGGAAGCAGATGCATCGTTGCTGTTTCCGAACAGTGGAGGAAATGCTGGAGGCCAGCTCTTGAAGTAGATTAACTACAAGCATGCAGATTTTCTTTCTTACAGTTTGAGAATCTTTTGAAATAACATCTTGTCTTTTAAAAGGTCTGACCTCTCTGTAGCCTTGTTAACTTATATACCAAATCCAAAGACTTTTTTTTCTGTATGTGTGTGAGCTGTTTGCCAAAGATCTTAAGGTTGGCTGTGCACAAATCAACCCCAACTTCCCCATCTTGTTGTTTGCCATGATTCCTGGACACCCAGAAACTTTTCCACTTGCTTGAAAACTTGCTTTTTTGTCTTCTGGATTGAATGGCTGCCACTCGTGAAGGGGAGTTGGTAACAGTGGTGTTTGTTTTCTTAGCATCCAGTACAGCTTTTGGAGGCCTGACACCACTGGTGTTCTGTGAGGCATCAACTTCAAGGGCACTAATTAAACACTGGAACAGTCCTCGATTAAAACTGCCGATTAGCTCCTGAAGATTTTGTACTATCCCATAAATAGACATGTTTGGCAGGGGTATCAGTAGGAGATGAACTATCCATTTATTGTGTATCTACAGCTTTTCTTTTCACTCTAGAACCAGCCTGTCCCTGGTATTTGTCACCTGATGTTCTGCAACTTTGATCTTGCTAAGAGCAGATTCCTATTTACTGCCATTCAAGTCCTTGCTCAGGTTTAGTCAGCCTGCCTAGATCCTACAGCTTAATGAAGGAAGGTCCCAGATGTCTAGAGCAAATAAATCCAAAGATGTCATCAATCTTCTTGTTTGGGTGGTTTGTTTTTTTGGGGTTTTTGTTTGTTTGTTTGTTTTGTGTTTTTTGTTGTTGGTGGTGGTGGTTTTGGTTTTTTTTTCTTTGTTTTTGTTGTTGTTTTTTGGTTTGGGTTTGGTTTTTTCTTTTGGGCACAGATGGAAGCCTCCTGGAATCCCTAAAATATTCAAGTACAATATGGTATGATGCCTTTGCTTTGTTGGTTTGTGGTGGATTCTTTTTTTAACATCAATGTCAATTACATAAGAAAATTGGAGGTTAGTGGGAGTTCATTACTAGCTGGTAGTTCGAACATGTCCTGCAGTCTTCAGCAAAAGTCTCAGGATTCCAAATTTATGTGACTTTGAGAGGCTGTTAAAACATTTATGTGTTGTAAACAAAAGGCTTGATGTTCCCAAACCAGACTTTGAGTCTGATTAGTAATTAAACTTTTAGGATCCTTCTTGAAAAGTGAAATCCATACTTTAGTTTTTAAAATTTCAAGTATTAAATATATGAATATTAACGAAGTACTTGGGAATAAGAGCTGGAAGAAGTCCTGATTAGAAGACTGAAAGAAGTGCCAAAAATATACCTCTCTGCCTTTGTTTCTACTCCTTCCCCTAGTTGTTTTTTTTAGGGAGATTTTTGGGGGTCTCTGAGCTTCAGCTGGTGATGCAGCCTCTCAATTTTGCCATGAGGCACTGCTGGCTTCTCTCTGTCCAACCACTCTTAAATGCTGTGTCTTTCCAAGTTGAAGCCAAGGAAAGGTGGGATCACTAAAGAAAGATGGGATCTCCAAAGAAATTGCCTTTGTGAGCTCAGGCTGCTTTGAAGTGGGCAGAGATTAAGTGGTTTTACAGTGGCTTGTGGGGCAGGAAGGTGAGTGCAAGGAACAATACTCCCTGCCCCTTCTTTCTCCAGCCTGAACTGCTCAGAAGGATACACTGTGCGTATGTGTCTGCTTTTCTTGAAGTACTTTGACCTTTGGACCTTTATCATTGCTAACTGAAGTGTCATCATAGCATAAATAAACCTGTCAGCTCAAGTAGTGTGTTTCTGGCCCTCATCCCAGTCTTAGAGGCAGACATAAATGCCATCCTGGCTTTTAAGTTGCCTGGTCTGGTTGGAATGATGACTAAAATAATCTTACTTCTTTGCTCTTGATTATCTTCACTTCATTACTAAACTCTCCATCCTGCTTTGCGTTAATTTAAATCTGTTTCAAGTCTGAAGGCTCAGCAATATACCAGGTTGCTATTTACTGTCATTGGGTGTGTATCATTTTAGCAGGCTGACAGGCTTCACGGTGTATTTGTGACATTTTGAGATGAGAAAATACTTGGTTTTGAAATAGGGCATGCGGAAAGCATGGTAGATCAGAATGCTTATACAGGCTTGGTTAATAAACCAAAGAGCTGATCCTTTGAGTGCAAACATCGTTGGATTCATAGGCTACTGTGTGTTTGAGATCAAAAGAACAAGCTGGCAGAGATTTTGTTTCTTCTTGTTCCTTGTGTCCAGTATATCCCATGATGAAACACTGTGGAAACCTTACTGATGTGGCTCTATCAAGGGAGGCCTGATACTACTAGCTGATGCCAACTACCTGGCCTCTCTTGGGAGAAATGCCATGAGCACGTAATATGCTTTGGTGATGCTGCCAACAGTAGGCTCCCCCTTGGCAGAGGAGGGCAGCTGGGTATGTCGATGTGCCTTGGTTTATTTAAAGCCTTGCTGTGAGATAGCTTGTTCCAGTTGTTCCAGGCAGCTTCAAAAATTAAGCAGTTAACTCTGGCGCATGATTTTTATTTTTTTTTTTGTCATCTGCAGTGATGAGGCAGTAGGATATAACAAGCAGCATTAAAATGTTAATTTCCTGCAAATATGACCAAATTAGTAAGAACTGGGCTAGTTTATGTTAACAGTCTCAGCTTGTTGGTTTACTTGTTAGGAAGAGGCTTTTATACATTCCTTACAGACTTACGTAATGCATAATTTCCACGTTTTCTTCAAATGATGCAATTTTTTGTTTAATTTTCCTCAACTCTGCATATGCTTTAAAGAAGGCTCAAAATTGCACAGAGAAAATATGACTACATACCTCCATCTTCCCTCACCTTTCCAGCCTCTGTCATGCATGCAGCCATGTATGACACAGTGCTAAACATAGGCAGTCCAGCAACTCCGTCTGTGTCTGGAGACAAGTGGGTTACAAGTGGCTGGACTTCGTTTGTGGCAGTGTTGAGTGGTTTGACTGATGATCCATTTTGGATTTGTTTACAAAATTGAATTGGTTTCAAGAACCAATAAAGTTTGGGAGAAAACACAGGAATGCATGGGAAACTTAACTGGATTAATGTCTGGTTGGTTGTTTTTTTCCTTTTTATTTTTTTTTCCTGTCTTCCCCTGCCATGTATTGCCTTATGAGTGTCTGACTCACAGGATCTGTCATTCTTTCTGAGGTTATTTCACTTCTTGTCATAGACCCATGTTGTCACTCCCATATATAACCGTTGGTGGGGCGAAGGGGCAGCCTCTGCTCAGCCGCACCTTCGTACTTCTCCACTGGTTGCCTGTTTAACCTGTCACAACTTCTGAGCACGTACAGCAGTGTTCCTGGGCTGCTGTCCATCTTACATCCTCTACAGTTGGGAATACCATCAAAAATGTCACTTAATAGCAGTTCATACTGTGTACAGAGGTGGTTGGGAAACAGTATGAAAAAGATGATCAGACTATACGTCCCTCTTAGAAGAATTAGGTTTAATAACAAAGAATTCTAGTACTTCTGTTATCCAAAGCATGTTAAAATCAACATGTGAAATGAAAGATCTGCAGTTATGGCAGACTAGCCAGTCCACTAAACGGAAAAGTTAATTTGCAGAATTGTAATTACATTCCTCTTTAGTTTCTAATATCATAGGATGCTCTGCTGCCTGCTGTGGGCATGCTGGCCTTCTCTTTCGTTTATTTATTTTTTAATTCAGAATTACTATTGGAAATGTGGGGAAAAAAGAGGTATTCTGTCTGCTGAGGGAATGAACCATTTGCAATGCGAGGGAATTGGGGTTTGCTTTAGTAAGAGAGGTTACTTTGAACAACAGGGTCTTTCAACCTTAACCCAGCCATTTCACTATGTTAAGAGAAGCCAGTTAACTAGCCACATTATTAAACAGCTAATTGCAGTCCATAAATCAACGGCTGTCTTTTGGGCACTATGATCCAGTCCTGCTTGCAGCAAACCTGCTGACAGTGAGGATGAGCTTATGGAAAGGGTCGCACTTGGAAGAAGTGGAGGAGGGGACCACGTTACCTAGAGGATTGCTTTGGTGCTTTCTTGTGTCGTGCAACCTTCTCTGCTGTTCCCAAATTCTGCTACGTGGAGGGAAATAGCCCCCTTGTCTTTTGACAAGCTGTGTGGGTGAGAATGGAGGGGTGCTGCTTTCCGATGGAGGTGCTATTTGTATTTCTGTCGGTCTGGTGGGAGTTTGACCTTGAGTTTTTTTTACTCTGATAAGATTCCAAAGAATAGCTTACATGACTTTTACAAGTGGCTGTGTAGTGCCAGAAATAAAGCTGATGAAACTTGTAGTTTCTCCATTACTCCTTCATGTAATTTGGCTAAATCTGTCTGTGTGTTGTGCAGCACAGTAGTCTTTCATAGTGACCTTTTACACATTACCTGTGCAAGTTTTAACACAATACTACATGCCCCTTCATTTAGAAGTTAATGCAGTGAGGAATTGCAACACTACAAACTTGCATAATCCACATAGTGGTTTTTTATTTTTCTGCCATACCCCTTCTGTGCCTGTGGCAACAACTTCAGGAGCATTTTCAGGCTTTTGCTGAGAGGAAGGGAGGAGGAACAGCATAAGCAGCAGCACTGCTTCCCGCTTGGATCTGTGCAGGATTTGGGGATTAGAGACATTCTTCATAAGCTCAAGGCCAGTATATAGGAAGGAAATTAAAGGTTCTTGTAGTTGTGTTTGTAATTTGGTATGTGTTTAGTTATGTCTTCATAGCTCTCCTCCATGCACCAAAAATGTTGAACTTCACTCATGAAGGGAAAAATTTTAAAAAAATCAGAAAAATTAAAAAAAAAAAAAAGAATTCAATCCCTTTTGTTGGCTGTATGCTGACTACTGAAAAAAGTGGCGCACATCTCAAGCACATACCTGTTTTCTTCTGGTTTATTTTTGCAACATAGATATTTTGGAGCCCCAAATCAGCAGTGAAAGTGTTAAAACTTGCAGAAACAAATGATGAAGAGTTGTACACAAAATGACTGCATTCTGTGACTTTTTCCGTGATAACTCACATCTAGGTGGGTTCATGCTAACTTGTTACTTGCTTACAGAGCTGTCTCCCTAAACCGAGGGAAGCCCCTCAAGATAGACCGTCTTGCCATACTATGTGTGTTAGCCTTATTCTCAGTGAGGTGTCCCAGTAGCTGAGTGATTTGAGAACCATGAACCAGTGATTGCTTGGTGAACGGAAAAGTAAGGGCGTTAGCTTTATCATTGCATGTGTAACACAGTAGTTGTAGGTCTGCAGCCTTTTGCTCAATAGCACTAGTAACTCCTGTGTAGCCTTACCATAAGGGAGACCTAATGCCCAGGTAGTTTGGCACTGTGGCATATGTGAAATGTTATTCAGACCTGGAAGCTGTATATGTGTGGCACTGTGGCTGTTAGCTGGTAAGGGCTGGGGCAGGCTTCTCCCTTAGCTGTGGGTTGCATGCTCGGCTATGCCCAATGCACTGTGTAGAGGTCAGCAGAGCTTAATCAGGCTGCAGTTGTTGACTGTGAGTCATGTCCTGCTTCAAATGTGTACATCTTCTCTTTTTTCTTATTTTTTATGAATAGCAAGGTGAAATACTTGTTTCTCAAAAGAGGAACGTGTAGTCATTGTTCAAAACTAGATCATGCTTTATACATGTGTTCTGGTTTTGAAGCTTGCTGGGTGACCTATGTACAGTCATCCTGAGCAGATGAGGTGCTTTGCTGCTGAGAGACCTCTCCAAGAAGTACCTGTGTCATGGTTTAACCCCAGCCACAGCTTTCATGTTCAAAAACATGAACAATATCTGTGTTTGTAGTGCAAAGATGATGAATGTACAGTTGAACTATGAAAAATTCAGTCACTGTTGGATAGGTATAACTGCATTGGTCTCCATAACTTGCCCTTTTTTTTACTTTATGAATGAAAATTCTTCCTGGGGGCTGGCAGGGTTCACGCTTTCTAAACAGTTTAGTGATCACCTTCCATAATATACTTTCTAGTATAAGATGTTCCATGCTAGTATGTGTACTTCTGACTTTAAATGTTTATTTTAAAGCAGATTGTAAAAGGCCAACTTTATTCTGAGTGCTTTTTCAAGCCATGGTTCTTGCACTTCCATTTGAACAGTGGAAGAGGTGATAATATACGTATGGAGAGTTGCCTTATTATACCTTGGGTTAGGTGTGTCTCATCCTTGCACACTACCCTGATGGGGTACTCTACATGCCAGTCAGAGTGGTCTGGGTTGGAAGGGACCCCAAGGATCATCAAGTTCCAACCCTCCTGCCACAGGCAGGGCCCACAACCTCCAGGCCTGGATCTAGACAGGGTTGTTCAGGGCCCCATCCAACCTGACCTTGAACACCTCCAGGGTTGGGGTATCCACCACCTCTCTGGGCAGCCTGTTCCAGCACCTCACCACTATTCAGTGAAGAACTTCCCCCTAATACCCAATCTAAACCTTCTCCCCTCTAGCTTCAATCCATCCCCCCTTGTCCTACCACTATCCACCCTTGTAAAAATCCGACTCTCCTCCTATGTGCTCCCTTTAAGTGCTAGAAGGCTGTAATGAGGTGTCCCCCACAGCCTTCTCTTCTTCAGGCTGAACAAGCGCATCTCCCTCAGCCTGTCCTCATAGGGGAGGTGCTTCAGCCCCCTGATCATCTTCGTGACCTCCTCTGAACCCTCTCTAACAGCTCCACGTCTTTCTTGAATTGAGGGCCCCAGATCTGGACGCAGTACTCCAGATGGGGCCTCGTGAGGGCTGAGTAGAGAGGGACAGTCACCTTCCTGTCTCTCCTGGCCACCCTTTCAGATACAAAAGTTGTGGTGCTTACTTATAGCAGCACTTCTCCTGTGCCCTGGCTTCTTGCTTGGCTGAAGACTACCCAGACTTGAGCTGCCTCAGCCTTCTTCGATATGGAGGCTCTTGCTGAGCTGATGGTGTTCATCTTCCCATCTTTGCCATCAGCTCCCCCAGTAGACAAAATTCAGAGTTAGGAAGCAGAAAAAAAGCCTTTAGTCAGTGCCAAGCTGTGCCAAGCTGTGACAAGCTCTTCCCCCATCCTTCAGAGGAGGGATTGAAGCTCTGGCATGGGACTGATTTCTGAAATGTGCCTCATGGCAGCTTCATAAATGCTGTCCTTAGGTTGAGGCTTTGCAGTCGTTTAACTTGTTTTAAGTGCAGGTGTCAGCTGTAAAATTATGCTTTCTCCCTCTGCCCATGACCAGAAACATTTTCTGTGACGGAGGCACAGGATCTCTTAATTGCTTGTGCAACCATGAGTGAGGCTGCATAGCTGTCTGCTCCAATTAGACTGACCTTGCCAGAAAACAAACACAAAAATTAGTTGTATCAGCAGTGAGCTGATAAACTGCATGAGTGGTCAAGTCACATAAAGGCCATGGCAGAAATAAGAGTGGTTGCTCTCTTTGGTGTCATCCTGTGATCAAGGTGGCTTGAAGCTTGGCTTGGCTGCTATTAGAATAGTACAGAGCAGGGGTATGGGGCAGGGAAGGGCTATGCGATGGGTGACCGGGAAGGGAGGGTTTCACCTGGAGGGTGATAGGCTTTTATGAGTGCCACAACACAGCTACCCCTCTTGGGTGTCTGTCATGCTCACCAGGCAGAGTAGCCAGCGATCGCAAGTGCTGAGCAGTTATTTGCTGCCCCACAGCTGGAACTGGTGGCACCTCCTGTCTGTGTGATGCTTAAGATCCTCTCTGTGGGCAAAGTCCTTTTATTCCAAGGTTTCTAGTGGTGCTCTTCAGATTGCACAGTAAACTTGCCTTTGGTGGGGGGAAAGTAAAAAAAAAAAAGTTTATTTTCCTAGTTTGGGAGCTAAAAGTCCAAGTTTACAGGGGAATTAATTTAACAAAGCTTGTTAATTTTAGGTTTCGTGAGAGAGACAGAGGTGTGTAGGGTGTCATCGTGTTGGTGGAAGGGGTGCATTTTTGGAGGTGTGATGTTTCCAGTGTGATTTTAATGAGGGATTAAGCACAAAGTACAACTCCCACAGCTACTCAGCTGAAACAGTCACTGCCTTCAGTTTCTTTCTTGACACACACGCTGGTGTGTGACCTATATAGGTATGTTTTTGACTTGTACATGCATAGTTTTTGGCTCTTTGTGGGTTTTTTTTGTGGTTGTTTTGGTTTTTTTTGTTCCCCCTTCCCAGCACCCACAATTTTCTAGGTGCCTCCTCCTCTGGGCTACTGAACGGCCTGTCTCCAGTTGGTTGAGGGATTACAGCCCCCTTGCACTGGTCTGAAACTTTGTGGTGGCTGCACAGCTCATTGTGGGAACCTCTGGCTTAAACCATTTGCCAGATGTGGCTGAAGAACTGTCTGGCTGAAGCAGGGGCAGAAGAGAACCCTACAGCCCCTGCGTCGCCCATCTTTTCCCAGTCCATCCTGTCTGCGGCAGCCGAGCTGGAGGGTTTGAAGACAAGTCACTTTTGTGGTACAACACCAATTCATCTCCCAGGCAGCTTCATGCTGTAAAGTGAACGTTAGGCTCTTGGAAAAAAAATAGATTTAAGTGTAATGCATATTCATGAAGCTGCATTATGGTTGCTGTGACAACCTCACCACTGGCGGTCGAGATGGGTGTGTTGATCTTCTGTTTCCAGTCCCTGTGCTATACCATAATGTATGTTACATGGCTTTCCACTTTTTTTTCCTCCTTTCCTCCACACAGGCAGTGGACAATTTAAGTAGTTTGATTTGATGCTTTATTAATAGCTACATGTAATTAATCCTGCAACACTGAAGCATAGCTTCCTGCTTGTTTCCAACCCATGTTAATCAAGTGTTGCTTCTGCCAGCAGTTTGTAAAACAGGAGAAAGATGATTCTGGTGTAATGTTCTTGGTTCATCTTTTATACTCAAATTGCAAATAAAATAACTTGATCTCTCATGTAACAAAAACCCCATTGAAGTCTGTCCCTATCTAGTTGTCAGTCTCTAGAATTTTAAGGACCCTTGACCTTGAAAGGGTTAGGAGCTTTCAGTAGGTGTTACCCAAAACCAGAAAGCAGTTTGCTCTCCTTATGCGTTACATCATGCTGTGACCCTGGGTCCATGAGTGACATAATTGTAGGGAGACTTTAGCAAACTGATGCTAAGATGGTGACTAATTTCAGGATGAACCTGTGACGTATTGAGCGTGGGGAGAGCTCAGCTCTGAAGGTCAGGCTGTGCGTGTTTGTTGCTGAGTGTTGTGCAAACGCTCATAACTTTTGGAGAATGTTTGTGAGCTGTTCTTGGCCAGTCCAGCTGGATGCTTGGCCCAGAGTATTGCCATTTCTTGTTTCCAATAGGAAATTATGACATCATTCTATACAGAGGGCTTCTCATATTGCATAGTCCTGGGTGATAATGTCTGACGTGGGAGCCATTCGCTAAAGGCTGCATTGAATGAGGTTGGTGTCTCTTTTGTGTGCTTAAGTGTCTTGTTGAGTTGAGCTTAATATAAAGTTTTCTTGAAAGGTGTCGACTTCCTTCTACAGAAAACCAACCCCCTGTTGGAGACCAAGAAGATCTTAGAAAAGATGCTGTGGGTAAGGTTTGGTATCTTCTGGAGAGCAGTTTGGGAGAAGTGTGTGCAAAGGGGGAAGAAAAGCTGAGCAGACAAGGAGCTCTCAAGTGCAGTCAGTTGATCTTTCAGTGGTTAGTTTCTTAAATATTAATAAGTACAAAATGTTCAGACAGTGACTTGAGATGAGACACTGTCCATTAAAATAAGAAATTGGGAGGGAAAATAATGTGGCAAGAAGGAACTTTTTGCATAGAGCGGTATATGGTGCTCGATGATGGATCTGTTGTAGGTGAAATGTACCCACTGTGGTTTCCAGTGCTAGTTAGGCATGTCCAGAAAAAAAACATGACACGCTTTGTTTTCAGTGTCAGTTGGTATTTTGATACACTCAGGCTATCTTCTTGTGTTCTTGCTCTCCTGTCAGCTCTTCAGCGAGAATATGCAGGAGCATTCCAGTGAATGAATACCTATCCTAATCGTGATACCTTCTGCTCCCTCAATTTGCATGCTCCTCCCTCACAATAAGACTGACACATCCTGGTGTTGACATCATGTCTGTGTTCATACATGCACAGCCTGCTTTTTCTTGGTTATCAAAGCTCTTACATTGGGCTTCTGCAGAAAGACATTTTGAGATTGAAAACAGAATGTAAAGGAGAAGGGGCGTAAGGATGGGAAATAGGTATGTGATAGGTTTGCTTCAACTCCAATGTCATCTTGGCCCTCTGAAGTGCTGTTTTCCATCCATAATGCTTTAGTGGGGTGTTTTGTTGGTTTGCCTTGTTCTTCTCCCACCTCCCCACTCCCCCCCTCAGCCCCTTCACCCCACCCCCACTCCTTGCAGGCTCCAGATTAATGCTTGCTGAGGCAATGATGCTGTTGCACTTTGTGTATTGCATTTACAGTTTTAATAGCTATGGGAAACAAAATTGCCTTGCTGTGAAGCAGGGACCTTTCTCCAACAAAGCGCATATGAAGGTTTAGTCCTTCAATCTCTGCCTGGTATGCCAGACCACATACTCAGCATGTTCTTGTGTGAAAGAAAATAGATGCAATAACAGAAAGCCAAAACCTATAGGCCACTTATAGGGAGACTCTAGGGCAAGTTATAGCAGGATTCAGACAGTGGAGCACTGAGTGCTGCCTTTCCCAGCGTCCCTCCCTTCTGTGTGCCAGCCTTTTCCTTATCCATGAGGGAACAGTGGCACAAGGTGGTGATGGGATGTCTGTAGAAGCATGCCCCCATAACCAGCACCCCTCCAGGCTATGTTAGTAGTCTGTCTCTTGTTCCCCAGCAGCTGGTTGGCTTCTTCCTGAAGTCTGTAAATGTAGGGACACAAAGCTGTGCTAGGTCTCCTTACAATTTTCACGTGAAAGTTTAGGAAAGCTTTATTTTTCTCTACGTAACTTTGTAAGGGGTGTGTGTGTGTTAGTTTTATGCTTTGGGTCTTGAATTATTTGGTTAAACTGAACATCTGACAGTTATTTGGGGGTTAATTGAAGGTTTTCATATTAGGTCCAAATAAAGTCATCTGTTCTCTGGCCCTCTGTAAAAGGAATAAAACTTCAGCCCTGAAGGGTTTGCTTTAGCAACTAGATATTAATGGCATTAAAAAAAAATCCTCACCTTTAAAGCCAATTTTTAGTGGGCTTTGGGGGTTTAAGTGTGGAAAATACAGACTTTTGTCACTAATCAGGCCCGGTGTTCATAAACCATTACCTAGTTTTTACTAGATAATCTGGGACTTCAGGGTAATTTTTACAGGCAGCTGTTTAATTTTGCTGTTTCGATCTTTGCTACTCAACAACAGAAATAAAACCTTCCTTGTTAAAACCTGAGTGTCTGAATACCCTTGTTTGTAGGCATGTTAATGTAAGATACTCTTACTGTAGTAAACAGAGGTCCTGCTAGTATTACTATTTCTGTCTAACGTGTAGCAAAGTTGGACCTAAATGAGTTTCCCAGGATCAGTGTCTAGTGTCTGCCTTCCTGTTCTCTGCAGTACTTTGTGTTACAGCACTGTGGGGGAAAGATCTCCTGTTGCTTATGTTAATGGTAAGTTGTTTGTATGAAGAAATAAACTTGACCAGGGAGGATGGATTTGATTTTATTTTGCTCAAGTTAATAATTTGTAAACAAAGTATCAGTCTTAATTCTAATTTATAGCTTGTTTGTTTTCTGGTAGTCAGAAAATTATTTACAGAATCGCAGAATGTTAGGAGTTGGAAGGGACCTCGAAGGATCATCTAGTCCAACCTCTCTGCCAGAGCAGGATCACCTAAATGATTGTCATGTTTGGGACTAGTACTGTTTAACATCTTTGTCAGTGACATTGGCAATGGAATGGAGTGCACCTTCAGCAAGTTTTTCAGCAGCACCAAGGTGTCTGATGTGGTTAACACGCTGGAAGGAAAGGATGCCGTCCAGAGGGACCTTGACAGGCTTGAGAAGTGGGCCTGTGTGCACAGGATGAAGTTCAACAACGTTCTGCATATGGGTTGGCACAATCCCAAATGCAACTTCACTGTGGGCAGAGACTGGATTGAGAGTGGCCCAGGGGACGACTTAGGGGTGTTGGTTGATGTACAGCTCAGCATGAATGAGCAACGTGTGCTTGCAGCCCAGAAAGCCAACTGGTATCTTACGCTGTATCAAAGCCAGCACATCCAGAGGGAGGGCCACAAAGAGGATGAGATGGCTGGAGCACTCTTCTTGCTTGGAACACAATCTTCTCTGCTATGAAGATAGGCTGAGAGAGTTGGGATTGTTTAGCCTGGAGAAGGAATGGCTCCAGGACGTTATTGCAGTCTTCCAGTATCTGAAGGGACCTACAGGAAAGAAGGAGAGGGACTGTTTACAAAGGCATGTAGGGATAGGACAAGGGGTAATGGCTTTAAATTGAAGGAGGGTAGTTTTATATTTGACATTAGGAAGAAATTCTTCCTTGTGA
This sequence comes from Heliornis fulica, assembly GCA_013399135.1. Lineage (NCBI taxonomy): Eukaryota > Metazoa > Chordata > Aves > Gruiformes > Heliornithidae > Heliornis > Heliornis fulica. Next base: position 74,722 of record VXBZ01005864.1, on the reverse strand, counting down.
GGGTGGTGAGGCCCTGGCACAGGCTGCCCAGAGAAGCTGTGGCTGCCCCCTCCCTGGCAGTGCTCAAGGCCAGGTTGGATGGGGCTTGGGGCAACCTGGTCTAGTGGAGGGTGTCCCTGTTCATGGCCGGGGATTGGAACTTGATGTTTTTTGAGGTCCTTCCAACCCAAACCAGTCTGGGATTCTGTGTATGACGGTGTGGGGAAATGAGAGTGTTTCTAATGCCATGGAGTTAAAATAATATTACAATTTCATAATATTTGTTTATGTGTAGTTTGAAGGCAGATGTAATGGGTCTGTGTTCACAATCTGAGCTCTTTTTGTGCAAAACTGTGTGTTCATTTACAGTTGTTGGTACAGGGAATAACTAGAAACAGCCTGAAACTTAGAGCTGAACCAGCTGAGTCCAGGATGTGGATAAGTAACTGAGAGAGGCCGAGGGGATAAATAGTGGTTATGGTGAATCAAGTGATTTTGATATAGTTACTGTATTTTTTCAATATGCTAGTTCTTGATCTGATTCTGGTCTTGCATTTTACAAAAACTTCCTCAGGCTTTTATAAATTTTTCCCAAGATGCTTGGAATGCAAAGTCTCCAAGAAGCTTTTTTGTAGTGAGCCTGAAACTGCTGAAATGTCACCGTATAAGTTGCGAGAACAGGCTGCTGACATAAAAAGCCTGTCTTAGCACATTTGGCTGGAGGCCAGACAATGAGTTTCTATAGGAGCTTGTTGGCAAGCTTAGGTTTTTGCTTAGGTTAATCTAATGTAACTGTAAGTAATCTGGGAGCCCAGTATACTCAAACCCATTTTTAGACATAATGATCTTATTATTTTTAAATTATAACTGACCAGATATTTTTATATAACAGCTTCTTGTATTTAAAGTTATTAAAAATGCCTAAGAACATGATTTTCCACTATTTCCTTGTTTAATGGTCAATACTTTAAAAATATTGACAGCGATGTCATGTCTTTTTGCTAGCCTCGGTGCTGAGCATGTTCACTGGAATGATCTGTTAGCGCTTCAGAGATAGGCTTGCAGTCTTAAAGACCAGGTGGTCTTTTAGATCTGTAAAAGATACTGTAATGTGTTCATGGATCCATTTGTTTTCCAGGTTATTCTGTGATCTAGGGCTGAAATGCATGAACTGCTCTGAGAAGGCTGGAGTTTCAGACTTTGTGTTCCTGAGTGTCCCACCCAGGAAGTTCCACTGCTGGGCCTTTTCACCAGCCTCATGGGTCTCACTCTGCCTTTATTGCCTGAAGGCAGTGCTTGAAGAGAAGGGTTGGAGATTGCTCTGGAGATATTTTTGTGGCCTCTGGCTTCTCTTACCGTTAAGTGAATGTGAATCCACTCCTGTGGCTTTAACAGGAGAACGCTGAGGACTCCTGATTCTGCTCAGGACACTGATACTCATCTGCAGCCTTGAGTTAACTTCTCTGTCTGAAAGTGGGATGGAGAAGGCTTGAGATGCATGTTTGTCCTCCTTTGGTGTGGGATGGTGAGTGCTGACCAGAAAGGGAGAGCACTACCTTCCTTCATTCTTTCCTTGTGTAGTTGTGTCATTAGCAGCGGCAGCATGGATGACAAACAGGTCTTGGTTCACAACTACTTTGCTGTAGGTCTGACTTACTTGGTATACTTAAGTGGTTGAATGTAGATGAAGATCCTTGAGACAGGAGAGAGTGTGATACAGTTGTACTGGTGCCTGTTGGAGATTTCAGCTTCCCTCATAGCATTTGTTCTCTAGTTGCTATTAATAGTAGGTCCTACAGATATTTTGGGATGTGATAACTGACAAGTTTCTTCATCAAATAGTCAATGAACAAGCAAGAAGTGTTTCTATTTAAAACTTCACTTTGACAAGTACTAGAACTTCAAAGAAAAGCTCTTCGTAGAGAATAACCTTGGTGTGAGTTACTGCAAGCAATTCTCTATTTCAGTGAAATATTAAACCCAGGGCTGCAACTTTAAGCATCTCTGATAAAGGAAGAGTTTTGTGTTTGGGGGGGTGGGGCTGGGGGTGGTGGTGAGTTGCCAGCTGCACTATAGGGGATTTGTATTAGTGTCAAACTTCTGTGTTTAAGTGAAGGGTCCTAATAAACCTTGGCAGAGATGCAAGCTAAGGCAGATTCTGAAGGGAACGATCTGGTTTGAACTTGGTGCGAGTAGACACTGCCAAAGTGTTAGAGTAAGTGGAGAATTCCCAGGGAAAGACGGATAGCTCTGTTGAAAAGAGGTTTGTGTTAGGAGGTGAGAATTGCCTCAATTGCAAAGACTGTGGGAGCCAGTAGCAAAAGGGTCTCGTCGTGCTCTTTATTTGTATGCCTGAAGTGATGCATGTCTAGATCTGCTTTTTGCTTTTTCATCTCNTAGTAATAGGAACAAGTGTCTCAAAATACATTTTTCCCACTGGAAAATGGAGCTCTCTCCATTTGGGAGATCTCTGCAGCACCACACAAGTGGAGCGCTCAGAGCTGAGAAACAAAGTTTGTAGTTGAAGAAACTGTGTCTGCTTTGTTAGTAGCTTGCTGGAATGGCACAATCAAGGAACAAATTTTTATTTCTCTTTTTATTTAAAAAAAGATGGAGCCTTGGGACCTTTCGGTGCAGAGTGTGATACATGCAAGGTATTGAATTGGACCCACTCGGCTGGTCTGGTTTAGACTAGTACTTAGACTGTGCAGTGTCTTGGAAAGCTACTGTTATAATGAGTTTGCGTATAGTAATTAGGCTTTCTTCTGTTGTCTTTTAAAAGTAAAAACTGCTTCTCTCAGTACAGTTTATGATTTATAATTTAAGTATTGCTCATGTCACATACTGTCTCTGGAAGTGAAATGCCCTGGGCATTTCTTAGTCCTCCAGATGCTGTGGCACCTGCACATTCTACAAAAATCCTTACTGCACTGTTTTTCTGACAGAAAAGTTTTTATCATGCTAGTATTAGAAAATGTGAAAGCATTGCTAATGAAGTTATTTTCCTTTGCATCTCAAAAGGAGTGATAGAAATCTAGCAAAGGGTATACAAGATTGTCAGTAGTGGTGATATTAAGGATCTTGGTAGTGTGGTTTGTGGTTGATTTCAACTACCTCTGGTTTTTGGTGGGGTCTTCTGCATGGATCTCTCTGGTAGCTTTCTTCATGAAACCCTTGATTACTGTCTGTTTTCTTAGCCTGAAGCAATCGGGAGATTTGACAGCCTCACTACTATTCTGCTCCAGGTTTTCTGGGAATTTAAAAATTGGTTGTGAAGCTTTTTGGATTTTCATGTCTTTCATTAGAAGTATCAGCAAGTGGAAGACTGTGCTTGTCAACGAAACTTGGCTTCAAGTAACCTGCCAGGAATTGACTTCGTAGTCATTCTTTGGAGTGCAGGTTGTTAGCTTGTGCCCATTCTGACTTGCTTTAAAAATAGCCATGAGAAAGAGGCCATAATAGTGTGGGAAGATGGTAAATCATCAACTACTGAAAAACAACTCATGCATCTGTTACACTGTGGAAAAAAATGCCTATTAAAAAGCTAAGTTGCAGCATTTTTTTTCTTCTAACGGCAGGAAGGTGGTTGCAAGTAGTTAGCAATTAGAATGTGTGTGTTAAAGGTTTGTTGCAAGCTTTCTAAAGTCATCTGAACGTTTTGTTTCTTGCAGAGACTCCAACCGTCATGTTAAGGTAAAGCAGAAAAGTGCAGTGCTGAACATGCTAAAGAAGTTGGACAAAATAAGGTTCAGAGGTCACAAGAGAGATGAGTTCCTTGATTTAGCAGAGTCTCCAAATGCTTCAGACACTGAATGTGGAGATGAAATCCCGGTGAAAATACCTCGAACATCAACTCGAGAGAATGAAGAGCTGAGAGACCCTGTAAGTACTTGATTTAAGCATCGTTACATTATGCAGTGGCCAGGCAAAAAATAACAGATATTTATTAATTTTTGTCTCTGTATTTTGGATTTAACACTTGCAAATTTGTGGACTAGGAAGCAAGCTTCCAGTAGTAACTTCCATTTTGTGGAGAGATCACATTAATTTCTTAGTATTAGGGTTCCCTGTCCCCACTATTGATTTTAGTTGTTGCCTGTTGACAGGTTTGTTACTCTTGGACATTCTTCTAAATTCTGCTTGGTTTGTATTTGTTTGGTTGAACTACTAACAAATGGGTCTGAAGGAAAGACTTCATTTCAGTCTGAGAAGCTCAGACTTGCTCAAATGGCACTGGCTAGGACCTCTGGGATAAGACTATTGGTGGCTTTCTTAGAGTTAGAAGGCCACACACTACCTTGTTCTTCTCTGCAGTGTTTGCATCAAGTAATGCATCCATACTTTAGAGCTGTTTTAAATCTATGCAGGAGGTGAGTAAGACTCTTCAGGTGCTAATCTTTTTGGTGTTTATAAGCAGAAACACTCACAGACCTCACTTTGTAAAAGACACTATTTCAGGAGAAGTTAAATACTGGGTTAAAAAAAATTAAATCCTGCTTTAACCATTAAAAACTGTCTACAATGTAAAATACGATCTGTCTATTTCACTGCACTCTACAAAGTCAGTACAACAAAGTCAGTCTACAAAATCTAGGAAGTCAGAGTTTGTACCACTCTATTTGGAAACTGACTGCAGTTTCTATCCACAAAACATCCTCAGGCTGTTGGCTGAACAGAGCTTCTACAACTCACCACAACTAACTCGGAACTAAACTGAGTTTTAAATTCAGTTAAACTAAAACAGAAGCATTAAACTAGAAGACTTTAAACTATATGTGGCTAAGCATCTCCTTTGGGGTTGGCAGCCTGTTTTCTGCTTCGTAGCTATTAGGGTTTGTTTGTGGGGTTTTTTGTGGTTGTTTTTTTTTTGGGGGGGCGTTTGGGGTTTTTTGGGGTTTTTTTTTGTTTTGTTTAATTGAAGTAGGCTTGTATGGCATCGCATACAGACCTGCTTATATGGAACTCTTGCTGGAACTTTTTCCCTATGATCCTGGAACAAACAAACGGGAATGACTGAGCATTTTTCTGTCACAAAAGGATTATTGTATGCAAATCCTGAAGTTCCACAGACAAAGAAGGTCTTTTGAATGCCTTTTCTTTGCTCTTATTCTACTGAAAACATCTGTCATTTGTTAAGACTTATTGTGTATGCAGGGACTAATCTGTGCTACTCCCCTTCCAACATGGTTTTCTTCTGAGTTTGGTTTTTTGGGTTTTTTTTTTTTTGTTTGTTTGTTTGGGGTTTTTTTGTAGGTAAATGCTGCTTATTTTCATTAACCTTCAGGCATTATGCTTATGTATAGAGAGCAGGGAATACACTTTGTAGATGATCAGTAGGATCTGTATGGCAGATCTAGAGGCTAGAGAAAGATCTGTCTTAAACACTACATACTATTGTCTGTATTTCTTCAGGAGGATAATAGCTCCAGGATGGTATGTCTGAGGGAACAAGGAGGTAAACCTACAGTTTTGACTAGTTATAAAGCCTTATGGCTACACATCTGTGGAGTGGTCTCTGTTTTCTCAAATTCTTGTGCTTTGTATGCTAAGAAGGTAGTTTGAAGAATAACATTTTATGGCTGTTTGCATGCTGTTGAGTAGGCTGTTGTGATCAAAGTCCTTGGAATATAGTTGGAATATAGGAAACAGGGAGAAAGGGAGAGAGGAAAGCAACAACAGCATCACAACATCTGACTTTTTTGCTCTGCTCCTAATGTTTGAAATCTCCAAACCCAGTGTGATGCTGGAACAGCCTAAGAGCATTGGCCGTGTTAGATACATGCAAAATAAGCAAACCTGTATGAGGAAAGAGGTCTGACGTATAAAGGATAAATTTCAGATTGGAAGTTTGGGGGATTAGTGCTTGACCCTCACAGACATCTGCCTGCTAAGCACTGCTGCCCATCCATAAAATGAAGGGACAAGAAATAATTCCCTGAGCTGCAGAGATGCCAGGAGTAAAGAAAGCAATGCTTTTATGTTTAAATCAATCTTAAAATAGTGGCCAAGGTCATGTGAACAAGACCATTCTGAATTATGTCTGTGTTTTATTGAGATCATCTGGTTGAATTGTCTGAGTTGTTTTTAATTTGGTGACTGAAACTCAAATCTTAAATTGCTTATACAGAGTGGATTTCTTTTATAGGCTCTGTAAGCAATTTAGTGTTATGCTTCCATTACACTGATCATGAGAAGACTGAGTCTTGTTGGTTTCTTGCTGTTTAATACATTTGGGGACTGTTGAAAGCATACAAAAGTCAATGCACTTCTTGTGCTTGAATTGAAGTTAGGCTGCATGTTTTGTCAGACGGATGTGAGCTGCACTGTGCTTCAGCTTCTGTTCCTTCACTATTAAAAGAAGAACAGAACTCGTGAGCATGAAAGAGCAAGATTGGTTCCTTGGAACTGAGCATAAACATGCAGTCCTGGTCACCTTATCTGCATCTACAGCATGTAGATGTGTCTGACTCCACTGTCACTCATTCCTTTAACAAAGGCTTCATCTCAGTCCCTCTCTTTATATTCCCCCTACCACTGTGGTGTATTAATAATTATAGAGCCATTACAGAAAGATCTATCTATCAGAACAATATGGCACAGTCATGTGAATGAAAGGCCCTTCTGTACTGTGCCTCGGGTAAGCGAGACACTTAAATGCGCTTTTAGGTGCCTCTTCTTTATGTGTGTGTCTGAACTTCAGGAGCATATGCAAAACCTTGCCACAATGGAGGTTTTAGAGTAAAACCCCTTGTCGTAAAAGCTCAGGATTGTGGAGCACTGACCATCTGCAAAGAGCACCCTCTGTTGCACACCTGCAGGAGTAGTGAACGTTCAGTCCCAGGCCACAGATACAGCAGTGGGACTTCACATGTCTCATGGAAGTAGCACATACAAAATTTTTTCCTTGTGGAAGGACAGAAAGGGTGGGTAGATGAGATCATCATGATCATCATATGCCTTTATCTTAAAACTCTGAGCTTCACCTGTTTACTTCAGTGATAAACTTCCTAACTCATATTTGGGTAAAGCACACAGCTAGCTCCTGGTAGGAGAGTCCTGAGATTGGAAGGTGTTGTGGTTTCGGGGGGCAAGGTTCTGTTGGAGAAAGGAGGGCTGAAAGGTTGGCTTCTGCAAGAAGCAACTAGAAGCTTTTTGGAGATCTGACAGTAAATAGCTTTCAAGGGTTTCAAGGCTGGACTCTGACACTGACAAGGCTGAGCCCAACAGCGCCGGTCACAGCGCGTCTGGGAATCACCTTTTAGAGAGAGAAAAACACAAACAGACGCATTTTGCCATCAGAGAAGGAAGTGAGAAGATGTAAGAAACTTTGCAGACACCAAGGTCAGTGAAGAAGGTGGGTAGGAGGCGCTGAGAGAAAGATTCCCCAAAGCTCGTGGAGAAGACCACGGCAAAGCAGTCTGTCCCCCTGCAGTCCATGGATGATGATGCGGACCAGAGATCCAATCTGTAGCCCTTGGAGGATCCCACTCTGGAGTGGGGGTAGACACCTGAAGGATGCTGTGACCCTGAGGGAGGGCCCCGTTGGAGCAAGATCCTGGCAGGACCTGCAGCCGGTGGAGAGACCGACCCATGCCAGAGCAGTTTGACGGGGGGACTTGTGAGTCCATGGAGGACCAGGCTGGATCAGTCAAGGTCAGCACCCCATGGAAGGGATCCACGCTGGGGCAGTTGGAGAGGACCTGAAGCCCCATGGGAAAGGACTCAACATAGGAGAAGTTCTTGAAGTACTGTCTCCCATGGGTGGGACCCCACACTGGAGCAGGGGTAGAGTGTGAGGAATGTTCCTCAATCTGTTAAGAAGGAAAACAACTCGTTAGGAACTGACCAAAGACTGAAGCCTCCATTGCCTATTCCCTCGCCGCTCTGCTGTTTCTTATTCTGTAGATGCAACATGGGTTCCTTCCTGCTAGATCACAATTCTGCAGTGCAAGTGTTCAGATAGGGGGACAGTGCCCTGAAAATCATAGATCACCCTTGTGTTTGTCAGTTCTGGTTTGATTTGCCTTATTTTAAGCTATGTCTTGTCATTTTGTGCTGTAGATGAATTTATGTACTCTTAATGTGACAAATGTCCCATTTTTATAAAAGGGAGAAAATGTTCAGTACTACGTACCAGTATGTGGATGAACTCACTGCAAAAGAGGATCATGTCCCCTTTGGCAGAGCTGGGGAAAGAACAAATTTGTGTCGAAATCAGTGGAGGTTCATAACTAACCTGGCAGTGAGCATTGCAAGGCGAAGCGTTCTCATACCTGGAACACTGTGCTGGCAGCAATCTAATGTACTTATGCAAGTTCCCCACTAGTGTGCTAGGATGAAATGTGAGTTATTGCAGTACAGGTAACATTAATTGCTTTTCTATTACAGTTTGGCTTTTGTTGAAACATGCCAATTAAATTTTTAAACATACCTGTATCAGTCATGTTCCTTTACAATCATTGGATGGTGTAAAGCATGGTGCAGACATTACAGATGAGATACTAAAATCTCTAAACCTGTCTAGCACTAGATTATTTTAAAATTTATGTAAAATATATCTGTGTTTTAGGAGCTTGCCAATGTGTGTATGCTTCCCAGAATTGCTACTAAGGATTCACTGTTTGTGCAGAGGCTTTCGTTCTTGACCAGTGTTGTTGAATTTCCCTTTCCTTACAGCAGGTAAATGCTATGGGGAAACATTTTGTAATTTGAAGTAAGAAAATGCACATGAAGTGTCAGTTGAGAAACTCAGGGAAACTGACCTCTCTAGACAATCTGCTGTTGTATTGCTGAAGACAATCACAGAATAGTTTGGGTTGGAAGGAACCTTTTAAAGGTCATATAGCCCAACTCTCTGCAGGGACGTCTTCAACTATATTGGGTTTCTCCAATCTGACCGTGAACATTTCCAGGATGAGCTGTCTACAGCCTGTCTGGGCAACCTGTTCCAATGTTTCACTATCCTCATCATAAAAAATATCATCCTTATTTGTAGTTTGAATCTACCCTCTTATAAGTTATGAACCATGATCCCTTGTCCTATTGCTACAGGCTCTACCTGACTTTTTTTTTTCTAATCTTTACTCTCAAATGAATGCACATTAAAATTTTGCAGTTTAAACTGCCTCTTCCTTATGTCATGTCCCAGACACTGTCAAGTCCTGGGAAGTGACTGGGTGGTTATGCCCCTGGACGTAGCACACCATGTCCTCACTGCTCCCCATCCTTTGCTCTCTTAGTTAATTGCAAACTTAGATATAAGACCAACATTTTGTTAGATATTCCTAGAGAACAATCATCTGTGTATGGTGTAGTGCAGGTAATGAAAGGAGGGTTATGTTTTCGTGTGATGCTGAAGATGTGCTGTGCTGCAGATGGAGAGGACAGATCGTTATCGGCTCGGTTAAGAAGTGACTTCAACCTTTCCGTGGTTGTACAGTGAAGGTGGTGTCAGTATTCAGCATACAAAACACAATCACAGCTCGCAGGATGAAAGGGGATGGGGGAGGGAAGTCAGAGAGGTCTCAGGTTGGGAGGTGCTGTTACAAAAAGCCTGAAGTGCAGATGGCTTGACAAACACATTTGTGGGTAGATGTGGTTTTTTTCAGATCTGGAGCTGGATGTAGCTTGGATCAGCAGCTCTGAACTCTGGTAGTGGGTTAGAGGCAATCTGTTGTCATTAGAAAACTTCCTTTAACCCCTCTGGCCCTGACTCTGTTCTCAACTCTGGCATTTTGCTAGCTTCCTAAGCACCACCAAGCCTTGTGCGCAGCCTTCACTTAGTAATAGTGATTGCCAACATTTTAAGAGGGCTCCTGTGTCAAATACTGTCAAAGCTAGAGAGGCAGAAGGAAAAACACAAGTCAGTGGAAGCCTTAGAGGCTTTTACTGTGAGTCAGAAGCAGAAAAAGGTATCTGTAGTTAAGTTACAACTGTAGTTAATCCAGCCCAAGTCACAGAATTAGCCTGCAGAGGCAACAGAAGAAAGAAACATTACCCTTTTAATGCTGGAATTAATAGAAGGTATTTTATTAAATTGTGAGTTGAGTTACTTACGCTACCTTTGGGTAGAGGTACTTGAACTCAGAGGCAGGCAGTTCTCTTCCAGCAAATGTATAGACCTTATTTCTTGTATTTTTACCCTGTTAACATCTCTTGACACAAGATGTGTTGGTGTCAGAAAAAATATTCTGAGACAAAGAAGCATCTGCATTAATAGCTCCCATATCACTTCCCTGGACATGCTCAGCTTTTTGAACACTTCTAACTTGTATTCATTAATACATTATTTTGTCACTAGTTTTGGAAATTGTGTTCTTTGTTTTCCACAGATTGTTTCACTCTTACCTTACTGTGCAGTTTAAAACACTTTAGTACACGATAGTTTCGCTGTCCCTGGCAGGGGCTTTGAACTAGATGGTCTTTAAAGACCTTTCCAACCCAAACCAGTCTGTGATTCTGTGATAATTGCATGATCTTGTTCCTAGATTATTAGCAAGCCGCCTTATGTTTTAACTTAGAGGAATTTTTTTTTCTTCTCCTTTTTTACCCCCCCTCTAACTTAGAAGGTCATTGTAACCTTTTGGGGTTGGTTTAATGATGTGTACATGCTGATTTTTTTTATTTTAACCCATTAACCAGTGTCAGACCTCTTGAGTCCAGTGCTTTAGCAGATGTACACATTTGGAAACTAAAAATGAAATCTGTGCACCCGTATTGCTCAGTCCACAGTCCTAGGCATCTTTTGCTTTTTCCTGTTTCCTGAGAGGCACAGTCAAGGTATACTGGGCTTTAATTAAAGACTGAACATCTCATATAGAAGCAAAAGTGGAGCTGGTTCTCTAGATGGATTTCTGACGTGCAGCTCATCTTGGCGAAATACCTTAAGTATCTTTAGTGAAGAAGAAAACTTGAATATGCTTAGATATTTGCTCGCCCCTTTCTTATTCCTCTTCTCCCTAACCTCAGTCTCTGTCCCCACTCACTCTCTTCCCCTACTCTAGCAAGGAATCCCTCACACAGGAGACTTGACTCTATGAATTTCTCCAGTGTGAGTCTTTCCTACAGGCTACAATTCTTCTACTAACTAATACATCATGGGTCTCTTCCATGGGGGTGCAGACCTCAGGACTAGGCTGCTCTGGTATGGGTCCCCCATGAGGTCACAAGTCCTGCTAGGAAGCCTGCTCTGGTGTCAGCTTCTCTCTCCATAAGGTGACAAGTTTTGCAAGAAGCCTGCTCTGGCATGTCCTTCCCATAAGGTCACGGTTACGTTTGGGAGCCTCCACATTTTCCAGTGTGGGATTCTCCATGTGGTGCAGGTGGATATTTGCTCCTCCTTGCCTTCCTTCTTCACTGACCTTGGTGCCTGCAGAGTTTTCCCCTCCTTGACTTTTGTTATCCCAGAGGAGCTACCACTGTTGCAGATGGGCTTGGCCTTGGGCAATCTGTCTTGGAGCTGTCTGGCACTGGCTATGTCCCACCTTGGGGAAGCTTCTAGCAGCTTGTCACAGAAGCTGCCCCTTTAGCCCCTGCTACCAAAACCTTGCTATGCAAACCCAAAATGTGTGCAGAGCCCAGGAGCATCCCTGATGAGTACAGCATCTTCCCCTTTGACCTGTATGTGATTTTATTTATCTATTTTTGAGCAGTGTCACTGTTTCTTTAGACAGCTCAATGTGAACTCCCGTGTGCTAGGAGCAGTGGTTGTCCTTTTTTACCAGATGTGGAGATACAGTATAGAAAGCCACGCTTTAAAGTCTGGGAAGCAGTCTGTATTGCAATAACACTTCCCTTTTCCTTGTCTTCAAACCATGTTGTGAGGCTGCTGCTGCTCAGCTTCAGCCACACCTTCCTCCTGGGGGCTCTCCAAATGTCTGGCAAGTGATATCACTAGATCTTGCAGCGTAAATAAATACGACTTAGCTGTATAGATAAGAAATCAGCACAGAGAATAATTACCATCCCGTGCTCATCTGAAAACAGGCAGCTGTTACTCTTCAGCAGCAGCAGGAGTGATTGCAAATGACCAGCCTTACTGCACCTCCCTGGTGCGAGTGGGACAGGTGGAGTGCGGGGAGGAGGATGCTGCGCTACAGTTCCCTGTGTGAGGTCTGCACTGGGCTCTGTCCGTCTCTGCTGTGGTGCGATTTGTACCAGCTCCAAAATGGGAAGCAGCACAGAGATGCTGCTAAGCTGAAGGCTTGCTCCTCATCAGAGCCAGCAGCGTTGGCAGAGTGCTGTGTGGGTGTGTGTTGCTTTTGGGACTGGAAATAGCATCTCTGCTTGGCACTGTGTCGACCAAGCCCAGGTGGTCCCAGGTAAATATCATGCAACAAATGGCTGCAAAGTGCTAATTTGCCTGTACAGATGTGTTCTGAGGCTTAAACTCAGCATCTGTTCAGCTCAGTCAAGAAAACAGATGTTTGATAGGTATCTCCACACTGTTTTATCTTAAAAGTGCAAATCATTTCCAACAGTTAAAGTATTTTGCTGTCATGTGAGCGAGCTTTCTGCTCATCTTTTCTAAAACATATAAGATGTCTTTTAATTAACTCTCTTGTAGATTAGTTGAGTTTATATATATACATGCAATTTAAGCTGTCATGGTTAAATGTGTGTGAGCTGACTTTTGAAAGCAGTTCAGTTCCTGTATGCTTTCTGGGCTCAAAGGGTGGGGGAATAGTTCTGATAGGTAAATAAATCCCTTTTTTGTCTTGAGATCATTTCTTAGCTCTGTAATCTATAATTGGTTTTGAGGATAAGCTATTGGAGAAGCTCCTGTAATTCTCACTGACAGACATTTTGTACCTGAAGGGGACTGTAGACGGTGCCTGAACAAGCATTACCCAGGGGTTGCCCTTGCCCATCCTTTCCCATGCTGTCTGAAAATGCCCACTTTGAGATAAAAGCAGCATCCCCTGCCTTCTGTTGTGTGGGCTTGGGGTTTTTCTGCACTCACTTCATGGAGGTGGTGGTTGTCACTGCTATTCCCAACTAATCAAATTGCTCTTTATTTTCTGTGTTCTGCAGTATTTCCAGTACCAAGTTTGTTCGAGGGGTGCTGGTAAATCTGTCAAGATACACGGTCTCCTGATTCCCCTCTCTCCTCACCTGTTGGGATGAGCTTCTGGTGCCCAGTGACATCTTTCAGCAGTAACTGGGCTGTGTTGGAGGTGGGAGAGCAGGGGACCCTTCCCTTGCAGAGAGACCATGGTCTTCAGGATTACACATTCCACAGATGGATATTAGAATTTACAATGTATTTTTTCTAATAGCACACTAAATATCTAGAAAAGTGTTGCCGTTGCTAGACTCACAATTCTGTATGTCAGGTGTGTTGCATTCCTTGTTCATTGAAAATTAACGGGAAGAGGAGAGCGATAATATAGATATGCCTGGTAAATCATCAGAAGAAAGGCTAAAAGATGATGCAGCAGAGCTTGTAAGGGGGAGGTGGGAATTATCTTCGCTTACTGTAGTTCCCTCAGGTCTGCAGAAGTGTGTTCTGTAAACTGACATGGGAGAGAAGCTGTGTATTTGATTAGCTTTCACTCACTCATTTTTGTAATTTAATGCTGAATAAGGGGCGTGCAGTTGTTGATACTTGTGTGTTCTCATGACATCATGTTTCTTTACTGTCCCAGAAGTAAATTGATGAATTTAAATAACCAAAAACAAGAGGAAAAATAAAATAATCAAAAACCAAACCAAAACAGAAAAGGTGCCTCTGAGCTTTCAGTGTGTTCTGGCTTTCTTACAGGCTGGTCCAGGGACCATCATCATGGCTTCGGGAGTCCAGGATTTTAACAGAACGGAGTCAGACAGACTGAATGAGATCAAAGGTCACCTGGAAATAGCCTTACTGGAGAAACACTTTTTACGTAAGTATAACATTACTGCTCTGTGGAATGAATGGTATAAGCCTGATGAAGTAAGGCTTCTCTGAACTGCAGAAGTTGGCATCAGAATGTTGAGGCACACTGAACGCTTCCCTAGGAGGAACTTTAAAGCCTTCCCAGAGTTTCTGTGTCACTTGTATATTTTTTTCCCTTGTTGCATTCCTCAAAATGTATCTCGCTACATGACAAAAGCCGCTTAGTTGAGTCTTGATGATGTCATCTGCAGGTCATTTTGGAATTAACTCAGCCTTAATGTGGTTGCAGTAGGTGGGTTTTGTCTAGTAGTAATTGTAGAGAAAAAATTTCCGAAGGGGCCGCCAGTATGTTTCCTTTGCAGCTATTTCAACAGGTAAATATGTTTCCTAACAGTATATGAATTACTGGTAAGTGGTGTAATGAATACAGAGTGTCTGTAGATTTCAGAGTGTCGCTTGTTTGTGTTTAGGTGTATGTATGCGTGTATATAGAATCATAGGCAAAATTGTCGTTTGTGACTAGGGGCACCCATAAGACTTTTGGGATTTTATCACAGCAGATCTGAGCTGCTGACATGTAAGATAAGATAGTTAAAATGAGAAATGTGAAAGACAAACATCCCTTTAACTTGATAGAAATAGAGATCTCTGTAATAAATCAGTGAGAAATCTCGGTTGCTTCCCAAAGTGGTCGTTTTCATGCTTTATTTTTGAACCTTGGAATGAGGGTTGGTTTTATGTGTTCAAATCTTGTCAGATATTTTCTAAGAGGTAGAAGTAACAAGGCCAATAGATACTACTCAGTTTCTAGATTATAATCCAACAACAAGACTTGTGTTTTATCTTCAGCATATTCTCAAGGATTTTGAATTACTTTTCTGTTACTTGTTTATCATTTGGCAATACTCCTTTGGTATTCCAACCCCCATGTGTATGAGAGGGAGGCCTGATGAAGGATACTGAGCTAGAATGTATAGCTAACTGCTATCAGCTTCCACTGACAGCTGGAAGAGGTTTCATGATGGGGATATCAAGCAAAAACTGAGAGGTCTGATTGATTTGACTTGCTGGTTTCAGTGATTTATTTGAATTCTTATTTAACTGAGCAGTACAGAGTTAACATGTATTCCTTCCATCTCTGAGGATGTGTGGCTTAAGCTCCTATTACTGATTGTTTTTCAAACTAGATGGGACATTTGTGATTTTCTGATGTGTAACAGAAACAGTAGGACTTCCCAGAACTGATTTCTGGTTTGAACTAGGATGTGCTTTTTTGCTATACAAATATGATGTGCTTCCTAAATGTCTTCCCATGGCTGGTGAATCCATTCTCAGTCCTCAGAATGTGCTTACATCAACTATGTGGGGCACATGTTTTTGTGAATATTTGTGGGTGTTTTTAGTCTTCAGGTTCTTGCTGTAGTTTTAAAACCTTCTTATCAATTGTACTGTCACTCTTGGCTGAATTGTTTTTCCTTTACACAGACCTCTGTAGCTGACCCCAAGGTAAAGGGTCATGAAGCCCACCATTCCAGGTAAACTTTGAGCAGATGGTTGGAAGTTCAGGGCAGTTCAGCTGCATGGCCTGTGTCAGTCTTGGGTGGCTCCAACCCTTTGCACTAGCTCAAGAGGCCCAAGGTTTGCTGTAGTTGCAATTACAGCGTTATGCTGGCAGATTGTTTGTAACTCTTTAGAAGTGTGTGTAAAAACAAGAGAAAGAATGGTGACTGAGTGCAGTAAAGCTTATCCCTTATTCCTCTACAACACCCTGTTCAAAATTTTGTACTGAAATCAGTAACTATGTTTGTCTGTTGGAGTGAAGTAGGAGCTTGCTTTTTGGATATAGCTCCTGTACTCTTCTATTTTTGTCTGGAAAAATTTCTACTAGAAATGCTTTGTTGTCTTTTTTTTTCTTCCCAAAAGTGAACTGTTGGTGAGCAGAAAAACATTCCGGAAATGTGTAGCTTGTTTACTTTAATTTGCCCTTGGAAGAAAGCCCATTTTTTAAATTTTTTTTTTTTAAATCCTATTGCTCCATTAGGTGTGTTTCAAGAGCGATAGTCACTCAGCTGTTTTTGCATACCATTTTAGTTGTGGAATTCCTTAAAGACACTTTGCTTTAATTGTATTTTACGTATAGTGTTTGCCCCTTCCTCTTATTCCATTTCCCCCAGATGGCTGGGCAAAAGTCAAAGCAGCTGCTAGCATTTGGGGGTAATATTTCAAGTTTCATGGATTTGCTTTTTAATGTGTTGGGTTTCTATTCTGTATCAGCATGATCCTGTAAATTTATTTTGTTTCTTCTGTACCTGGTATTTTTATAGGTGTGTGGTTATCCAGGAGGTTTAAAGAGGAGAGATTTCCTCCCAGCTATATGTTGTGTATAATGTGCACATACACACCACAGCTATGGGCCAGTGTGGTTATTTTAGTTACAAGGTCATGGCAAGGAACTGATTTAAAATCCAGCCAGCCATTAGAAGGCACAAGTAAATGGTGCAGTTTGGCTCATCAGTGTTTTCAGTGGAACATAACCTGAACCTAGCTGTAGCCTCTACGAGCTGCAGAGTAAAGCTGGAGTTAACTCCTGGAGACAAACAGTTGTCTGTAAAGGAAAAGCCTTTTCATCTAGGCTGCCAGATGAATCTCCTCCTTAGCGAAGAGATAATCTAAACACCCGGAGAGGTGATGATGGAGAGGAATTGCTTAGTGAGTTGCATAGCTGCAAATGCAAATAAAATGTGACTGGAAATGCAGGGGGTTTTAAGCTGCAGACTGACAGGAGGATGAGGCGCAGCAGAGGAAGGGATCTTGGATAATGACGTCTTAAGGGAAGGATCATCTGACTCTTCCAGCCAAAAGGGCTAAAGTTTCTTTTCTCGTCTGTGTGGGAATGGTCTTAATCTCTGTAATCTAATGGCTTCTTCTGAGCCTTCGTACAGCAATGCTGAAAGTACGCAGCATGTGTTGGGTCCGGCAGGATTGTGGTGTCGGGGTGGCTTCCTGCACAAGGCCGAGACGCGCTCTGAATGGAAAGCGCAAAGAGTTCAACTTGCTGAATCTCTGAGTGCGCATGGGTGGGGGAGGAACTTTGTCTCTGAGCTGTCACTATTGGCATCACCGTTTCTGAAGGATGTTGTGTGTGTCCCTAACTTTGTTTTTCTTGCATGTGAATACTGCCTTGGTGCTAGCTGAGGAGTCAGAGTTGGAAGGTAGCTGCTGACCTGGAACAGTTACAGTTGATATGCTAAGGTTTGTAGCAGCTTTAGTGCTTCCATTTTAAAACCTAGTTATATCCAAAACAAGAAATGCGCTTGCTGCTCTTGGATTTGTAAAACAAAACAAGGAGCTGCACCTCACTGAGGTAAAACTTTCTGCTTTTCTTCATGTTGCTGTCTGTGCCTGCTTATGGAGGGTGGTTCTGCAGTTATTGGCACTCCTGTTCCTGTGCCGCAAGGTGCTTTGTAAGCACACATTCTGTGGTTTCTATGAAGCATTAGCTGATTCTCATTCAAGGATGTTCAACCTTTTGCACAGCTAATTTTCGCAGCTCTGGAAGGAGGAGGTGGTGTAGCAGCAGCTGAGACTAAACAAACGAGGTGATGGGGAGGGAAGAGGGTTAGTAGTGAATTGGTAAGTTAGACAGGTCCCTTGTGGGAGAGGCCTTTATTTTCCCCTAAAGCTCTTCATCCTCACAAGGGATTTGCATTCTGCTGTATACAGCAGGCTGTGGCAGGAATCTCTGTGGGCTTATAAAACTGCTGGTTTCAGTTGTTTTTGTGACAACATCACAAAAGAAGTTGGGGTTACGTTTCTTTCCTACTGAAATTTCTGCTTCCTCACACTTCATTTTCATGTGCCTTTTTAAACCTTGTATGAGACCAACTCCACTGTGCTCTCTGGCTTCTTCTTTTTGATATAAACAACCCAATCATTCTCTGACCTACCTAGCAGAATATAGACATCATGAAAGTAGAAGCTCTGGAAAATCATACAGAAACCTTGGGCAGATCTGGCATGTTAGAAAGTGGCAAATCTTAAGAAGCGAAGTCTGTGGTGGAGGTTGTGACCAGCAAAAGACCTGTACTAAAAGTCCTGTTCTGCTCAGAAATGCTAATGCCTCTTTAAACAGCAGTAGTAATTGTATACAGCAAATTGACTATGAAGCTGAGTCAGAGTCCCAATTACCAGCTGTGTCAGAACACACTGGTGTAATTTCTCCTGTCGTGAAGGTCAAACATGTGCTGCAGTAGCAGTGCTGGGGGAGAGCAGAGGAATAGTTTCACCTCATCACTTTTGCTGTTGCCTTACTGACCTGGCAGCTTGCAGTCACCTTTGGTTCAGAAATCTTCAAACAGAGTACAGAGTTGATCTGTTTAGCCGGTGATGACCCTGGTACGAGAGTAAGTAGCTGTTGTGTACATTTGAGGCACCCAGATACCAGCTGTGGGTGTAGCAGTTATTCCTTGGTGGTCATTCCTAAGGTGGTCTACCCGGGCCAAGGGATCTTGCTGCTGCAGTACAGGCTCCTGGAGCATGCTCACACTGGTGAACACCAAAGCTGCTGTGTGGCAGTGGAGTTTATTCTGGGCTTCTTCCACAATTTACTCCTTCCACTAAGCTTGCTTTCTTTCCGCTCAAAATTCTAGACTTCCAGGCGTTAACAGGGCATTCCTGAGAGATCCACGTGTGTCCCTTGTGGTGTTCCTCTGAGAAATGTGATTTGCATGTGGTGACTGGTGGGGAATCTTATGGAATGTTTTCCCTGGGCACCCAGAGAAGCCTCAGGAAAAAGACGCAAATACAGGCCTTGCTACAGAGCTGTCTGTTCACCAAAGCTGTTCTCATTTGCTGTCTGCTAACACATTTGTTCAGAAGATTTTTCCTAGACTTCTGACTGAGAGGCTTCTTGGAAAGCTAGGGAAAGTTCCTTAGGAGGTGTAGGAAGGGTTTGTGCTTATACCTGGAGATGCTTTCATGATGCACCATGCATACTGAGTTCATGTCTAGTCTCCCCAGACAGACAAAACTCTCCAATGTTCTGGCTCAGTTTTTCAGGAAGCATTGTTGGAAGAGGCAAATCGTGAGCAGGTTAGAGCATTCACCTGGGTCTTAGGAGGCCTCAATACAGAGGAGGAGGATTCAGACCTCTGTTTCTCGTCTGCAGAGACTCTGCTCTCACTGGTGGATGGTGCGTTGTGCTCTTAATCTCGATTTGGCTTCCAAGACCACAAGCTTCCTGAGACTGGGGAGGGGAGAGGGAAAGGCCATAACTCCAGCCCAGCATGGCAGCAAGGTGGAGCCCTGGGTTAGTCATTGTTCTGGGACTGGCTTGTGCAATCTACTGTCATCATTGGTAAAAGCTTGTGAATGAGGGTGGCATGAAGATGCTGGAATGCTGGAGGACCCAACCTGTGAAGATCACGTGCTGTCATGCCGCCTTTTCGTTTGACCGATTAACCAAAGTGCAGCACTGTGCTGACAGAGACTTGGTGTTTCAGCTCCTTGACCAGATGCCGCCTATGCATTGCGCTATGTGGATGGGGTGTACTCCTGCTTTGGCCCTTTTCTGGGTGCCCAACTTGGCTTCATGAACCATGGAACAGGTGTGAAAGCTCATGCAGGGCAGCGGTCTGCACTGCAGTGCTGTCCCTTCTGTGTTATCAGGATGGAGATTTCAGGAGCCTCGTGTGGAAGTTGCCCGTCCCAGCTTAGTAACAAAAGCTTTGGAAGATCCTGCTTCTGTTCCCGAGCCAGACATCGAAATGTTTATAGCTGCTTTCGTATCTGCCAAAAACAAGGAGTGAAAACAGTTCCTGCAATAATGACAAAATTTTTGCAGCTCATTTTAGATGGAATCTGCAAGTCTTCTGGAGTTTCTATTCTGAAATTTCTGAAAATTCATTGAGCAGCAGAACTTTTCATGACTTTTAAGCTGGCAAGAGTGCATTTAGCAATAGAAAACTTCCCACTTGATGTTTTGAGAAGGGAATCTGGCTCAGTAAGCTATTGGTTTTTAAGATAGCTCAGATATTTTGAGGAAGCTTAATTGAAAATCTTTCCATAATGAAGGGGAAATGATTCTGTGTCTTATAACACAATACAGCTCCACTGAAAACACTATACGTACCTGTAAAGTTAAGCTAACAAGCAATTAGTAACTATTTTATACATACCACAGTAATGACAACTTAATTCTTTAGAACTTCACCCACTCAAAGTGAGACGTACAAGGAATGGTGAGAAAGACAACTAGATCAGTTTGCAGAGACAAAGATCTTGTCAAATATGTGTTTTGTAAATCAGTCTTTCTCATCACATGGAAGAGAAGAACACTTTACATGAAACTCTTCTGTTGATGTGAGGAAAATTGTACCAGTGGAATGTTAATTGCACTGAGAAGCAGGAGGATGGCTCATCTTTCCCTACACAGCTTCTGTATCAGAATTGGTTTATTTCCTATCGATGTAGAAGAGAGCCCACGCTACCCCCAGGTCTGTGAGCGTATGCAAAGAGAGTAAAAAAATGGTTCCCAAAAGCTCTTCTTATTGTAAGTAATAGAGCAGGAGCTCTGCCTTCGAAAGAGCAAAGAGGGACACAACAGAGTGATGGAAACAAAAACAAAGTAAAAAGAGGGATTGTTTAACTGCCAAACCTCTGTTACAGGTTTTTTTTAAGGCAAGCCAGCATGACTGTTTCTGAAATTGATGGTTCACTTCTTCGTTTTGTTGTGTGCAGGTAAACCAGACTGAGCTGGAGAAATATTATAGTGAAAATATAGGGTTTATATTTAACGGTTTCATTTCTCCACTCTACCAAAATGCTGATCTAGAATAGGGTGAGGAGTAGGAAAGGATATGTACTCAATAAATATAGTTATTTTTTTATGTTTGTTTGGTGGTTTTGCAACTAAAATTACTATTAGAAAATATTTTTCCCTTTTTCTGTATGAAAGATTCAAACATGGAAAGGGCCTGACTGTGAGGGAAAACCACTAGATTGACAAATAAAGGTGTTCTCAAATGCAAGAAAAAAAACCCAAAACAAACCACCCCCAAAAACCCAAACCCAAACCCCCAAAAACTAATAACTCTTCCTTCAGGTTTCCTTCTTTGCTGACTTACATTTGGCTTGGTTTGTGATTCACCCACCCCACCCTTTATCTGATTAGAATTTGGTATCTTACTTTTTGTTCCCATTCATTCCAGTCCTTAGCACCGTGTAGCATCTCTGTCAGAGGAAGTCCCTTCACTGCAGGTAGTTGCTGGTTCAGAGGGAGCTGCCACAACTCCCATTGCTGGTGGAAGAGTACCTCTACCTGACCGTTGCCAGATGAGATGCTGGGCTCAGTAACTCTTTTAATTTCATTTGATGTAGCTGCTAAATGTTTGTATATGACACAGCCGCCTCTGTTTTGCTTCACAAAATACCTATGGCAAGATAAAGATAAAAAAATAAAATTATTCATGTCTTTGTGCCTGAGTTGTAAAGAACCACCTCTGAGTTAGACAAAGTCTGAGAGTTTCTGTCTTAGTTTTTAAAAAGAAGTAGATTAAGGGGAAGTGCTGTGAAAACTGAAGTGGCATAGTATTGAGTCCACATAAAACATAGATACCATAATGAATTCTGAGGAAGCATTTGGCAAAAGGAGGGATCAGTGATGCTGAAACCCATCATTGTCTCACCAAGTTCCCTCATAATAAACAACATGAGTACATAATTAAGATGCATCCAGTCACAGATATGAATTATGAACTTGTCTCCAAAGGAGTATATGAACTGCAAAATAACTGTAAACAGGAAAAAAAATTGAGTTAGGGATTTCTGTTGTGGGTCCTTCCTCCATCACTGCCTAGTGGTCAGGCAAGGTTCTTTGTATGTCTTTGCTTTATCACAAGAAATGGAGCCATTCCTTGTCATCCACAGCACTGTCATTTGCTGCTGATGTTTCAGATACTAAAAGCTCTTTTAGTCTCTTTCAGAGAAGAAAGAACTTTTAGTCTCTTTCAGAGACAAAAAGCTCTTCAGTGTCTATGACAAAGGTAGTAGATGTTTTTAAACTCCTAACATGTCATTAGTAATGTCACAGTTTATAGAATCATAGAATATTCTGAATTGGAAGAGACCTGTAAGGACCATCAAGCCCTACTCCTGGCTCCACACAGGGCCAACCAAATCAGAGCACGAGACTGAGTTCATCGTCCAGATGCTTCTTGAACTCAGCCAAGCGCGGTGCTGTGACCACGCCCCTGGGGTTTAGTTGTGACAAGTTGTGACTGGCTTTCTTTGGGCTTTGTGATTCTGGCAGGGGTAGAAGCTGCCCTGCACTGGAGAAAACTCCCAATGTCTGGTTCTGTCAGCACAGCTGGTGAGATCCAGTTTGATAATGTGTGATTGGGTTTTTGTGCCAATTAAATAACAAATTCTGGTAATTTTCAAAGGCTTGTAGAGAGATTTGCCATAATTAACCTAGATGTAGAGGGTTATTTATGTCTTGCTAAGTACTGGTGTTTCCCCATGTAAATATGACAGACTGCATGTATGCTTTTTGGCATTTCTGCTCTTTAACTCTGTCCCCTTAGATGTAACACGATGCTGATTTGGTTCCTGCAAACAGCGGCCTACAGTCATTAGCTATACTCTGAAAGATGCGTTTGGGGTTTTTTTTTGTCACTTTGTCCCAGAGCAGGGAGGGTTTTGCACCGTATCTGTTGGCCTATGAAGGAACGCTATTATGTAAAAGAGCTACTAGGAGACTCCCTAATCCACCTCCAATCCCTGTATTAAGGGAGACATCCGCTTTACTGCACGTGCAGCATTGAACTAGAAATCCAACCTGCTGCCATGCCTTCCCTGCCTGATGTTTCATCCTCTTCGAGAAGCTATTCAGATTCTCTTCAATCTCACCTGAACTAAAAACTTCAGCATTTAAGAGATTTTAAACAAAACATTTCTTACAAGCCTGGGTATACTGTGGAGCAAACTGTAATTTTTCAGTTTCTGTAATGTCTGATAACACATGATGATGCAACAGAATGCTGGGTAGCTGATCTTTTAACAATTACATGCAACTAGCAACTGAATTTACTGTATTGTGAACTCTTTAAGTGATCTTTAAATGATGAAAGTTAAATGATTAAATCCTTAGAGTGCAGCTGTGACAGCTGTGTTACACCTTACCGTCGTTTAACACCACCTGCAGCTCAGCCCCACACAGCCATTTGCTTGTCGCTTGTGACACCTGTGGTGGGATGGGGGACAGCATCGGAAGGGTAAAAGTGAGAAAACTCATGGGTTGAGACAAAGACAGCTTAACAGGTAAAGCAAAATCCACACAGGCAAACAAAGCAAGACCTGGAATTCATTCCCAACTTCCCATGGGCACGGAGGTGTTCAGCCATCCCTAGGAAAGCAGGGCTTTATTACATGTAATAGTGACTTGGGGAGACAAATGCCATCACTTGAAAAGTGTGTCCCCCTTATTCCCCCAGCTTTATGTGCTGAGCATGACATTGTATGGCACGGACTATCCCTTTGGTCAGTTGGGGTTAGCTGTCCTGGCTGTGTCCCCTCCCAGCTCCTCATGCACCCCCAGCCCACACACTAGTGGGGAGGTTTGAGAGGCAGAAAAGCCCTTGGCTCTGTGTAATCACTGCCCAGCAGTCACACAAACACCCCTGTGTTACCAGCACTGTGTTCAGCTCAAACCTAAACCCCAGCCCCACACCAGCTACTGTGAAGAAAGGTAATTCTATCCCAGCCAAAACCAGCATACACCTAATAAAGTACTGTAGAAAACCTGAAATGGATACACTTGGTTCCTTTTGTTTCGTAACTCCTGAGATGCATGGCTGCTGGTGGTCTTTCCTCTGGGGTCAAATTTCCTAATGTTTACAGTGCAATAAATAATATGCAAGTAAATGTAGTTGAAACACTGTTGATGTCTTTTCCCATGTTTTTATGTCATATTTTGAAGTGTTATATTATCCAGATATTGTCCCACTATTCTATACAAGATGATTTTGTTGGAGAGATTTTAAAGCGTGTTTTCAGTGTCACACCCTGAAAGGTTACCCGGCCTGCACGTATATAGAGATTGTGTCTGTGGATTGGTAGCTTTCTGTAACGTACAGATATCACAGAAATCACCACTAGCAACTATAGCTGTGGTTGTTAATGTGAATATACATATATGGACAAAAAAAAAAAAAGGATCACTGTTATAAATTATTGGCAGCAATAAATAGTATGGTAGCAGCCAAGTAGGTGTATATTATTATGGGGTACTACAAAGTTACCACTAGTGAAGCAAACTTACCAATAGCATAGCAGCAGAAATACTTATTATATGGTACTTTTTGTGAACATAAGTAGATAAGTGCATATATAATACCAGTATGAAGCTTATTAGACAGACCTCAGAAGGTTCAGGGTCATCCTGGGGTGAGGGGGTAGAAATTTCAAAGAGGGACTCGACCATCCCAGAAGTAGGAAGACAAACCAAACACTCCTCAGTGAGGGTGCAAGATCTCTTAGAAAATTTGTGTGGAGAGCTGAGTCTGCTCAGGAAAGGAAAAGTATGTTCAGCACAGGAAGTTTTCAGAAAGAAGCTTCATTTTAGATAAAAATTAAGTAATTTTTCTATCACAGGGAAATAAGGAGATGTAGGTCAGCACCCCTCCAGCAGCCAATAGCTGCTGTTAATGTCTGGTTTTCACATGGAATAGGCAATAGATGTTGATGTTTTCTGTTCTCTCGAGCCAGTTTACGTTTTTCCAGACTGATTTCCTGTTCTTGCAGATAGAACAGCCAGTGGCAGTTACCAATTCTTACTTTCTCAGGATGTTTTCTGCTTTTCCCAGACTATTATTTACCTTTTCAAATGATAAGTTGCTCTTACAGTTCCTTGTTTTTACCCTTTCAGTGGTATCTCAGGATGTTTCCAGCCTCTAGGTACCCAACCGTGTACTTCAGAGATGCCAGCTGCACTTCTCAAAGAAGCTTCTGGTTCCCAAGCCAGCTGGCATTTTCTTTGTCAGCATTTCAGCAGATGTTTTCTTCAGTTATTTTCCCTTGCTAACCAGGTCACCTTTATGGGCGTGCACATCACCTGCATGTCCAGTTAAGACATGCACTGAGTCTCTTTTACTGTTTTTTTTTTAAACTCCGTGAGTTAGGGAGCTGAGATTTGATGCATCTGTGGGGGAAATTGTAGAAAGTGATTAATCTTGGACCTTAAGCTTGACCTTGTGGGTGTGGAGCAGGGAGTATGTTTGAATTTGACTGTCTGAAGATGGTATCCAAGGAGCACTCTGTTCTCATTCTCAAGCATGATACTCATCTCTAAAGTTCAGTAGATAGATATCATGGCATAATCTTCTTACAGGCTCTTCTGAAGGGTCTGTGACCTCTGTTCTTTGTAGCCAACTTCACTTGTTCTGCAGGAAGACCCCTCAGAGCTAGAGTTACGTTCTCTGTAAGTTCAGCCACTGAATATTTCAGGTAAGAGAGCCAGGAAGATCATGTTAATGTGTTGAAGGTTGGTTTGTTTTTTTCCCCTCTTCCCCCTGCACTGTGGTTTCTGTAGCCTAGCAAACATGAAGTATTTAATCAAACACAGAGGTTTTATGTTGCCAGACTACACTGCTGCCAGTGTAGTAACAAAAGGTGCCTTAAAGAGTTGGAGGGGCCAGAGCAGTCGTCATGGTTTGGATTTAAATTGTGAAGAAGTGTACTAGAAAGTTAGGAAATTCCATAAAATGTGAAACGGTGACAATCCGTAATGCTGAGAAGTTGTAATTTTTGTTTTGTTATATAGGAATTCTACCTTGTTCATTGTGTACCCTTTAACTCTGCCTCTTTGCATAAATTAATTTTGCAGCTCTGGCACTGCTTGTTGTCCTAGTGGTAAAGTTTCTAGGGGGTTTGTTTTGATTTTAATAGAGCAAGAAGTAGTGCAATCAGAACAACTGGAGTTAAGCTGAAAGATCTTAATAGACTTTCAAGGACAGTGAGGTTAATTTACACTACTTGTGGTTTTCTTATGTACACACAATGCATAGTCACTTCCTCTTTCAAAAGAACAGTGCTTAGTGAAGAATTTTTTTCCCTTTAATGGTCTTGAGAAGATAACATCCCTGTCAAGCTTTGGAACTTTTTGTGATGTCTTCATGATATTGCACAAGCTCTAGTGCATTTGAAGTGCAACAGATGTTTCCCCTCAGTTGTGTGCATGCTCTTGTTCTGGAACAAGGCAAGCCCTTGAAAGTGGAGCAGGCTAATTATAAACATATTGTCTTGTTGGATTTAAAATACCTGGTAGACATGTAATTAGGAACAGCTCCATGTATAGATATGCCTTTATGTCCATATCTTTTCATTTATTTACAGGAGAGACAATACCTGCTACACTTTGGAATAAATTTCAGGTTTAGTTGCTGGGTGATAACTTGGTTTCTGTGCTCCAACGCGTTATGGGGTCACTCATCAGTGGTGAGATGTCAGCATTCCTTTCAGTTTGGTGGAGTTCAACCTACCTCTAGCCTTACAGTGGAAGCGGTCTCCTTCTACTGCCCTCTCAGTTTGTGTATCTTCTTGCCATTTCTCCCAGTTCTGTGCTGTAAACCACTTAGCACTGCAGGAATACAGATAATTTACCACCACCTAACTGGCACAGTGAATAAAACAAGCTGAGATACCACACAAAGGGCCGCCTGCACAACGGGGAGACTTTATTAGTTCTTCTGAATTTTTGCACTGCACATCAGACCTTCTCAAACACCTCATGATTTGAGTCAGAGAGGCTCAGATATCAAAATTATCTGATGACCAGAGATTTCTAAGGTAATATGTGAAAAGGAACAGAAGAGGTTGCTGGAGGGTAGAACACAATATACAGATATGGTAAAACAACATAAAGTCTGAATCCCTGTCTCTTTGTTGATAGTGGAATTAGCAAGTATTTTCTGTTCTGGTTGGCTTTAATACACCTGTTGTTCTATTATTTACTCTTGAGATTGCCTTTTTAAACATTGAGTTTAAAAACAAGCCCAAAGACCAAAATTTTTTTTTAAGATAAAAGAAAAAAAACCCCTGAACTATTCCAATTCTTTTTGTTGT
Source organism: Heliornis fulica (assembly GCA_013399135.1). Lineage (NCBI taxonomy): Eukaryota > Metazoa > Chordata > Aves > Gruiformes > Heliornithidae > Heliornis > Heliornis fulica. The sequence goes on along the minus strand of VXBZ01005864.1, from coordinate 47,748 downwards.
GTCTCTTGTATCGTTATCTGAGAAGAGGGATTGATGATAGTGTCCACATTGTAGCTTTACAGTAAAATAAGGTCATGAACAAGGATGCTGCCAGTGATCAAAAAGCAAGGCTAGTTAGCCACAAAAAAAGTCATACGAATGATTGATACTTAGTTCTCATGAAAAAAAAAAACAAACCCAGACCAAAACACTGAGAGTCTGTATATGTGTCTATAAGTAAGTACATGTGTTTCTATGTATATGTGTTTATATATAAATTATTAAATGGACTCAGTAGGATACTACTTCTCCTCAGAAGAAGGGAAAAATACAAATTTAGTTTAGAAAAAAATTTTCTACAGGATACAGCTGTGTGCTTTTAATGACGTTGCTCCGGCCCTTGATTACTTGATTTTTTTCTGGTGGATATATTTGGTATAGTGCAGATAAAGAAACCCCACCTAATCTGTCATAATTAGGTTTTAATTTTCTTACAGAAGTACTTCAAAGTAACTAAATCTTTTTCTTCTCCATTAATTAACAGAGGAGGAGCTCAGGAAGCTGAGAGAAGAAACAAATGCTGAAACATTAAGGCAGGAGCTAGAAAAAGAACGGCAGAGGAGATTAGAACTAGAACAGAAAGTCAATGAAGTACTTAAAACAAGGTAAGAGAAATATCTAAAACAAGGTAATGTACATATCTTCACTGTAAAGTTGAAAGCCACTTAAGAGCTCTGATTATCTCAGGGGAGTTCTGGTCAAAGCATCCATTTCTAGCTTAGGCTCCATTAAAACAAATTAGTAGCTCACAGAGAGCAACTGTCTGCTTTCCTGTACAAGTACATCTTGTACACCCACGTACACCTGAATTAATTGACCATACATACAGCCCTAGTTACAGAGGTGTTCTGACTCATACCTAATTGTGATATTCTCCATTTCACCTTTCTGATGCCCTTTCTCTGGGATCTCACCTACCTGGAGCTATCAGTGTGCACTGTGGGATGGCGTGCCAAAGCCTTTGCTGTGCCATTGCATGTGCTTTGCCTCTTCAAAACGTGCCATCTCCAGGCTGCCTAATCCTTAGTACTGCTGCTCTAGGAGCAGCAAGGACATCCCAGTACCTCAGCACAACCCTAAATGTGTGGGAGAGACTGGACTTTGGACCTTTCTTGTCACCACAGTGACAAATGGAAACATACCTCCTAGTACCTCCTTTCAGCGTTGAGGACACCCCTGTTTATAATGCAAAGCATCACATTTGATGTTGTCTACTCAGTCTGCCTAGCTGCATGAGCATTAGATCTTAAGAGCATAGCAGCTGCCTGGTGGCCTATACAACTTGCATGTGTAGCCGCCTGTGTTATCTTCCTTAGATGTAGCAAAGATTAATTGGCTGAGCAGTAGGATCTGAGGTTCACAATCAAGTGCTGTCATCAGGAAATAGTGCAGACTTGAGTTGGTAATTATGTGCAATAAACACTGCCAGTTACTTAGAGGTGAGAAGCAAGAACAAATAGACAAAACATTTTGCTTGGATATGAATTTTCTCAGTGATGTACAAACTCTTCCTAGGCCACCACTACTGTCTGTACTCATCCTGAGACTAAAAAAATCCCTTTCTGCTCAGGCCATTTTCCCCGGTATTCTGTAGCAGTGGCAGTTGGGATCATTTATAGTAAATGTGAACCTCGGTGCTTTCTTTGGTTAGTTGACCTCCTACTCCTCTGGCATCCACAAACACTGTATTTGGGTTATCAGGAGGTACATTGTTGCCTCTTCAGTAATCTGTTTGCAGACCTGTTATCCATTAATTTGTTTAATGCCCTCTTGAAAGAACTGTGGAAGACAATACATTACAGAAGTCCACTCTTGACTCTGAAGAAGCAATTTCTTTCTTTTTTAACAGATTTAGTGGTTTCAAGCAGTTACAGAATTGTGAGATTTGGAGAATAACTGTTCAGTGCTCAGCTTATTCATCACCCTTGATAAGTTCTTTCCTGTCTTACTCTTGTCCAGACTTAAGATTTCCAGCCTTTCCAGGTTCTTCTTAAGAGTACGCCATCCCTTTCATCAGTTCAAAGTGTGGGTTCACTGATGCTCTCTGAAGAAAAAAAGTTAGGCCTACTCTTATCCTAAGTACTCAATACAGTGGGGTTATCCTGGCTGATGTTTTGTAGAGATGTTTTTACAAAATCACTGGTTCCCTGCAAGGTAGATTCTTGTGCACAGTCTTGACCTGAGCTGCCAAGTTTACTTAGAAGGAGCTCTCTGAGGTTCTCATGGAGCAATCTTCTCAAGCTAGTTCCATGACAGTGCACTGGGAAGGTGAACTGGACAGCTCTGATCTGGGGGATTTTTTGGTGACATTTTAAAGTTGCTCTTACAGGTGGTAAGTAGGAGTACATTTTATTGCCTAAGTTGGTTGGCCATCCTGTATGCACATATAACTTCCATTTTTTCTGGACCTGAATGGGCTACTGGGGACAGAGGAAGAGGACAAACTTGCACCCGTTCCCATGCTGAGAGTACCTGTGAGTTCTGTAATAGCAGTACAAAGCAATAAATATTATTTTCTGCTATTTTTACATAAAACTGATGGTTCTGGATACCTTCTGTCTCTGATGTGCTGCCTCGAATAAATCATGTGAGATGGAAATTCCAGATGCTTGTCTTGGAGCACAGTACAAGTTATACCATTAACACTGCCATAGGTCTTAAAGCTTTCTCCCGAGAGCAAGTATACCTGGGCTATAGATCGCACACCAGAGAAAGGGGAAAGTGATCCCATCATTACTGGGACTCCAGAAGAAGGATGAGGAGCTGCCTTCCTCTGTAGGAAGGTACCCACCATCCTGCCTTATTTCAGAGTCATGAGAGAGAGTGGCCCAGGGTCTGATACAGCCTATTGCGACTTATGAGTACATGTGTTTTATAGAGAAAAGAGTTTAAAGGTCTTTATTTCTTGGTATTAGTGTCAGTATCTGTGTCTTGTTGGATTCTGGACAGCAGCAAATCTCTGGCAGGCATGTCGTTGCTAAATTAAGGTAGCATGACCTGTCTACTTCAATGCTGTATTCCCATGTAGATATCCTGGGGATTACACTAGCACTGTTAGCTTGGGTACTGCACTTGAGGATTACATTCAGCCAATTATCCCCTTTATCCAAGTCTTTTTCTAACTAGTCTTGTAATATTCCAGCCTTTTTGGGACAGGCAGGTATATATAAGATGACAACAAAAAAAAGACCTTGATGATTTTCCCAGATTTTACCCAGAAGAAAACCCAGGTTGCCTACGTTTTTTCCTTGTGCTCTGTTGTGTGAAATTATTTTTTGCTGCTTTCTATTGTTACACACTTCACTGTTGACATTTTAAAATACTTCCATTAGGACTTGCAGGCAAAGTGTTGGCCAACCCAGTCAAATACTGCCCAAAATTTGCCAAAAATAGGCCAAATTTGCACCTGATGGAAGCTTAATTTTATTAAGCAAATTTATGTCAGAAAGTCATATCTGGCAGTGTGAGCAGAACCAAATTGGCCCTGCTGCTCAGCTATTGCTGATTTTTCATATAATCCTCAAATGGATACGTATATAAACATGTTTGCATGTACTCCTGTTTTGCTTACAGAAGTGAAATACTAATGAAAACCAAATCATGCTGTAGTGTAAATAATAAATTATTTTAATATTTAGAGCATTGGAAGTATTTGTAAAGTAGATCAGTACATGTAGCTCTATAAACACATGCTGTAAAGCATTCATCAAGAAGAAAACAGTGAATTAACAATCTAGATTTTTATTTCTTTTTTTTTTAGTGAAGAACACTAGTTTCTTTCACTGAGTTTTGCACAGGGAGGAGGAGAATTTGTAATGGTTTTGTCATAGTATTCCTCATATATCCGAGTATTCAGAAACATGGTGGCCTCAGTTGAAGTTTTCCACAGATGCACTCTGGGACATCCCACCTCTTGCTATGACAGCTGACATATGTATGTAATTTTTGACATGCCCAATTGGCTGTATTTCTGCATGTCTTTGGTTTTAATTGAATAGATTTGGTGACAGGCTGCTTGTAAAGTAGCTCCTCTCAAGAGTTTCTGTTAAAATAAACATTTGTACAGCTTTTGTTTGGCAATGTGTTAAGAAACCTTGTCTTTTGTTTCTGGAGCTAGGAATTTAGGACACTGGCCATGTAAAATTCGGATAAGGGCAAAGGCTTCTCATATGTTTGGTGTATTTTAATGGGAAGGAGATGCAAAACATGTGAAAATGGTTTTAACTCAGTTTTGTGACAGCTTCTTGTCATGTGTGTCTGAATGGTATGTTTTTTAACTGGACTGTGAAAATACTTCCTCTATGCTTATTTTTGGAGTTCTGAGGTTGGAAGGTACTTCTGGTGGAGGTGCACACGTGTTCATGTTGCTTTGAGCAGAAATAAATTTGTTACAGCCTTAACTAGCTTCTACTACAGTTGTTAAAAGATTGATGATGGGTTGCTTGTGAACTTGTAGTTAGCCTGTAGGAAACCTGGTTTTATGTGGCTGAGAACATTCCAGTGGCCACCAGAACTGTTGTGTGCTTCAGGTCTGGTCTTCATACAGTTTTGGGGAGGAGTCACAGAGAATCACGGGTGCCTCAATGCACAACTGTGTTCAAGGCCAAATATGCGCAAACCCGAAAATGCTTATCTAAGATAAATGGCCTTTGGCATCAAGGCCTCCATAACTCTTGTGTCACACTTGCAGCTAGAAAAATACTGCTTTGGCACTGTTCCGTGGGGAGGCACTGAGTGGATGCTGCATCAGTGCTTGCTGGCTGGGTTTTGAATGGTACATAGGTGCTGGTCATGAGCAGCTGTAACATCCATGCTTCCCTGACTTCTGTATATTTGACAGAAAATAAACCAACCCAACAACCCACATGTGTGTTCTCCTTTCTCTCTTCAGCCTTACAATGTAAGGCTGTCATTGCTCTTACCTGTTTTAATCAGTCTGTGCTTTTAAATGGGTGTTATCTGTAGGTACCTAAACACAACACAGTAGCCTTAGGATGGTGGATGGTGATGTCAAGGTGATCCCAGCGAATTCATGCAGATTGTTTTCTTTAGTGCAGGCTGCAGATAGGAAGCCCTCACAGAAACTCAGCCTATTACGCTCTTTGGGGGGGACCACGTGTGTTTTCCAGCCTTTTACGTGATCTCTGGCATGAAGAGCAGTTCAGAAACTGTAGAAAAGATAATTCTTCATTTCTGTCAGTGCTCTTGATGTACTAGCTGGTTCTGCATGACCTGATTTTGGGATTAAGCTTCCCAATGGGTGTGCAAACCAAAACAATGAATTCTGAGTTTCCTGGCCCAAATCTGTCTTAAGTGGCTAATTATAACCTGATTCACAGGTGTAGTAATGAGCTGTCATTAACCTGATGAGTCGTAAAGGTCAGGTTCTTCATGGGGAAGGAGTAACAGGCAGATGGCAAGCAAGATGTTTCAAAAAAAATACCCCAGTAAAAAACAACCAAAAACCGCAAACAAAAGCACCAAGAAGGGACAGAGCCAAACCATCATATGTGCTCCTGACGGAGCAAGTAAGGCTGCTATCCAGAACTTCTTTCTTATGAGATTTTTTTTCCACTTCTTTCCCAAGAAACATGGGGAGTAATGACGCTGTACTGCTTCTGAAAATATATCCCAGCATGTCAGAGGAAAACCCATCCTGAAGGTTCTCATGGCTGGTGGTGATGGGATCCCGTCTCTGTCACTGGAACTGTTCATATGTGACACCCCCCTCCAGTGCCTTTGCATGTCTGGAGTGGGTTGAGCCTGTGTGAACCTGTTTGTGAATGATTAAATTCTTTCCACCTAAATGTGTCTTCAGCTTCGGATGAAACACAGTGGCAGTGACAGGTGGCGGAGGAAAATGCCCACCTATATGGTGTAACTGTTTGATGTGCTGATAGAGGAAAACAAGATACTGCTATGTAATCATGCAAATTTGCTCATTAATTGTCATCTGTCTTTGGAGAGACAGCTGAAAATGGAGAATATGCAAGGGTATGGGGGAAGAATTAGCAGAGGAGGTGGTTTTAGGTGGGGAATCTGAATTGTATAGGAACTGAGGAAAATACACATAAATCAAAGTTAAGTTTAGCTAGAAAAAAATAAACTAGTGGAATTTCAAGTGACTTTTGAAAAGTTGCAGCAAGGGAAGCCCTGTGGAAAAGTCCTGGAAAGGGACATGAAAATAATTGCCATAAAAGCAGAAAACCAGTGCATTCAGCTACTGTACACTGATAGATGTTGTTATATCAGTGCTACTCAGTAAATTATTTCTACATGTTCCTTTTAGAAATTGACAAGGATGTGGAAATCTCAGTAAATATGAGGAGTGGTTATGAAGGCAGGGAGTTAATTAGTGCTTTGGTTTCTCCAGCATACTCATTGACGTGTGCTGATGTCGAGACGGTGCACGTTAGTAACGGCCTTTTCCATGTGCAGTGGGTGCAGCAGGATCTTCCCCTAGTGTGATAGGGAGCAAGAGAGAGAAGTAGATATCCGTCGGTACTGCGGCAGTCTGCCCAGTGCAGCGGGATCCCTCTTCCTGCTCCCCGTTTGCTGACTGGTGTCCCGCTTGGTTCCCTTCCTGAGGAGCAAAAGATGGGAATATTTGAAAGCACCTATATTGTCTAATAAATGAGTGTAAATGAAATTGCACAACTGACATGTTTTTGTTGTTTCAAGTGCTAATCTCAATCGTACAACTCCCTGTCAAAAAAGCTTGCTGCAGCCCGTGTTACATTGACAAAGCTGCTGCTTCATTAGAGAAACCTTCCTATAGGATATCTAGAAGGATGACTGAAGACTTTTGGACTGAAGCCTGAAGCATTCTCCAGACAGGCTGACAGTAGAAGGCTGTGGATAGTGCAGATTTAATTTGAAGCCTAGCACATGTGCAGAATGGCAAAAGCATTTGTGCTTTCAAAAATCTGCTCACTTATAACAGATAAGAATATTATTCTTGACTCATTTTGAAAGACAGGACCAATGATGCCTGGTGCTTGCCGTATATTTTTAGCATTTTGCAAGGTTTTAAAAATACATTTTTAAAATTGGTTGGTATCTGCATTTCGAGAGGTTACTACATAATGTCTCAAACCATTCTTGACACCTTTTCCTCTCAGTGTGAAGGTGGGTGGTGTTTGACACTAGGAACAGTGGTGGAAGCTCATGCATCGAACTGTGGGTTTCTTTATAGTACTGTGGTGGTTATTGTGCAGTGTGGAATCCCTTTTCATTTGTTACTGTGGAAAAGTCAGGGTTCTAAAGAGTATTTGTGGCAAGCATTGTTACAAGTAAACAAGGCAAAGACATAATTAATGCAACACATTTGATACTAAATTATGTAGTAGTTGTAAAATGAAATTCAGCTGTCTATGACAGCAGATGGCTAAACCCCACCTCTCCTTCCAGTGGACAGTGGTTCCCTGGATCCTAGTGCAGTGTCCAGTGAATATTTTGAATATTACTCATGGTTGAAAATTTGTGTTTCTCATCATGGTTGTATTACCTCAGCTGTGGGAACTGTGGAGGTTCTGATGCTCCCTTTACCTAATATGGAAAAAAAAAATCTTCATCTGTAGCATTTCACATTGTTTCCGTTTTTCTTTGTAGAACGGAAGAGGTGCCTGCAGCTCAGCAACCTGCAAAGCCACAGACACAAGCCAATGGAACAGGTAATCTTGGTCAGATCTCTACTACCAATTTGATTCAGTTGGATTTGTTTCTCTCAACCCTTTCTTTTGATCCTGAGAAGATCAAACCATGCTGAAAAACTTGCTGGGTCCTTCAGCGGGCTTCTGAAGAAGTCAAATATAAAAGACCTTTTGAGCAGCTTCTTACCTCTCTGTACATGATTCTGCATTTACTTTTTGTAGCCGACTCTTCAGACCTGAGCAAGGAATTTATTTTGTGTTGTAAAGCCTTTAGGAATGTAATGAAACCCACTGCCTGACTTCATCATTCTTGCATGCCTTGCTGATCTTAGACTTACCAGAAAACAGGTGTAATACATAGAAAAGATGTTCTAGTTTGTTCCCAGCTGCAAAAGCTCTTTTATGCCATCAACCTTATTACTTCTTCCTTATTCTAAAAGAAAAATAACGTTCTGGAGAACGTTCTGGAGAACTTAGACTCTGGAGACTAAGTCTAAGAGTTTTTTTTGGGTTTTTTTGGACAGCTCCACCATCATCTGCATTTCTCAGGCTGATGTGTATAATGAATTAGATAATACAATGATTTCTGAAAGAACTAAGGCAACAGGCAGACTCTTGGTCTTTTGGTACGCTTAAGCTTTCCTCCCTACACCTCTTGATTGACACAGTCACCCAGGCTTTTAAATCTGTAGACTAAATTTGAAATTGCTTCTCCTGTACTCCCATAATGTCAATACTTTCTGATTCCACAACCTGCCATTTTTTACTGTCTTGTATGCTCATAACTTCTTTCTAAGTATTATCTGCAGTATTTTCATGTGGGAAACTACTGTTATTATTGTTGCTGTTGTTATTTTCAGATCTAAGTGTTGCCTCTGCTGTAAACTGGCAGAAAATTCCATGTTTTCCTAGATATCCCTCTCATTCATTAATAAATAGTTTGATTCTCTTTTCTTAGTGCTGGTTGATTTTTCTCCTGTGCTTAAAAGCATTATTTTGGCTGTTATAGTTGGCTGATTGATCTTTTTTGCTTCTGTTTAATCATATCTTAATTTTTGTACTCTTTGGTCCTGTAATAGTTCTGACCAGTCTTTTCTTTGTATCATTGCTGTGTTGACCTACCTTCCAAAGTATAGTCTGTCTTTTCCTTCTAGACAGGGATTTTCCGATTTTCAGATAAAGGTGATTGTTGTATTCTCACCTTCACTGCAGTAAGTCTATTTTACCCTTGTATTTTTCCCATACACCTATATATTTATCTTATTTTTTTCCACTGAAACTGATGTACAGAAAGCATGCATCATTTTACTACTTTGCCATGTNTGACATATACAGCATAATTTCTGCAGCCTGGTTTTAGAAAATAGAAAGTGCACTTTAGATGCTCACACACATACACACAGATTATCAACCGTTATAGCCTATAAATGGTTGGTTATAGTAAAATTGCCTCTTGTGGAGTCTTGCCTAAGATTCCATCTCCTTTTCCTGTCACATTGGTGTGGGTGCAAGGTGGTTGTTCTGCTCTGTGCTCAGAAATGGTTTACTTTACACTTACTTTTCTCAAGGTGACCCTTCAGCACAATAGGGATACTGAGGTTTACATCAGTCTCTTGTTTACGGGACCTTTTTAACCAGCAAATGTTTTTACAGTGTTTGCTAAAGCTTCTCTTTTGTTAGGATGTTTCAGTAATCTCTGAACTTCTGTAATAAGATCCTTCCATGTGCTGTATTTAGTGCTAAGCAGGAGTGACCTCTAGTCTTATTTTACCAGTTCAGTGCAGTCAGGGTTTCAGTCCAGTGGCAGAAAGCAACTGCAACATGAATTTCCGTGGAGAGCATTGGTGAAGGACAGGAAAGGTGTACAAAGCTTGCTTCTCACCAAAGCGTGTTACGTGGGAACGGGGACACTCTTTGTATGAAGATGTCTTCTAGTAATATACTAATCCTTCTTTTTTATAGATAAGCGTAGTCACACGGTCTGTTCAAGACTTCAGAAGTGGTTTTGTGACAAATTTGGGGAGTATGTTGAGGACTTCAGATTTCAGCCAGAAGAGAATACAGTGGAAACAGAAGAGCCACTTAGTGCTAGAAGGTAAATCTCTAATGTGTTTCTGAGAAATTGTTGGCTTCTTTGCAATGTGCCTCCCCCCTATTCTTTTTTTCAACAAGCTTTTACATAGTTTGAACAAGCGTTTGCATAACAAGTAATAAAACTGAAAGTACAGAACCATCTCCAAAGGTTTGGGAATGCTTTGGCAAAAACATGAAATTTGAAGTTTATCTGGTCTCTGAGGTAGACTAAGAGTTGTATTATTTACCATGCATCAGAAAAAGACTCTCAAACTATGGACAAAGTCTTAGTTAGGCCGGAGAACTGTATTTCAAATATTGCTCTGATGCAAGGTAGGTTGTATTTGTTCCTAGAAACCCATTTCATATCAGGCAGGAACGAAACTATGTGCACAGATACCTAATTTATAATTGTGAGCAGTATTCAGGGACCAAATGTACACAGCTTGCCTATCTAACAACTGGTTTTCATCCATTGTTTTTCAGGTTGACTGAAAACATGAGAAGATTAAGTAAGTACATGGCAAGATTTTATTTTCTGGAAGTAAAAGTAGTTCTTAGAATCCCTGTTGGGAGAATTTCTGCATTTTTAAAGACAGCTTGTGAGGGAAAGGCTGCGGATGTAGTCTGCTTGGACTTTAGTAAGGCCTTTTGACACTGTTTCTCACAGCATTCTACATGAAAAACTGGCTACCGCTGGCCTGGACCTGTGCACCATCTGCTGGGTTAAAAACTGTCTGGATGGCTAAGCACAAAGAGTGGTGCCCAGTGGAGTCTAATCCATCTGGAGGCTGGTCACAAGTGGTGTTCCCCAGGGCTCAGCCCTGGGTCCAGTTCTGTTCAACATCTTTATCAGCAGACCTATACTTAAAGCATCTTCATCAACGACCCGGATGAAGGGATCAAATGTTCCCTCAGTAAGTTTGTGGATGACACTAAGCTGGGAGGAAGTGTCCATCTGCTTAAGGGTACGGAGGCTCTTCAAAGGGACCTGAACAGGCTGGATTGTAGGTGGAGACCAACGGGATGAGGTTCAACAAGGCCAAGTGCAGAGTTCTGCACCTGGGACATAACAACCCCAGGCAGTGCTCCTGGCTTGTATCAGAAACTGCGTGGCCAGCAGCAAGTCTAGGGAGGTTTGTGCCCCTGTTCTTGAGGTACTTACATTGTTCGTTCTGCACTGTACTGTGTCCAGTTCTGGGCCCCACACTACAAGAANGGATGTGGCACAGGCTGCCCAGGGAGGTGGTTGAGTCACCATCCCTGGATGTATTTAACAGATGGGTAGATGAGGTGCTCAGGGATTATGGTTTAGGAGAGGACAGGAACAGTGATGATCTTAATGGTCTTTTCCAACTTAGTCATTCTGTGATTCTGTGAATTACTTATGCCAGTTTATCAGCAGAAGTAATTCTGAAATCTGGATGAGTGTTTGGAGTGCAAATAACTTGGAGGAGCAGTGGTAGAAGTTTGCCTTCAATCTTGAATTACATAGGGTATCTGAACTAAAAATGTAATGGTAATTACAATGTGTAAGCATGTAATGAATGAGAACAGAATGTTTGTCCAATGGTAAAAATAAGTGTTCACCTGCTTATGCCTGAGCTGCCTATCACTTGCTCACTAGTCTGTTAGCCTGGGTTTAAGCGAGCTTAAAGCCACATAGCAGCAAATTGTTCCTCAGTGGCCTGGAGTGCAGTCACGCTAATTCACGTTGGTTTACAGTGAGATGCACTGACCTGTGAGGGGTGGTGAACAGGGCTCAGGACAGACTGCGGTCAGCAGTCAGACCCTTGTAGGGGATAGGGATTAAATTTGTCCGCGATTCAGAGTTTAGACGTAACCTTTGTCTTGAATACACTTTAGGTTTTGGAATTGCATTACTTAACAAGTTGTTCAGTTGTATCATCGGGTTTCATTTTTCTTAATTTGGATAAGCCTTTTAATCTTTATGTCTGGAATATTCCTATTAACTTTCTAATTTAGTTGTCATTTTCGAGTGATTTAACTACTGCCAGCTAATTCTAACAGTTGCATTTTTTTCTCCGCTTATGTTTAGAGAGAGGTGCCAAACCTGTTACTAATTTTGTGAAGAATCTTTCTGCCTTATCAGACTGGTATTCTATCTACACTTCTGCTATTGCCTTTATTGTAAGTTATCCTATCCCTCCAGGAGTAGTAGTAAGGACTTCTAAAATGTATTATTTACTGAAATGGATTGAATCTGCCATATCTCAATGGGGGCTTAAGTCAAATCAAATAGTGTAATTTAATTTAACATGAAATAGCCATAGTTGTCACTTCAGTGATATTTCAAAGCCACTTAAATCGTATATTCTGAGTTTATTCTAGCATAGTCTTGTTACTGTCACAATAACTTGGACAATCTGGGCATTGTTTTCTCACTTCTTGTCTCCTGATTCCTGTAATTTTACGGTTACTTCAGCCTCCTCAAAATCTCTTGTCTAGGGCTGAAATGCTGATAACAGCTGTGTTTGATAAGAAGCTGTCATTCACCATCACTGCTTTTTGCCTTCATTAGGATGGTACTTGCTGATGGGGGACAAAATGGCTTGATTTTACTATCATTTAATGTGCAAACATCAGGTCTGTGAGCTAAATTCAAGCATTCCCATGCTCTGTAAGGATGTTTGCATGCCACAAAGTAAAATAACTATTTAGTGGAGTTTTGGTTTCCTTCTAATTCTAAAGTAAAGAATCTACTGATTTATCTGTCACATCTCCTGACAAACCCATTCTTCAGATAAGAGCTGAAAGAAGGAACTTCAGCTGTTGTTCAGAAAGCTCTGAGACTTTGAAGCAAGAGAAATGCTTCATTGGGTAGTGAGGCCCTGGCACAGGCTGCCCAGGGAAGCTGTGGCTGCCACCTCCCTGGCAGTGTTCAAGACCAGGCTGGATGGGGCTTTGGGCAACCTGGTCTAGTGGAGGGTGTCCCTGCCCATGGCAGGGGGTTGGAACTAGATGATCTTTGAGGTCCATTCCAACCCAAACCAGTCTGTGATTCATTTTGGGGTTATCAGTAAAATGACTGATGTCTCTTGGCAAGGAGGCTGTAGCCTCTGTATTTTCAGAGGCTGGAGGGGACAGAATACCACTTGAACCACTTCTTACCTCACAAGTACAGGTACAGTAAGACCTGTTTTCTTGAAATCTTTTTAAACTTAGTGAAAATTTGGGATTTAATTGACTTGAAGTAATAGGAGAGTTTATCCCATTGCCCTGTAAGGCGCTAATTGTTACAATTCTCTGTAGCATCTGATCTGAGTGAGGTCAGACAATATCATGATCTTGAGATTCACAGACTTCAAGGTTTACTTCTCTTTTTTCCCTATATCTTCATGTAATTGCAATGTTAGAAATACTCATTCTGTCAAGCAGCTGAGCACTTCTTAAATGTCATCTCTGGAGATTTGGTTCAATCTTCTAGTTTTAACTTTACATTCATGAATGCACTGCTATTTCGCTTGTCATGGGGTGGCTACAATTTATTAACTTTTGTGGTCTGAGTTGTGTGATTCCGAACCCAACAGTAGGGTGGGAAACAGTATTTCATACAACTCACCGTACCCCAGTTTGTAATCCACATCTCTTTTTGTTTCTTTTTTTTTTCTTCTTAATCTGCAGATATACATGAATGCTGTATGGCATGGCTGGGCCATTCCTATGTTCTTATTTTTAGCAATTTTGAGGTTGTCCCTAAATTACCTCATAGCCAGGTATTTACTTAAATACTAGATTACTCTCTTGTAATGCTCTGCTTGAAAGATGTTTTATTATTCTTGCGCTGAGTCATAAACTGTTACCTTTTCCAATGTTGTGAGCAAAGTTTAAGCAAGTGAAATTCAAATTCCATAATTTTGTTGCTCATTTTATATAATTTTTGACTAGTCTAAGGTATTATCTTTTTTTTTCTGTGACTTGGATCATCAAAAATGATGCTGCATGTTCTCAGAGCAATACTTCAATGTATTAAAACTCTAAAATAAAAAATACTTTGCATTATTCAGAGTAGCTTGAGAACATCACCTTAAATATTGAACCCTGCTGCTTTTCCCTGCAGAAAATTTTCACCTAGGCCTAAAATTGCAGTTTTGCATTGGCATACTTTATAACAAGTATTTTCCATTTCTATGTTTGTTCTCTATTAAAAATTAAAGCTTTTTTTTTTAAAGATAAAAGTACACTTTCTATACTGAGAAGACCTTTTAAAAACGCTGTTTTAGGCTGATGGTGTTTTCCCCCTTAAAATGGTGGGGAAGGATCTTAATGCGCGTATTTTAAAATAATTTCCTGATTCCTTAATTAATACTTAGTGTCTGACACTGTATTTGAAAATTGCCAGTAGCATATATGCTCCAGAATAAGTTGGTATGAAGAAAAAATATTATTTCCTGTGTGCATGCAGTTCATTTTTGTTGTAAAACCCACATGAATCTGTGCAGGAGCTACTGAGCTAATATAATACTTTTTTTTTAATGTGTATGCCTTTAAAGTTGTCTGTGGGTGGCCACTTAGGTTATTTTGTGGTTTCTTTGTTGACGTTTTTATTTATTTGTTTGTTTATTATGTATTTGTTTGTTTTAAAGCCGTAAGTGTTCCTTACAGAAAACTACTTTGTAACCTCTTACAAATAATCCATGTTGTCAGGTGGAGAAGAAGTACTTGCTCTATTTAACTCTTTCCATAACTTCTAGGGGTTGGAGAATACAGTGGAGCATTGTGCCTGAAGTTTCTGAACCCATGGTAGGTCCTTTATCGGTTTGACCTGTATGCTGATATTAAAAGTGGCACTTTCAAAACCTTCCTCTGCGTTTGTGTGGGTAGCTGTAAAAGGAAGGAAGAATGAGTGCAAGTAAGGTCACTTAAACTTTTTTCTTTAAATTTAGAAATCTTACAGTTTTGGGTGTTTCACCATAAAATATTCCAAACTTGAATGATATTTCCAGAATAAATTTTAATATGCCAGCTTGGGACAAGTTAGATCCTGTGGGATCTTCAAGAAGCCTTAGGTTTTTTCTGCAACATTTTTGAAATAAATATTTGCATATCCTGCTTTAATCAGGAAGTGATTGTAATTAATTAATGTAAGATTATTTTTTTTTTAATTTCAAGCCTTTTGCTAAGACTTAGTGAGGCCTTGCTTCTGGGATAATTTTATTATTGTTATAAGGCAAATAATCTCCTCTAATAAATAAATAGAGGTATAGGTGTAAACCTTTTTTTTTCGTAAAGAACAAATACACATTTCTGTGTGTGATCATAGGCTGAAAACCATTGTAACCTTACTGTTTCGAAGACTTACTGTGTCTTTCACTGTCTCATGTTACTAAGTTTGCATATACCGTGGATAACTGAAGATAGCCAGCAGTGAGAGCCATAAGCAGTAGATATGAAACAGGGGAGGAACTTTGCAAATTGAGAGATTATTTAAAGTGAGATGACTACTGCCAAGGAAATTGAGAGGTTATCTTGTTATGATAAGTTTTCTAAAATCTCAGTTTTACCTATGCTGAAAAATTAATTAGTTATCTTTTCTCACCCAAGGAACCCCCAAAAGAGGACCTGACGGTGTCTGAAAAGTTTCAGCTTGTTCTAGACGTGGCTCAGAAGGCACAGGTACTCTGCTACTCTTGGACCTCTCTGGCTTCTTTAGAGCAAGGCGCTGCATAGTCCAAGTGGTGAAAGCACTTTGTTGTGCAGCATGTGGAAACAAACACTTAAACAAGCGATTCTGCCCTTGCTTAAGGATCTTTACTTACAAGAAGTAGAGATCTAAATAAGATGCCTGGAGCATCTGAAACGGTATGATGCTTCAGAGAATTGGTCACAGTTTTTCAGTCAGGACTCTGAGTGAAGTCTGAAGGGAAACAGAGGCAGATTCTGATAGTTTATCCCTTAACATATGCAGATGAGCTGCCAATAATGTAGATCAGGTCTTTCCAGTGTACTGGAGTATAGATCCATATCCCAAATTGGATAGTTGCAAAACTGGTGTAAGAGACCCTGTTCCTTCAACTGTCTGTTTAGCTGTGTTAATTCAGCAGTTTCCACAGCATCTCTGAAATAGCCTGTTTTAAAAACCAGCAACACCCCCCACAGCCCTGAAATCTGCTGCCTGTGTGGGAGAGGGCGAGGGAAGGTTTTCTCCCAGCTCCATCAGCTTGATGAGCTTCCCAAGCAGCTGAGTGACTGCACCATCCAGTTGAACTGTGGCCTTGTGCCATGTCTGAGGATGCGCCACTGCTGAAAGCAGCTTGCTTTTCTTTTCCCAACTGTGTAGGCTCGCCTCCTTCCTTCTGCTGGTGGGGGTGCATATGTTTATATGCACACCTTTGGTCATTTTGGGGGAAGATGAAGTTTAGAGGTGCTATAACAGCAAGAATTGGTTACAGAAGATGGCCGAGTAACTCTTAGTCCTGTGCCAGAGTCTGTTTGCATCAACAGTTGTTGCAATTACATGGAATCTAGTTACTCAAAGGGTATATTGTTAATACCTGTTGGTATGTTTCTAAAGGAGCTATGTTTGATGAACTTACTAACCACTTCATGAGCTATCAGTGCTCAAAATGTGTGAAGAAACCTCCCATTTTGTTACCTACTAACAGAATCTCTTAATTCTTAGACAGCTTAATTAAAAATATTTGCAGTGATGTTAACACTTTACAGATTTGACAGTGGTGTCAAATAGCTTCTTTACTTCTAGCAATCAATCATGAGTTACAGAACATGGTGCTAAATGAGATGGAAGTCATTGAGTGTTGCTATTCTGTTCTGTATTTGTACACTTGTGAAGTACTTCAGTGGCTTAAAATGAGTTCACAAAATAACTTCTGGGAATTGCTTATTACCAAGAGAGTGAGAAACCAACTTTGTTGGTTTCTATTATGAGGACAAAACCACCAAAATAATACAGAACTTGGTTTTAATTCTCTTGCTTCTTGTGCAGAACCTTTTTGGAAAGATGGCAGACATACTGGAAAAAATTAAAAAGTAAGTTATGTGATGTTAATTTTTCTTTTTATTATTTTTTTTCTTCCCCACAGCCCCTGAATACCCCTGCAATAAGACTTGCCCAATGTCTGTAACCTTAGTAATAAAATTTTGTTTCTTTTTTTTTGTTTTCAGCTTGTTCATGTGGGTCCAGCCAGAAATAACACAGAAGCTCTACATTACTTTATGGGCAGCTTTTATTGCATCCTGCTTTTTGCCCTACAGGATTATTGGGCTTGCAATGGGTAAAAGCAATGCATATTTGACCTATTACACTCTAGACTTAATGCGTTAAAACTTAAAGTGATTTTTAGAGTTCAAGAAAGAAAACACTGCATTAATAAATAATACAGATTTTAGAAGTGTTTTCATTGTATTTGACATCATTTGTCTGGTGCATTTTGAAAACCATCTCTAAATGCATAATATAATAGAAAAAAGATTGGATAATAATTTGCTTCTTGAAGAGGGGATGTATATGATGAGCTGTTAGCGGAGATCTTCAGACTGTCAGCTGTAAGGACTCCAAGAAGCCCTATGTTTTGGGGGTTCTTTTTGCTCATATGTCCCTGCAAATTAAATATATAGGACCACATAGAAGGTGTGAAGATGACAGGGTTGGAAAAAACTGAAAGGGTTAATGTGACTCATTGTAAAGCTTGGAGGATAGGCTGGCTGGACAAAATAAACAGGTTGCTGATGGGGGAAGCTGCAGATACTTAACTTTCAACTGAGAATCAGGAACAGCACAAAACTCTTTTCTCTCAAGTATTAAGTCACATTCTGTGAACCAAGAATTCTGTCTTCTTTCATTGAAGTAATGATGTGATCAAATGAGCATCGCTTTTAATGGCACTGAGCTTCAAACTGTATTAGTTTGAACATAAAGGTAGGTTTTGTCTATGTGGCAATTGAATTACAGGTGTGAAATATCACTGTTTTGCTCTCAGAGATCTGAATTTCATTCAATAAAGGTTTGAGAGAGTATTTCAAACCCTTTTTAATCTGGCTGAATTCTAGGAAATATCTTGTGTAATATAAGCAGACATGCTGGACTGGAAGCAGAGTTTCATGTAGTGCATGAGAGCCCTCTGTTGCCATTTAAAATCTTGCAAGGAGCTGCAGAGTTGAATACTCTGACATGTTTTCTGTTTTGGAAGTATATCATGTTCCCAAAATGCTTCTGCTAGTAAGGAATATATGTTTGAATTATTTTTATGTTCTTCTGCATAATAAGCAGCTACATAAGTGATTTGAAAGAGCTGGGAACAGGGAGGAAAGAAATCTGGACAGCTGAGGAAAAGAAAAATAATTTCCTACTTTTGGAAGAACAATCAGAATATTAAAACCAAGGGAATGGTTTAGTGCGATGACTGAAGATACAGAACTTGGTTTTATTCATTAACTTGTTAAAACATAGAATCAAACATGATCAAAATAGTGGTAGTCTTAATGCCCCTTTGACATGCCTGCTAAAATGGACTTGGTTTTTTTTTCAGGACTCTATGCTGGAATCAAGTTTTTTCTTATTGATTTTATCTTCAAACGATGCCCCAGACTAAGAGCTAAGTATGATACTCCTTATATCATCTGGACAAGTCTCCCGACAGATCCTCAGCTCAAAGAAAGATCTAATGCTACAGTATCAAGACGGGTAAGGTTAATAGATCTTTTTGTTCCTCTGTTCCAAATATCTGAGAATCAGATCCCTTTCTCCTTCCCCTTCTCATCAGTGACTAGAGCACATTAAAAGGATTAAACAGAAGGTTAATTAATACTAACAATATTAATTCTTTTTTTATTATTTTCACAGTTCTCAGAGTTTTTATAAGGATTCTTTTTCTTGTAAGAAAATAATCTATTATCAAAATGAGTATATAAATACATAATGGAAATTATATGAAGCTAAAAGCACAGAAATAACTCCATCCATATTCATACAAATTTCTGTAACGTTCATTCTGTGTGACTTTATTGTCAAAATTTTATCTCTTTGTATTCCCTTTCTCTGTTCTGAGACATTTTTTTTTTCACTGGAAACTCAGCTGCTTGTGTAGATTGAAGAGAAGTTAGTTAAAAAAGAATAAATAAGACCAGGTTTGAGTGTAATATGCAGCTTACTAACAAGATAAGCATTAACAGAAGCAGTAGTTTACAGATTTGGGCATTCTGGTTATTGTATAAGATGGCCTTTTAACATTGTGCTGGTAAGTGACTCTTCACCATGGTGGTACTCCAACAGTAATTCTTTTATTTTGTTAGTCTCACAATTAAATCTTTAATCATTGTGTTTAGTACAGCTTTACGACTTGCTTTGGGGCCTAACACAATAACTGAAAAGCAAGTCGTGCTTTTCCATATCCCTGAATTTGTGTTTATTAATTTAAAAATAAAAGTATTTGTAATCTCCAGTCTAATCCCATTTTATCATTTGCTTCTTGCTTCTTATCATAATATCTGATTGCATTCATGGAGTATCTGAGTACTGTCATAAGCTCCATGACTAAAACGCACAGCGCTTAGCAATAATTCATCCGGGCTTCACCCTCAGTTGTTAAGCTGCGGAGAAGGAGAAGAGATAGGGGTTTTGGCAGTGATGGAGCAGTTTGTGGTAAAATTAGTGCAGCATCATCTGAGTATTTCAGAGGGAAGTAGAAGAGAAAGGCAGTGTCTGACAGAAAGTGAGTCTTGTCCTCCTGTTTCCCAAGGGATGAGAGGTGGCTGAGCACTTGGACCAAACCACCCGTTGTTTCTATTTTTCTTGCTTGCGGAAGAAGGGCTTAAAGTTTCTGTGCCTCTGAGGCTCACGGGTTATCACTCACAGACTGTGGTGGTTGTGGCAGCTGCTTGCTGGGTCTCTATAATCTGCTTTAGAGGTGGAGAGACTCTGAGTTGCAGAACTTGAATCCATAAACTTATCCCTTCTGACTTTTCATTCTGTCTTAAATTTATACAAGTAGACCAGGGTTTTACTACAGCTTTGTTTGACTTGACAGCATTGGCTTGTCTGCATGGAATGGATATGCAGGACTGAAATATCTGCTTCTAGATGTATCTGAAGACATAAATTGGTCTCAATTTTAGACAAACTTACCCCTTGAGAGATTTCTGGGAAACTTGTAGTGTAAAAAACCCCCAGATTTTACTGTTAATTTTTTTTTTTTCACAAAAAGATAGAAACCACATAGGTTTTAAATTTTTGTTTTATAGAAAAGGCAGACCCCAAACATGTAGTGCCAGCATAAATGCATTTGCTTTGGCTCCTTATCTTTAAGCAGCATACAAAACCCTGTAAACCTAGACAGAATGCAATATTAATTGCCTGTACCACCAGTCTGACCCCGTGTCCTTAGAGAACAATCCTGACAACAGTATCTGATGGGTAAAGGTTGTATGTCAAAAACTGATGACAGATCAAGTGAAAAGGAATACCTCCAGGTACTTCTACCTCCAGGTTGCCAGTGATGTTTTCAGACAGTCAGGACTCTCCCAGCATTACACATCCAATCACTACCAGTTAGATTACGGCTTATTAGAAGTGGATGTAGTGTTTTTCGTTTAGTAATCTACTGTAGGTTGTCTCAAGCCTGGCTGCTTATGGATAAATTAGTTGCTTGTTTTAAGGGTAGAGGAAACAGTTGCCTGTATTGGAAAGAACTAAAAGTAAAAGAAAAACTTTGTCACACCTTCAGCCACCGGATGGAATGCCATACTGACTTTTTAAAGCTCTTTATATAACAGGTAGGTAGGAAGCAGTGTAGCAGAGAGCAGGAATAATCCTTGTTCCAGTGCGAAAAGCATTACACCTCTTGCCATGACCTTTTGCATGTTTTGGACCATGGAGCTTCGCCTGGTTACGTGCATGTGGAGCCAAATAACTTGTCCAAGAGAGCCTTCAAAAATTTATCTGATCTTTACTTGCACACAAATTGTTGGAGAAGCTTTTATTTTCCTTGGTTTCAGGGGCTCGATCATTGCTAGGGGCAGTGTAGAAGGGCGGTTGCTGAAGCAGTAGTACAGTTATCACCAACCATTTGCTTTCCATGTCAGTTTACTTTCTTCTTTTCCCCCGAGGCATCATTGTATTACAGTTACCCTAAAAGCTGGATGGTAAATACCCTCTGCTGTGCCTGTTTTGTCTGACTGGTTTCTATCCAGCAATTGCAGTGTGTGTTTTTTCATTTGCTTTGGATTTCTTTTGTTAGCGCTAAATCCCGCAAAGCTTCAAGTGCTGCCAGCATACGTGCAAATGACCAAAAAACCCCCCAAAAGCCATGGAGGCTGTTGGTCTCAACAGCATCCGGCCATTATAGAAGGGCTTTGTCCTGAGCGTGCATGGTTTCAGCATGCTGCTTGTTTAACTGCATGTGTATGGTAGCGCTAAAGACGGAGCTGTTAATGCTGCGAGAACGGAAGCCAGCCTTTGGAATTGTGTGGTGCCCCACCAAGATGAAAAAGCAGATGAGCTTTCCAAAGGAAACTGCCTGCCACTTCCTTCCAGAAGCAAGGTGTGTTTCCTAGGGCAGTTTCCAGTTGTTCAGGAGTTCTGTTTAAAAGTTGATTTTAAGAAAGTACTTTGGTTCTGATAACTCCATGCAACCATCCCCCCACCCTAGGATGCTGACAGCTGTTCTGACTTTATTTCAACACTCTTAAAATGTAATGTAACTTCAAAGCAAGGGAGAGATCAACGCTCTAACACAACCTGAATAAATTGAATTGGTGTGCTCTAACCACTGATAACTTTTCTTTTTTAATTGCATTCATTGCGTGGAGTCTATTTGTGAGCAAGATCTTGTAGTGTCACTCAGCTCATGTTTTATTCTATGTATTATACTGTTAAATAGACTTCAATTTTTTTTTCTTTTGTCACTGTCACATTTGTGTTGTTTGTTTCTTTTCCTGCTAGCTGTCAGGGCATGAAAAGGTATGGATCGTAGCATGGAACACTTCCTTTCGATTTCAGCATTTCTGTTCATAATGAGCATATGCAGTTTGTGTGGCTTTTTCTTTGTTTGCTCCTTTTTTCTTTGAAAATTTACTTTGTGCAATAATATTTTGTGCTTGGTCTGTCTTGAGCCAAATACTGATAATATATTACCTGTTAGTAGTCCCACTAGAGTAATAAATTGGAGTGGTGTGTAGTGACTTAGCTGTATCTAACCATATCTAACCCTTTACTGCAGGAAAAATGGTATTTTAAGATAGGTATGTTTAGCACCCTGTGCTTTCACCCCTGCAAAGGGCATCAGTCAAAGGGCGGCACTTGGAAAGGTGTTTTTCAGATGTCACGAGAGCTTTGTCCTATAGCAATAGTGTAGTGCAATAGTCCAAAGTTAACTTTATCAGAGAAGTTAATGAAATCTTTTGCATTATAGATAATTTTTCTTTAAGAAAAATAATCAGGTTATTTTGAAGAGTGCAGCTTAAATGTTGCTGTTGAAATTTTGGAATTCTGTTTATTTTTCTGCAGCTTCAAACAGCAGCATCCAGAAGTTATGTGGGCTCAAGCACCCCAACTGGAATAAGCAAAGATGAAGACACAAGTCGTTTTCATACCACAAAGAGGGGGAATTTCCATGAAGTTTTTAACCTGTCAGAAAATGAGCGTCCTTTGGCAGGTATTACACAACAGGAAGGCTGCATTAGTAGAGTGTTTTCTAAAAAAAATTAAGGATTAGGTTAAAGTGGAATTCCCTGTCTCTGCAATGAACAGGTGTAAGCTTTTGATTGAAAAGACTTCCTTGGAGACAGCATCTCTCATACCAGATCCTTGCAGTTCTTTGAAAGAGTGCACAGCCTGGTGTGCCCTTTGTGGGAATGCAAGTAGAAGAGTCAAGTTAAAAGGAATAATTGCGTGGGTGGCTTTTGGGTTTGGGTTTTTTTTTTTTTTAATATAGATGTTTAAAATTACCTTGTTTAGGCTTGGGGTATTTTTTGTAAACACTTCTATATTTAGGTATCTGAAGTTTAATTTTCAGTGCTTTCTGTGGTTTTATAAGGAAACTATCGGGAGTAATACCTGTCTCAAAGTAAGGTTTCTTGTTATGACTTTTTCAGTGTGTGAAAATGGCTGGCGCTGTTGCTTGATTAACAGAGATAGGAAGATGCCTACAGACTACATCAGGAATGGAGTTCTCTATGTCACAGAAAAGTGAGTCATTGCCCTCCACACATTGCTTCAGAGGGAAGTACAATAGACATTAAAATCTTCTGGTCTAAAAGTAATCCTTTAATGGTGTTTTCAAACAAAAATGCCTTAAAGTATGCTTAGGAGAAGGAGAGCTGCATCTGAGGTGTGGCAACACTTAACAAGTATGATTTTGCCTCGGAAAGGCTTGCATAGCAGTGGAGAATAGCTCTGTGTTAGTTGGTAGTAGCTGTAGTTCTTTGTGGATAACATGCTAACTACATATATATTAAAAAACCAAACCTAAAAGTTAAGTGTATTTGGAGGGTTGTGATCAATGGTTATTTGGACAATACTCTTAGCTTCATTTTATTAAAAAAAAAAAAAAAACAAACAAGTTGAATTTATAGACTCCTTGAAACAACTTGCAACAAAAGGCAAATAGAAATTCAAGCCTTGGTTTCAAAATTTGTACTTATTTTACTTTTTAATCCTTACCCTTCAGCCTCCCATGGCTGAATAACTGTGGTCACTACTGTTTGGGTCTTGTACTGAAATTCCTTTGGAGTGCAATGAATGAAAGTAAAGCTCATCTGTATGCAATGTCACCTAGTGATGGAAAGCACTCTCCAGCTTAGAAATCTGAGCTTTTGTCTGCATCACAATAACATGAAACCAACGCCTTGTTTTCCATTAATCTTCTTTTAGGGTGGTAAAACATTTATAAGCCTTTTGAGTTTAGGTATTTCAATTGTTTAAGGATGTTTGTGCATCCTATGTCTTTAAAATGCCTGTCAGTTTTAACCATACCATGCAGTAAATATAAATACACGATATTTTAATGAGTTTTTTATGTGCTTGCATATACTGTAAGTTGTGGGTTTTCAGACACATTAGCCAGTTGCTAGAATTTACAAATGTTTACTCTAAATTAGAAGACATGACTGACTTACGTATTGTGTGCCTCTTTCTTTTTCTATTTATTGTTTAAGCTGATTTTAACCTGTGAGATTTCAAACTTCAGAATTGACAGGAGTCAATTCAATATCTCTTGATATCGAGAATTTATTATTTTTTTAAGAATACTGTATCAATACAAACATTTTCTTTCCTTCAGTTACCTGTGCTTTGAGAGCTCCAAATCCGGCTCATCTAAAAGAAATAAAGTTATCAAGCTAACGGATATAACAGATATTCAGAAGGTATGTCTGGTTTCTGTTGCAAATAGGGCAGAAAGCTGGTTTTCTGTTCAGCTAGTCATGTTTTGCTTTTCTGCATATGTTACTTTGGAAAAGTCATTCCATTGATAATTTTTATAAATAAAATGTAATTCTTTGGTGAAGTCTGTTTCCCAGTACTGCTCATTGAGCTGTTTGGACACAGGCAAATTTGCTATGAGCATCAAACCAAAATAGTTTATCAAACCCTTACACTCTAGAATAATTTAAAGATTGAAGTTTTGTAGTTTCTTAACTCCTGCTCTGAGTGTAGACTTTTAGAAGATTTATTGCTAGCAGGAGCTGTGTAATACTAACTTCAGTTTGATATCAGTAGATTGACCATTTTAAAAGTAGGTGTCTCAGAAAGTGAGGGGATTCTTGTCAGTGGAGAAAGATAGAACATTAGAATAGCCAGACTGGATCAGGCTGGAGTTTCATCTAATTGGGATCCCATTGCTAACTGGAAGCAGGGCAGGTATAATGTGGTCTTTCTTGTAGTCGAGTTTGATCAGCCTGCACTCAACCAATGTCTTCATTTGCCCCTAGAATCACTCTGTATGGTGTTCATCACTTTTTGTTGCCCTCTCTGGACTTGTCCTACCCTTAAACAGACACTTTCTCCTACGTCTTGTGGCTGTGAGCACCACAGATTAAGTCATGCTGTGCAAAGAAACACTCTGGTACTGTGTCTACTGCTTAAGTACCTCCAGAGTTTCACATGAGCTCCTTCTCTTTATATCATGTGTCTGTAAAGCAGCCAACTTATGCATAACTTGAACATTCCCATTGGGAATTAATAATTCATACTGATGGATTTTAAGCATCATACTTGAAGTAATGCCGGCTCATTGTTTAGTAGGTCTACAGTGCCATAAAAGTCCTCTTGCATCTGTGTATTTTTTCTGTAGTGAAGGTCAGACCAGGATCAGGCAGCCAAGCTTAAGAATGAACTGCGCCTGGTTTTATTTGAGGGTGGGAAGCACCATCCAGACTCAGTCTCTTCCCCCTTGGGGATGTTCATGCAACTGTATTATGCCTTCTTAGCAATACAGATTTATACATATACCTTGTTTTTCTGTCTTATTTTGAAAAAGAAGCTTTCTCTGGTCTACTCAACTGCTCCTTTAAACAGTAGGTGTTATTTCTAGAGAAGCCTCTTGGTGATGCTCACAAGCATGCTCTCACCACGCACATGTATATACACGTATGGCCGGGGTGTACTACCTGCAGCAGCATCCACCTGCCAGTGTGGTCCCTGGCATCATGACTGGGCCAGCTCCCACCGCTGTAGCAGCACCAGGGTGCTCAGTTTGGGGCAGGTTCCGGCAGGCAGGCTGGGCTGGGTTTTCCTCCCGTATGCTGCTGCTGCGGCGTATGGGAGGAAAAGGAGAGGCAGGTTCTAGCTGAACGGGCGATGCTTTACCTGCCTGTTGACTCTGGGGTTAAAGAACAGCATCTGTCCTCCTCTTACTTTAAATTGGAGGTCTGTCTCTTAGTTGTGACTGGTAAGATACAACAGTGATGAGTTGTGTGAGTTCTCAGCACCTTTTGCAGTTGTTCATAAGATACCTTTTTTTCTCTTTGCAGTATAAAGTGCTCTCTGTTCTCCCGGGATCAGGGATGGGTATTGCTGTATCAACACCATCTACACAAAAAGTATGTAGCTGCCTGTATCTGTACTGCTGTGTGTGACTTCATGCCCTTTTCTACTTCCTTCTCTGGCTAGCACCAACATAAGGGCTTTTATTTTTTATGCCATTGGGAGGAGGGGTGGAGGGTTTGGGGTTTTGTTTGGGTTTTTTTGTTTGTTTTCATTTAATTCACTTGTCTATTATTTGGCATATTTGGCTTCAGTCTTTTAATTTAAACATTTAGATTGTTCTTCTGCATCTGAGCTATTTTATTCTTAACAGCTCAGAAAGATTTGCTTCATTAATTATTTCACTACCTCCATTAACTGTTTCACATCATCCTTTATCAGGAGCTTGGGACTGCTGTGCTGTGCAGTCAGGAATGAAAAGCTCATGACTTGAGAGTATCTGTGGGTGAGAAGGCTTTTAGGTGGAAGGGTCTGACCCCAGATGCAGTTTTCTTGTTTCAATCTTGTGGTGCCAAAGATTTAAGCTTCTTTAAGCCACAAATATCCTTTGGGCAACCACAGTTTTTCTTAACATACAACTGAACCTTACTTGAAACTAATTACCTATAAATAACTTTATTCCAAGTTATACTACTGTTTTACCAGCCTTTCTACTTGTTGATTGATATTGAGAATACCTCTTCATTATGAGGTTGAAAATGTTCTAAATGAGTATCTAAATAAATCAGCTGTGAGCTGAAGAGGCACCGATAGCGATTTTTAGAAATTTTTAACGGGGGCAGAGGTCAGTCAGGAAAAAGTCATACACTAAGCAGACAGAGGGGAAAGAGAGTTGACGTGTTCTCTGTTGCTAATTCTCTGTCCTGATGCATTTTGTGCCTAGCTGTTTTAACAGGAAGATGAAGTGAAAAAAAAAATCTTAGGAACTCTGCCATATATCCAAGGATTTAGTAGAGAAAATATTCCCTATGTCTTTATTAATGCTCTTTGAGTTTGTCTCCTGGCCCTATTGATTTTGCCACATCTCTACCTAGAGAAAGACTTTTCATTTCCAGACTGACATGATCTTTTTTTTCTGTTATTTAGCCTTTGGTGTTTGGTGCCATGGTACACAGAGATGAAGCTTTTGAGACAATTTTCAACCAGTATGTGAAAATAACCTCTGCATCGTCAAGCAGTGAGAGCTAGTATATTACCTTAGAAGATCTAAAGGAAACTTTCTTATTTTACAACTTGGTAGTGAAAAAAAAATGAACATCCTCATCTATTTTGCAATAATTTTTCTTGTCTGGTGGTTTCTATTCTATCTGTTACATAAATCAAGTGTATTTTATATATGCCTTCATGTTTGTTTTTAAAGTTTTTGTAAAAAAAAAGGAAAACAAAAAACAAAACAGTTAAAGTGCTATCATCACTATTAGCCTTGCACATTAAGCACTTTTAATGTTTATTTACTGACATTAAAAGCTGGGAAGATACTTGGAGACCTGACTAAATAAGGAAGTGAAAGAGATTGATCCTTTTGACTCCACTGATACCACTAGGGATACATTTGTCCCTTGATCTTATTTTTCCCCAAGATGTGAGAATGATGACTGCAGCAGCCTGAAGTCTCGTTCTTCAGAGGTTTTAATTGTGTTCTTTATTCAGACTGATAGCAACACCAAGGAAGTGTTGTCATCTTAATTTTTCTGTATTTGTAACTGCACTTAAAATTACTCCTCCTTGCTAATTCTTGCATTGCAGAAGGATACGTATTGCTGGTTTGGTTAGGTTCGGTTTTTACTGCACAAATGTTTAAATTGCTTGTACAGTGAGTTGGAGGAGAAAGTTTATAACTATATCTTCCTTTCCTAATTAACCAAAGTAAGAGGAAGGAAGGCAGGCAGATACTTTTTATAAAAGAGGGCACCAAAATGTTGTTCCTAAAATGTTAGGCATCGTATATTTGTATTTCTGTAGATAATTGTCATAGAAGGGCTCAACTGTTGTACATATTGTATGTACAAGTTGTTTGTATGTTGATGCAAACTAGACTTGCAGGCGTTTTGTGCTGGGGGAGGTGGGAATAATTAAACTAAATCCAGACATGACTTTTTTTCAGTTATTTTCTTTTTCATTTGCCCTTTCTCTTGAGTTACCTTGTAATAAAATAACTCTATAGTATAGCATCTGAAAGCACCAGTTTGTTTTCAACACCTAATTTGAGGGGCATCGGCATGTTGCTCTGTTTCCCCTTGTAAAATTAAATTTTAGTAACAGTTAAACCCAACTTCCAGGTAAAACAGGAAGGCTGAACTCCTCTAAACTCTCTCAGGCCTTTCTAGCAGCAAAGCACATATTGACCTTTGTCTTTAATATTAGAAAGCTTTTATACTCTATATAATAGCACCCATTTGAGAGGTTTAGAATTTTATTTGCATTTTCCTGAAAGCACAGTAGGAGTTATGCCAAGCCTTCCCGTATGTCTTTTCCTTTGCTATGTCTTTTGAGTTGAGTAGTGAGGATATCTCCAAACATTTTATGAGAGTGTGTGTGTGTCCTCAAAAAAAAAAGGAGATGCAAATTCTTATGAAAAATTGTACTTAGTTGTATGGATTTTACTTCATTTTTTTTAAACAGGAGTTATCTTTCTTTGTAGGGGAAGGGGTAAACTGAATGAGGGAGAGGGGAGACAGACACCAAAGGGTGTTTAACCTTTAGCACAGTTCTCAATGAAAGTCTCTCAAATAATGAAGAAAGCAGCAGTCAAACTGTAGAAACTTTCTTTCAGTCTGGCCATGAAGAGGTATGATATGAAGAAATTAATATGACTTTGATATGAAGAAATGCTGTTGAATACTGTGAAGTGAAAGGCTGACAGGATAAAACTCTGCCCTGGGTAGAAATGTGACCAGGATTGGGTGAGAATCCACCATGATGGCAGAAATACTGGTTTTGAGTTTTCCCTTGAGTACCACTTGACCATGCCTTTTTGTGGGCTGAAAAAGGGGTGCAATTCTAACACCTCCTTAGGTATGGTGTAACTCAGGGCCCGAAAGCTGAAAATATAAGTGAGGCTGGTGGGAAGTCCATTTTGCCACCATCTAATACAGGTGTAGCATGACAGTTTGTGGTTTCTTCATTTTACACATGCAGGTTTTCTGTTAAAATAAAAATCCTTGATCCTAATTTTTTTTCTTATCAAACCTACTTTAAAGCAATTAATCTCCTTTTGTAATAGCTGTGTATTACTGTCATTTGGCTTTCCTTTCTAGAAGTTTCCTTAAACAGTAAGTGTGGTTAACAAATAGGCATTAAAATCGCTTAATGTTATATAAATCGTAATCAGATTCATTCATTTTGTCTTAAGATAAACTCCCTTGGATGTGTTTTAAGGTTATCCTTTTTTTTTTGAAGAAACAGAAAATTATATTTTTTACAGAGAGCATGCTCTTTTTCTTATTTTTGTATCATTTTTCAGGTGTAATTTATACCTTCACTCTGATCATTACAGCAGTTTCAGTAGGAAATCAGTTGACTTGCACTTATTACCTCCTCCCCCTCCTGCCCATCCCCGGTTGACCCTATAGGGGCTATAGGGTTGTCCTGGGTTGTGGTTCCTGGAGGGTCTGTAGGTCCTACACTGATGCTGCCGGGACAGTTAACCATACCTAGGCTGTGGAGTGGGAGAAAAGAAATCATTATCCTTTTCCTAGACTGAAATGCATACAATGCATACAGTATGCTCTTGATTAAAATTAATTTTATTTTCTTTTTCTCCTGGACAGAGAATTTAGAAACTTCTTATAAAATCCAATGTGTTGATGTTTGAGATTAAGCCGCACTTTAACAGTGTGAACTTAAAAGTTAGCGATTCTTAAAGCAGTAAACCTAGTGCAAACTGCAATGCAACGTTGTTTCTTTCTAACATAGAGAAAAAAGACTGGATTTTTTTAACAAAGTAGGGTTGTAATAGAACTGACAAACATCTATGTACATATTTTGCAAAGTTCACTTTACATTGGGTTGTCCAGGTTCCTGCTATGTAACTGCCCCTGTGACGAATGTAACATCGGAGACACGAGAGGGTAACCTCGGTGTTGTTTACTCACACTTTCCCTCCTGCTGCACCCTCCCAGGTTTGGAGGGCAGGAGGGGATGGACAGTGAGTAAATATATTGTATAAGTACACTGAAGCTCTCACCTTGAATTCCAATCTTCCCGCATAGTTTTTCGGTACAGCCTGCTGTACTTCCAGTAACAGGCTGGCTCCTACCACTTAGTGTGAAGTGCAGCTTTCTGGTGGTGACGTTCCTGTCGATCTCTGCTTGCTGTTTATATTTGCAGTTCTGCTGATGTCTGTGGTTTATTGCTGGATCATTCACCCAGAATTGGATTTAACTTCTTTAGAAGTGCATTAGTTAGTTTGAGTCCCTTTTAGAGAGAGAGAGAGAGAGAGAGAGAGAGAGAGTTAAAAAAGGGGAGATGAAAACTGACTGCTTTAATTTTTTACTGGTGACCATTGAAATTCAAAAGGCAAAAAAGCTGAAATATGAAATCCTGCCTTTCACACACTGTGGCTGTTGTGAGGCACGATTGAATGAAACAAGCTGTTCATTAATGGCAACATCCACACAGGACGCCAGCAGCAAAACCCCACCCTTGTTCCTGCAGAGACAAAGATTTTACTCGATCATGAAGAGATGAAAGGATGTACTTTTTTTTTTTTCCTTCTTATTTTTGGCTACTTAAACTTGTATTAAAAACACTGGTAGTTTTTATTGAATTCTGTACATTTTGGCAGATGTTTAATTTCTACTAATCATTGAAATATAATGGATGTTAAAATTTTTATGTCTGAAGTTTGAGTCTATATTTTGAAGTTGTAAATAATTCATTATCAGTGTAACTTTTGTTTGACAAAAGACTTATACTGTATGAAGAATTGAAATAATGAAATGATTTGCCCTGTACATTTTTTAAGAAAATCTTGTTTGTTTAAAAAGTCTTGTATAAATTATAATTTTTATTTAAATAAACCTAAAAATGCTTTGTGCTAACACTTCTTACCAACTTTAATTACTTTAGCTATCACAGACAGCTACACCTGATATTTAGAAGTGAGTCAGTGCTTTTTGGCAGATGCCCCAGAGGTGTGCTGGAGGTGTGCTCAGCCAGAAGCGCTTCGCACCTGGATACAGCTGTGCTTCCACAGCATCTGTGGTCACTTCTGTGCCGTGACACTGACGTGTACCTGCCTGCTGAGCCCTGTAACCCGTAAGGTGCTTGGGGATGAATGTCAGGGCTGCTGAGCCCGCAGTGCGTGTGGGGGAGGCTCGCTGCGCAGCGCTGGCTCTCTCTGGAGTGTCACAGGAGGAGTGAGCTGCCGGGTCATCTCGTACAGACCTGCTTGCATGCCTCTACAATACTTCTTTCTGTGTTTTGCTTTGCTCAAACAGAGCGGTCTGGGACGGGTCCTCCAGTATTGAATGTGTGCTGCTCCGTTTATTTCAATATTTAGTTTTCTTATGATGGCAGCAAGGGATCTGGCAGTGAGTGAGGCTTCTCAGCTGGTACTTTATGTGTTCTGACAACACTTCACACTTGTACAACTTTAATGTATTTTTCATTAAATATTTTTACAAGAAGAGTTGCTTCTGCAGCAGTACCCGCAAAGATTGGATTCAACACTGTCTGCCCACAGCCTCCTGAAGGGCAGTGTGGAGCCTGGAAGTCTCATTTCAGCCGTAGGCTGCGTTGGACTTGGGAGGAGGGGACAGTTTTCCTGAAAATGACACTTGCTTTTTCAAGTTTGCTTTAACAGCCCATGAGAATACTAGAATTTATTTGAACAAGCCATCTACTTGCTCTCTGTGTAACTCTTAACACCCCTGCAAGGACAGGAGGGGTGCTAACATGGTCTGTGGGGTGTCACCAGCACATCCTGGCTTTAATGCAAATGAGCAGATAAAAGTCTGGCCTTGTGCAGCATCTGGATTAATGGTAAAAGACATTTGAGCATTAGCTTGCTGAAATGGAGGGGGTTCTCTGCTGTTACTCTTAAGTAATCTTTAAGCCCAAGTTCCTGGATTCACTAAATTCCTCTTTAGATGGCTTCAAGATAAGCTAAATGTTTTACCCAGCAATTATTAGGTCCTCTCAGACCTGCAAACATCTTTCCTACATCACAAGTAAAAATACTAAAGATGTGAGGTCTTATACTATGCTTTTCTCTTAAATACCAACTTTGTTGATTCTACAACTTGTGCCTTATGCTTTGACACCCCTAATTCTTGATATTTGTTTTCCTTTATTTTTTTTTCCTTGCTTCTCCTCACGTGCATATAGAAACCTTCCTCCAAAACCTCTTGGCCTGTTTGGCCTGCTGCATCTCTTGCCTTTATCCCCTGCTCTTTATTTCATCTCTGGAATTTCTTGTGTGAATGGATTAAAACCTACTAGGCCATGAGTACCTGGGCCAGAAATGTTTCCTGATCCTTACTTCATTTGATAAATTGTGGCTGGCTTTCACATTAGAGTCGAGCTGAAAGTTGAAGCTGAATTTTGTCCACAGTTGCTTTTTCTCATTCCTAAACTGCCCAATTTTCTTGTTTTCTATTTTGAATTGAGCTTTCCTGTTTCCTCCTCCCTGGGCTTTTCTGCCTCAGTGTTTTCTCCTTCTGACAAAATTACCCTCATACTTTCAATCCTGATTATTTAGAAAATACTGAACACGTCACGAGTTCATTAACGCTACCTCACATCTCTTACGTCTTCCATTTTGCGTACATTAAAGCTAAATTACTATCTCTGACGGTTTGGACTGCTCAGTGCCTTCCGTTGTCTCACTTGAATGTGTCACAACTTTGCTCCCGATGTTCTGCACAACTGAAGGGAGATGCTGCTGCTTGAAATCCTTGAGCCAGGGGCCTTCTAACACCTACTTCATCAGGTGTGCCAGGCTCCAGGTCTAACTGGGTAAACACCTTATTGAGAAGCCCGAGCTCAGCCCTCTGCTCAAGCAAATACGTTAACCTAACAATGGTTTCATGCCAAACTGGGCTCCCCACCTCTGCCACCCACCTTATGCCAGCACTGGGTCTCACCAGACCTTCCCAAAGCAGCAGGAGCCTGGTGGAGGACCCGAGAGCAGTAAAATCAGCGCACGTCTCCCTTTGCAGCAGGCTGGCTTAGCTGCCCTTGGACCCGCAGCTCACAGGTAAGGTTTTGGGGTCTTGAATGGAGCTGATAGACAACTGCCTCTGTTCCACTTTCTAATTTTGCGATGTCCATCGGATTTTAGGGGCAACTTTGGAATATAAATTGGATAGACATTAAAATCTGGTCCATAGTAAAGAATAATGTAAAGAAACTGAGCTAGAACTGATGTCTGTGTGCCAGTTAACTGTGTACAAAACCTGATTGTGCAAATATTTAGAGTCAGTTGCTGCTGACAAAGCTGCATCCAATATGCTAAATCCAATTCCTTCCAGCGCTGAATTTTCCCCTGCTCCTTCTCTCAAAACTTAACCAGAGCTGATAGAAGGAAGGCGAGGGAGGGGGTGGGAGTAGCCTATCTCATTTTTGGGCCATTGCAGCCAGAGTAGGGGCCATGGGCTTCCTGTTGGAGCACATCTTCTCAGGGGCTACGGCTCTGCCGGCAGAGTGGAATGGGTGGGGATGCGCTGTGCACTCAGGCTGGTCCCTCTTGGAAGCTGGGGGCAGGTGGGGTCAGCTGTCTAAGCACACCCGTGCAGGAGGAGCGGAAAACTTGACATCTGTGGGGCAGTGCGCCCTCCTGGCAATCACAAGGATCTGGGATGTTGTTAAACTGAAATAAACTGGATTTGTTTGTGGTTTTTTAACCTATTTACCTTCCGCTTTCTGCGTTTGTCCCTGAGGGTGTGTAGCTGTCTGCACTGACCAGCAGGCCCAAACTTCCTTTTCAGAGCACAGCAGACAGGTTTGCATATATACAGACCTTCTCCCTGCAGCCCCCTCACCCAGCTCCTGCAGCTCTCCCCATGCTGGTGTCTGATGCTGCCTCTAGCCACTCCGTGGTCCTGCAGGGCCCAGGGCATGGTTCAGGAGTGGTGGCACCACTCAGCACTCCTGTTGCTGTGACACTTCTCTGGCATCGCTTCGAACCTGTGATACAGCGGGGCTGGGGTGCTGCTGCCCACTTTGGCTGGTTAATCACTTTCTGGTTCAATCTGCTGGGAAAGGCATCTCCATCTTCAGAGGGTTGGGCCTGGAATGAGATTTTGCCAGAAGGAAGCTGTGGTGCCTCCGTTAGCAAAAGGGGGTGGGAGTATAACTAGCAGAAATAATTTTATTTCATTTCTTCCAGCCCTCCCACCCCCTGGAAGCAGAACGCTTTCCGTGTTTTCCCCTATGACCAGTGCTCACCATCACTTTAAATTAAGCACCACTTGGGCAGACCTATACTTAAAACATCTTCATCAACGACCTGGATGAAGGGATTAAATGTTCCCTCAGTAAGTTTGTGGATGACACTAAGCTG
>VXBZ01005864.1:0-13127 GCA_013399135.1 Heliornis fulica | reverse complement strand
AAGTTCAGATTAGATGTCAGGAAGAAATTCTTCACTGAAAGAGTTGTTGGGATGTGGCACAGGCTGCCCAGGGAGGTGTTTGTGTCACCATCCCTGGATGTATTTAACAGATGGGTAGATGAGGTGCTCAGCGATGTGGTTTAGGAGGGGACAGGGACAGTTGGATTTGATGATCTTAATGGTCTTTCCTGACCTAGTGATTAAAATGGCTTCAGAGAATGAGACATGGATTGGTATAAAATGCAAGTAGATACGGGCTCAGCTTGTCAGCCTGAGTAAAAAGGAAGTTGTTGGTGTCCTGAATCTTTGCAAAAAAAACCCTCATCCATGACTTGTAAGCTGCCTGCAGAGGTGAGGCTGGTTGTGTGAACAGTGGTGGCTGCCAGGGGAAAGCTCAGGCCTCTCAGAACCCTGCCTGCTTGGGAATTTTTCACAGGCATATACAGTTTCTGACACTTTTAAAACCTAGATAAGAGTAATTCACATTCTCAGTTGGGGTATGTCCCGCTGGTGTTACGCCCTTGTACCCGTAGCGTACAAAGAAAACACTATCTCCCTGATAAAAAACACCCTGATCTGTGTTGTTGCACCGGTGCAGTTTCAATATTTCCTGGATTTACAGCTGTCTTTCTTGTTCTGCTCACTTTATTTTTGAAAGCATTAGCTGTCTGAGTCATGGAGCTCACCATCACAAGGCTGGAGTGGGGACCGTTCATCCAAGGCTTGGTGAGAGGCACTTCTGATGTTAGGCGGTTCCTGTGACAGCTCCAGGAGCCTGACTTGTAAGCTCCAAGTGAAAACGCATCAACTCAAGTTCCTTTATAAGCTCTTTGCATTATTCTGTGTCTGAGAGACTTTGTAACTCTGCATTATGATACTCCTTGCTGGTAACATTTTTTGCTGGAGACTGTAAAATCAAAACAGAATTGCCTAGTTTCAGTCACTTCTTTGTTCTTGCTTTTAGGAATTAGACTTTTTTTTTTCTTCCGAAAAAAATTTCAAGAAAGCCCTGATGAGAGACACTTTTCCTCTGCTTTCAGCAGAGTCATTTTAGCAATTGTGTTAGATTACTGAGAAACAGAGGAGCTCGATGAGAGGAGACTTCAGCACCTGGCACAAGATGCCACATGCTGTGCAACAGGACACTGATGGGGGAGGTGCGGGGGTGCACAGTAGTTACAACCTCAATTGAACTTGTGATTTCTGGCAAGGCTGGATCTCCCAAGACAGACTAAATCCCATAGGTGCTTTAAAGCTCCTTCGGTGGGCACCCAGCCCCGCAGTTGTCCAAAGGGACAGAGCTAGGTGAAGCTTTTCAGCCCGGAGGACACCTACAGCACCCATGGCTCTGATGAATCTTCCAAGACCATTTTGCTCTGCCAGCTTTCTCCATCTGGTTGGAAATGTCTGCACTGAGCTCCAGGCTCCTGTGCAGACTCACAGTGCTGTGGGAATGTGTGGAGGAGCAACTCATGTTCCCTCAGCACCAAGAGTGGTTGGACATGCTGTCCTTCTGCAGCTTCCAGATGGGTAGAAGTCACAGCTTTGTTCTCCTCTTGGTCAGGAGAATCATGACCCCCTCATGTTCAAGCTTGTCCCAGTGAGTACAAGTGACAGAAGTGCTCAGGCTTGTGCCAAGGTAATGGTAACAGCCATAACCGTAATCCAGGTGATCCATAATTCTCAAATGCTTTTGTTAATGAGGTGGAGACTGAAGGCTGAAGTAATTTCTCACACCTCCTGATGCAGAAGCCTGGCAGTTGTAGGCAGTGTGGGGAGGGATGGAGAAGCTTCATCACTGGCAGGATGTGTTCAGCTTCCTCAGGCTCCTACAAAGCAAGCAGACTGGAAGTAGCTGGGCAAAGGTCTTTACCTTCAAGGGTGTGAAGTCTGTCATGTTTAATTGGTAACTGAAACAGCCCAGGGCTGGCCAGCACAGCTGGGGCTAGCTGCCTCCTGTCCCCCCCAGCCATCCTCCACCCGTCACTGCGTCCCGGGTTCCAAACCCCGTAGGGGTTTGTGTGGAGTCTGTCAGGGCATAGTGCCCATGCTGTGTGGCACTGCAGCACGTCACAGGAGAGTGTCTGCAGAGCAAAACCACTCACAACTACTTTTTTATAGGGTGAGAAGGCACTTTGCCCTGCAAAACCCTGACCTCTAAGGCTGCTAATCAGTGCTCGCCTGTGCCTGCTATTTTGTCTGTTTAGTACCTAAGTGGAATAACTGCTGCCAAGTGTTTTGGGGAGGAAGAGTTGCCTTTCTTTTGGGGAAGCCCAGAGCCCTGCTGTGCTCATTGCCTTGGCAAGACAATGAAAGTAGGGAGTAGGAGCCAGTCAATGAGAAACTGGCTTCTGGCTTCCCCCCTTGCTTCTCAGCCCTGGCTCCAGGGCCTCTGGGCCTGCTGGCCTGGGCTAGTGAAGGGCTCGTAGCAGAGGAACATGCCAGTCCTCCGACCACAGCGGCAGCTAGATCAGCTTTCACAGGAGCAGATTTTATCTGAGAGTTTGTCAGGCATGTGTGCAGATATGAGTCAGTATTTTTAAAAGGATAAATATTTAAAATATATAATATAGATTTTTAGCAGTTTTGTTGTATCTCTCTGACTCAATTTGCCATTTCCTATTAAGTCTTCCAGAAACAGAGAAGAGTAGGATTTAGAGATGACAGACAATAGCTCTTTCAGTGCCATTGTTTTCTGTAGACAGATCTAAATGTGTTAAGCAAGACAGTAGCACACACTTCTTTTTGATTTTTATAACTCCTCTCTAATATAATTAGCTGGGGTTACCAGTGTCTAAGGAACAACTCAAAGATCAATATTAGACTGTGATGCACACCAGGACTGGCCAGTTTAAGGGCCTTTGACTGTTTACCAATGGAAGGAGGCAGAAGTAGAAAAAGTCATTATGAAAAAGCTGTGTGCTGCAGTTGACATGCTGGAGGGAAGGGACACCATCCAGAGGGACCTTGACAAGCTTGAGAAGTGGGTCTGTGTGAACAGCATGAAGTTCAAGGCCAAATGCCTGCTCCTGCAGATGGGTTGGGGCAGTCTGAAGCACAACTAGAGGCTGGGTGGGGAATTAATTGAGAACAGCCCTATTAATTGAGGAGAAGATGAGAAACTCAAAATTAAACTGGCAATGTGCTCTTGCAGGTCAGAAAGCTAACTGTATCCTGGGCTGCATTTAAAGAAGCGTGACCAACAGGTTGAAAGGTGATTCTGCTCCTCTGTTCTGCTCTGGTGAGACCCCATCTGGAGTACTCTGTGTACTGCTCTGGGGTGCCCAGTACAAGAAAGACATGGAATGTTGGAATGAGTCCAGAGGAGGCCACAAAGATGATCAGAGGGCTGGAGCAGTGAAGGCAGTCTGAGGGAGATGGGTTTGTTCAGCCTGAAGAAGAGAAGGCTCTGGGGACACCTAATTGCAGCTTTCTAGTACTTAGAGGACTACAGGAAAGCTGGAGAGGAACTGTTTATCAG
Source organism: Heliornis fulica (assembly GCA_013399135.1). Taxonomy (NCBI): domain Eukaryota; kingdom Metazoa; phylum Chordata; class Aves; order Gruiformes; family Heliornithidae; genus Heliornis; species Heliornis fulica. The sequence continues at coordinate 9,646 of VXBZ01005864.1, read as the reverse complement.
ACACAGAGCGGCAGAACAAGGGGTAATGAGTTTAAACTATAAGTGTGTAGATTTGAGTTAGTTATTAGGAAAAAAATCATTCCCTATGAGGGTGGTGAGGCCCTGGCACAGTCTGCCCAGAGAAGCTGTGGCTGCCCCCTCCCTGGTAGTGCTCAAGGCCAGGCTGGATGGGGCTTTGGGTAACTTAGAATCATAGAATCACTTGGGTTGGAAGAGACCTTTAAGATCAACAAGTCCAACCACAGCCTAATCCTGCCTAGCCCACCTCTAGATCATGTCCTTCAGCATATCATCTACTTGCCTTTTAAATTCCCACCTCTCTACACCCTCCTTGCAGGTACTTGCAGAGAGCGATAAGGTCTCCCCTCAGCCTCCTTTTTGTAAAACTGGTCTAATGGAGGGTGTCCCTGCTCATAGCAGGGGGTTGGAACTAGATGATGTTTGAGGTCCCTTCCAACCCAAACCAGTCTGTGATTCTACAGAAAAAAACCCAAACCTGAAGGCTGTGCTACAGCAAAACACTGTGATCTTTTTCCAGACATCAGTTATTTTCTTTCCCACTTTCCCAGGTATAATATTGCCTTTCTACTGCAGGAATGTGTTCTTTACCCCAGTGGATACTTAGATCCTTCCTGTCATACTAGTTCTTGCTTGCCCCTATTTATGCCCCTTAAATGTTGCCTCACTAAATAAGAAGTGTAGATTTTTGGAATGTTTTGTGCTTTCATGAAAATGTAATTTCCTTTTCCTGGATTTATTTTTTCTGGTCTGTTGTCTGGTTGAAAATCGGAACTAACCCAGGTTTCTCTGAATAGATGTAAAAAACCACATTCAATTTTAAGATGCCAAATTCTCTTGATAGTCCTGCCGACTGCTGCTTTGTTGCTATGGTGATTACTAGTCCATTTAAGACACTTTAAAATGGTAATGATGAGCAAGAAAACCAGATTCATAACAATGTCATTAGCATAGCTATATCTTTGTGTTTCATGAGATTAGGAAATTGCCAATGTCTACTGAATAGGAGCCTGATTGATTTTCAATTTTTATGGACTGCTAATGTTTTTATGGCAAACTGATCTGATACGGCTGCTCAGAGCTCTGTGATGATAAAACTATGGGACCTCTGTGATCCCCTACAGTAGAACAAGCCAGCTTGAACTAATTAAAATACCTTCAGGGACATCCTCCATCACTGGTGTGACATCAAACACGTGTTCTGTGAGGAATCTGGTCCCACTGCAGCAGTACCAGGGAAGAAAAATCTCTGATGATATTAACCTAGTTCCCAAACTTTTTTGGCCCCTCAAGACCTCAGAACCATAATGCTGAGTGGTGGGAGTCCATGTCCCACCACCCTTTGCACTTCAAGTGAAGAACTGCAGGGGTGAGGCTGCCCTTGTGGGCTGGGAGCTTTGAATTAGGAAGTCAACTGGGGGACTTGAAGGTGGGGCTGAAGGAGACCTCAGCTGCAGGGCTCAAAAGAGGGACCAAAAATTTTAATGAACCAAAAATTTCAAAATCTTAACCAACTGTGGAGAAGAAGGGAGAAAGGGAAGAGCTAAAAATAAAATAAAATAAAATATGAAGTGGCAGACTCTGTGCTGTTGGTGACTCCAATGTTACTTTGGCTTAAGACTCATATGAGGTGAGAGAAAAGCCATGAATATGAAAGACATGGTTATTAAGGTAAAGTTACTGTAGGTATTTTTGAGGCACCTGAAATCCAAACCCCCCTCTCATTTTCTTTTTAAGAAAATAAGTTTGGACTGAAATCTAAATATAACCCTGCTCTTCAAGGCCAAATTCTTTTTTACTTCTGAAGTAGCCAAAATGTGGATCTTGTAATGGGTCACCCAAGAAGTGAGAAAGCTCTAATTTCAAAGGCAGGAGGCTGCTGCTCAGAGCTGCTGCAGGAGCTTTTCCATGGCAGGTAGCATGACTGGAAGTAGTCCTGTCCCAGCACGTGGCTTTAGGGTCTGTCTGCCACTGTTCCAGCTGTAATAAAGAGTGTGAAAAAGAAAAAATGCTCGATATTGATTTTGATGGTGCTTTTTTTTTCTGTACCTTCCTGCCCTTAGCTGTGAGTAAATATGTTAGGTGTTCATGAACATGTAGTGCTGACAGCCTGGTTGGCAGCACATGCTGTGTATTGGGGGGTGCCCTTCTCGGAAAGAGACCCTGCAAAGCTGGGACTTGGGCAACACAGTCCTGAAAACCCCTCCAGTGTTGCTTATGTCCCAGCTAATCCAAGATTTGTTCCTGGGTCCATTTTCTGTAGGGAAGTATGATTTGCTTTTAGTAAATCCAAAATAGAGACTGCATCCTACACTTAGTTTGCCTCAGGAAAAACAAATAAATAAATAAATAAACAAACAAACAAATAAATAAATAAACAAACGCGCACACTTTGTTGTTTATGAAATGAATGCAACTTGTCAAAAAGGTTTCTATGTAATTTCAGGTTCACTTTCCACAACGCTAAGAACACTAGTATTGTTCTCCCCTGTGCCACAGAAAGAAGTTATACCTTAGAAAGACTAGTTTAAAGAAGGTAAAGCCAAGGTGCTCTAAAAAATGCTGACCAAATAAATCCTTCTAATTTTATAACAATACCTGTCTACTCCAGCAGGCTGCTGAGCACTGACAGGAACAGGTGTGTTGTCTTCTGAGCTGGCTTCTGGTACTGGGTCAGCCCAGAGATGCCGGCATCTTAGCTGCCCATTGTGGGTGTCACAGAGGTGCTCGATGCTGCAGTTCATGCTGGAGGAGCTGGAGGTGCTGTTTGGAGAGTAGGGCTAATGGGGACATGGTGTTTGGCTTGCAGGGAGGAGGTCTATTTGGATTAGGTGTTTGCTTTGTACTCAACAACAGATACTAAAAATATCCCACCTGTTGGAGTCTGAAATTTTGTCTGCTTCCACTGGGAAAGAGGAAATCACCCAGTGAATCTGCTTGGAAAAGTGGAAGACATTCAGGATCTTCCATGTGGTTTTTTACATGGAAAAAAATGGGATGCAAGAAGTTTATTTTAATTCAAAGACTGTTCAACATGACCTTTTCCTTTATCTCTTCTATCCTTGTGCAGCTTCTGCGTGAATAGCGATGCAGGGAAAACAGCATCAAATTAAAAAGAAGGCAATAATAGTTTTGGCCCACAGAAATTTCATCAAGCGCTTCGTCACAGAAGTGACTGAGCAAAGACTCGGCTTGTCATTTTGAATGCAGGCAAAGGGGAAGGTAAATGAAAGATGAAGAATGAAGGTGTTGGGTCACTATCTGTAGTAACACATCTAATTCTGTTGTTATTCCATCTCCAGGCTGATCTGGGAAATTTGTTGAACTGTGAATTTCTCTACACATATAAGGTTCACGCTTCAGTGCACAGTGCTGATTGCTCATCAGAGGCCTGTGAGCGAAGGCAGCTACTGCAGAAATTCAGTTCTCCTTCTGTAATGAGCTTGTCTAAAAGAAAGAAGAAAAAGGATTAAAGTCAGTAATAAATTGTATGTGGGTTATTTTCCATTGTAATCCTTCTTTGCAAACATCCTGGATTTCCACCATATGACTTTGGCACAATAGACTATATATATTTCTTTTTTCTTTGTTTAGACATAACACCAGATGAATTCACTTCATTACAGACGTGGAATAATCATGGGAACCAACAAAAACCCACTGAATGGTTATTTATTGCCTGTGATATTTCAATGAGGAAAACCTTCCTGTTACCAAGTTAACCAGCTTCCCCCCTTCTGTTTATTTGACTAACAGATGAGCAAGTCAGCAAGACTGGGAGAATTCACTAGCCCACCTTCTCCCTAGTAATGAATCAATAATTTCATTGCATGCTGGCAAACGCAGCGCTATGCTCGCAGGGGGTCTACTAGCTGCAGCATTACTATTAATGTGAAATGTGGTTCTCTTACTAGGAGGGAGATTCAGCACAGCAAAAAGGGGCTTTTCAACAAATGGGCCATTTAGAAACCATTCACAGGGATGGGATGAGCCTTAGAGTGTGTTTTAGAGCAGTGGCAAGGATGAGGGTTTGATAGGAACTGTGTTCTGTTTATCTGCTGTTCAGTTCAGGGCTATTCATTATTTGTTCTTATTGGAATGTGAATTAAGGACAGCTGAACCCTCTGCTCCAATGGCTTTCTATTTACTTGTGAGCTAGTCCTTAGAGCAAGGGAGGGTCTTTCTTAGAAGTTTTGCAGTAAGCAACCCTTTAAAATAAAATTAATCTTTGCAGTTTTGGCATCATTTCTGTCAGAACCTGACTGTGTAATCTCTGCGGGGCGTTACTGGGGTTCCCACAAGGTGAGCAGCTCCATCGCTTCACAGCAGCTCCCCATCTGCACAGCAAGTGCTGGGAAACCGCCTTAGAGCCCTTTGCTGTTCAACCAGCAGTGGCAATAAATTTTGTTTCCAGCACTTAAAATGCATTTCTATTTCTGTTTTTCATTAGGTCTTAATCGTGGCCTGGTGGTAAAAAGCACACGGCTCCATAAAATACATCTCATTAAGGTAATATTTTCTGTCCTGTGTATCACTTAAGTGCTAGCCTTAGTCTGGTCTATCTCCAAGGGTACCATCAGTGAAGGTCAGGGTCCCAAAGCCTGGCTGCTCTTCAGAATTGCATTTCTCCTTACACTGCAAAATCAAGTAGGGTGGTGGTTTTTTGTGAGGGGGTTGAGGGTTTTTTTGATTGCTCACAGAGGCCATTAAAAAGTTGATGTTTGCCAGTTCTTACCACAGGTATAGTCTGCTTTTAATTAAGCCTCTAAGCTACTGTGGATTGTTCATTTTCTACAGCCAAGTAGAAATTAGGTTTTTCACCCAAGGGGAAAAATGAGTTCCTCAACATTTGTTGTTTTGTCCTGATGTAGTCTGGAATATTCACGTGAGTGCACATAAAAATCTGAACAAGTTGTTCAAAACAACAGCATCTAATTCAGAAACTTCTAGACATTTTTGCTTCAAGCTGCACCCTGTAGCACGTGCCTGTCCCTGAAGCTACAGTCTGTGGGGACATGAGAATAAAACCTCTTTGCTCCTGTCTTCCCTGCAGCATTAGTCTCCAGGCTTTGCTGCTTCATAACCAAAAATCCCAGGGAAGGAATGCTGACTTTGCAGCAACTTGGTTTGCTTTCTCTCACCTCTGTGGGTCCTTGTCAGCTTCCTGAGAACATATGGAAGGCTGAGGGCCTGGGGATGCTCTCCTTGGTGGAACTGTATCTCCCACCATTCACCCACAGCCATACTAAATCAAAACCCCCTTTTGATAGAAGGCTTCTAATGACCTTTATAAGCTTATTTGGTAACAGCACCCAATTCCCAATTTGAAAAAAGAGATTTGTGCAACCCACCACTTCCCTATGTGATTAATTTACCTGTGCTGCGTTTTCTGTTATCTTCAGAAGCTGTGCTGACTCCCAGACTGCTCTCGTGTTAGGCAGGACCCAATTAATATCAGCATACTCTGGCTTTCATGTCAGCAGGTGTGTAAGGTGAAGAGTTCTTCAAAGACTGCAGGAGAAGAAGCTAAGCACAAGAACAGGTAGGTGAGATACTGCAGAAAACCTAACACTATGAATGACAGACTAGACCGTGCTGAAATACAGAGGCGCAACACCAATAGTGTAGACATCTGGGACCAGGTTAGATGAAACTTTGGAAGTAAATAAACTCAAACCATCTTGTAAAGCTATCAGTGTTCAGAAAAATCAAAGGGGTCTCTCCACCTGATTTCACAGATGTTTGTGGAGCAGCTAAACCCATGTCTTTTCCTGCTGCTTCAAAAGCAAACTTATTTTTCTGTGGTCTGTCTGTGATTTCAGTATTCAGCATGTTACATATTCTCTGTAGTGTTTTAAATGGGCTTAGATGATCAGTTTTCAATTTAGAGCTGTGGGCAGAACAATTGGATCTCAGTATTCCATTCATGACAATCAGAGACCAGACAAGAATGAAGAGCATCATTTAGATGTATGTGGGCCCACGTGGGTGGAAGAGCTGCTGGTGGATCCAACCATAGGATCAGACTCTACCTTATGTTTAAAAAAAGCCAGACCAACAAACAATTTCCTTCCCACCCTGAGGAATCCCAAACCTTAAGTCATTTCTTTTATGTATCTGTTATGTACTTTAAGCTGTAGCCAGTAATAAGTTTATTTTACTTTCTGTCGAGGATTAAAAAGCCCACGGTTTTCTCCCCAGGGTTCAGGTTTCTTATGCAAAGTTTTTTTCTCAGCAAAGTCTTGTCTGAGATTGTTTTGCTTTAGCTGAGGGTAGAAGTCCTCAGGACAGTTTTAGTTATTAGAATGGATCTGCGTTTCCCTGACATCACTGTTTGAGGCATTTGAAGGATATAAAACCATCCAGAATTGGAATCAATTAAAGACCACAGTGAATCAGATTAAACCTCTTTTGAATCACCACTTTGAAAGGATTGTGAATTTAGAAACAGTGATAGAGGGGAAAAAGACTTTTTATAAAAGTTCAGTCGAAATTCTCTAAGCCATGGAGATTAATTGAGGGAAAGATTTTTAATTAACGTGACTTCTAAAGTAAAATATTACACTGTAGCACAAAATCAAACAGTAAAATATTGCAGCAGTTCCTTGTAGCCTCCTGCTGCTTTGGGACAGAAAATAAGTGATGAGCACTCAGTGGCAGTACGGCACTGCTGTACCGCTGCATAAAGTGGAGCGGGTGTTCATATCACCCAGGTGAGGGCTGTGGAGGCTTCTTTTCCCTTCTGTTCGAGGAGAAAGGGAGGCTGGGGGAGATGGATGTGTGGGGTGAATTCATGATAAGGGAAGATGAAGGCTTTGGTACTCACAGAGCTGTGTACCTTCTGGGACCTGCGTTCCTGGGGATGGGGTGACCTTTCGGGTGCTGGGCCCGGCAAGGACCAGACGGTCAGGAAAACTGGATGAGGATAGCTGACTCATGAATGCCAACCTTCCTGTACTTAATCTTCCTGGTTAAATACAGCTGTAGGAGCACAAACCCTCTCTATTTCCAGTCTGAGGCCAAACTTACCTGGAATATGAGGAGTAGCTGAACTGGATGTACTCAGTTTTAGATGGGAATTTATGATTGCACCAGGAAGTGTTTTCTGGGCCAGATTTTCCCTTCTTTGGTCCTTTGGTCCTGCAGTTCACTTCTGTCTCACCCGGACACACAGGCTTCTAGCATCTATAAATCCTTTGTTTTGCCCTTTATTAGCCAGCTCCGTGGTCTGGAATACAGCTACCAGAGCAGGTGATGTGTTAAACGAAATAAAAGGTTATTCTGATACTTAAGCATGTGCTTGAACATTTTAGTATATTGGAAATTAAATTATGTGATATTTATGAATGCTATTATGAGTTGCTGTGTCATTAGAGGTTCATTATCTTAATAGAAAGTGAAAAGCAGTTAGCTCATGAGCATAATTAAACTGTTGGGCTATGATTTTGACAAGGGTTGGTGTACAGTATTTCCCAGCATCTATATAATATTTGTTGCAGGACAAATCGATATATTGTACCACGCAACCATGAAGGGCTGAGAGCACTTCTGGAGACTGCCTAGTCCATCCCTTTCTCAGAGCAGAGTCAGTAACAGCAGGTTGCTTGGGGCCGTGCTCGGTCAGGTTTCGAATATCTCCAAAGATGGAGATCCTACAACCTCTCTGGGCAGCCTGTTCCATTGTTTGACCTCCCACACACATTAAAAAGAACCAAACCATGGGTAAGTGCTGTATAGTACATGTTCTGCCTTCCTTAAATCACCGTACAATGGCAAAATGGGCATGCTTTTAAATACACAAAGGTACATTTCTCCTTGTATAACTTTTCACCACACTGTATAAGGAAAGTGCTACCAGCTGGTAAATGCTGAAAGTACAAAGGTGGCTAGATACATAAAGCTATTTGGGTACCTCATACCCACCCAAGCCAAGGAGTATATACAGAGCTTCAAAAACACGATCTGAATGACTTGTCCAGGAGCCTGACTCCCCAGCTCATCCACACTAATCTGCTCATTTTACCGTGTCGCTCTTCTGCCTATCTCTTTGTGAGATCTGAAGCAACATTTCTGGCCTTTCTGAAGCCCCAGATGGTTTATTCCTGATTAAGATGCTCAGAATTAGTAAAATGTGGACTAGGGTGGGGTTTCTTTTCTACATGGACCTTTCATTAAGAACCCACCTGACATTTTGTGAAGGCATGAAAAATTTGGATCTTTTAAAATTGAATTCTTTACTACTTCAGCTTTCTCGCACATTGTATAAACCTGTGCAGACCTTACAAAGTGTGATTTTCAGCCAAGAAGAAAGGAAGAAAAAAAAAAAGAAATCATGCTGATAAGATGGATGCTTCTCAAGTAGGAGCTTTGTCTTTCAGGGAAGCAGAAGTAGCACACTCTCGGAATACTTGTAGGCTATGAAATGCAAAAGCAAATTCTGTGCAGGGAATTTAAAAAGAAAAAACCCAAAGCCAACCAACCCCCCAAAAGACTGACACCTCAAAACCAAAGCAAGCCATTATTTAAAGGATTCATCATGAAACCTCTTCTCTTCGACACCTGCAAAACAGCAGCTCAAATCAGCCCCCTCCAACGCTGGGCGGCCAGAACTCTACCCACGGGGCTTGAAAGCCGGAGTCCCATCGTTACGGAGCCGTCAGCACCGTCGGGCACCGCGTCTTTTCAACACACTGCCGCGGCGGAGCGATGCGCTGCCTTATTGCTAGAAAATACCTGTAGCACTTCTTCTGCAAACGGGGTCAGCGCACTCGTTGAGAACCAGGTATTCCTGCTTTGGGTTAGCTCTCCGTGGCAGATGGCGGAGTCATATCTGAAGGAGGCACTGGATGGCAGTAAATGCACAACAAAACCGAGGCAGACAAAGGCATTTAAATAAAGCAAGACAGGGAGAAACTGGAAACTTCAACTGCTTCAGTGATCGGTTCTTTACAAATGGCTATTATATAATATAATAAGTAACTGTAGTTTTACTTATTCATTAGAGAGTTTTGTGCATGACTACAATCCATCTGCTTTAAATGGCTTGAGAGTGAAATTAGCTGTCTCAGATGTTATGGGAGTTGCTGAATATCAGGAAGGAGTAAAAAACCTTTCTGTTTTCAGGAATATTGCAAAGTGGATGAACTAAAGATTTATTTTTTTTTCTTTGCAAATTTAAATAACTGAATATATTTTCTTATTTGCTGAGGTTTTGCAGACTGATTGTGTTTTGTTTTTTTTTATGCACAGGCAAATGAGTGCAGAGCGGTATTTCTATCGAACATGATATTGCTTTTTCTTTGAGATGCAGTTTGACTGATATAAGTAACAGCATTGCCAGAGTCAAGACTGTAAGGCATTTCATTTGATAATGCATGACATTCTGTTAAAAAAACCCCAAACCAAACGATTTTGTACACAAGGCAATACACACCCCTGTCAAAAGGCTCAGGGATCAGCTAATGGACAGATCTCAGAAAGTAATTATGTCTGAGAAACCAGTCTCCCAGTGGACCTCAAAGTGCCTGCTTGTGATCCTGGTCTCATTGATGTCCTCTGCAGCCAGGATGCAAATACATCCTAGGAGGCCTGGCTGAAAGAATTGGGGGCTGGGGTTGGGGTGCGGGGG